>ML682020.1:2932261-3370573 GCA_007922195.1 Podocnemis expansa | reverse complement strand
GGAGCAGGGGGAGGGGCTGCGCAGCAGGCCCTGTTGGGGGGGGGAGCTCAGCGAGCAACAGGAGTTGCTCAGCTGCTCTCTCCCCTTAGAGGGAACATTGCCCCCAAGTCAGACCTCTACAACAGATCATTAAGGACCTACAGTCTGTTCTAAAAGATGATCCCTCACTCTCTCAAGCCTGGGGAGACAGACCTCTCCTCACCTACAGACAGCCACCCAACCTTAAACAGATACTCACCAGCAACTATAGACTTAACAACAGAAGCATTAAAGCACGCACATACCCCTGCAAGAAACCACGTTGCCAACATATCTGCACAAAAGACACCATCATAGTACCTAATCAAGCCAGCTACTCCATCAAGGGCTCATCACCTGGTATTCACCAATGTGATTTATGCCATTATGCGCCAGAAATGCCCCCACACCTTATACATTGAGCAAACAGGACAATCTCTGTGCAAAAGAATAAATAGGCACAAAACTGAAATTAGAAATGACAGCATTCAAAAAACAGTAGCTGAGCACTTCAGTCTTCCTAATCATAGAATCATAGGGTTAGAAGGGACCTCATGAGGTCAGCTCGTCCAACCCCCCTGCCAAAAAAGCAGGACCACTCTCACTAAATTATCCCAGCCAGGGTTTTGTCTAACTGAGCCTTAAATATCTCCAAAGATGGAGATTCCACTGCTTCCCTAGATAGCCCGTTCCAATGCTTCACACTGTTGATTGTTTATAAACAGCTGTGCTCAAGCAAGTCAGTAACACATGAATACTTCAAAGAGAATCCAGCAGAATTGGAACTGATATGCAGATTCAGTTGTGTGGAAAGCAGGATTAAATCATGACTATGGATTCTCTTCCCCTTACAACAAACGATTTGACCTCGCCTTCCTCTATGTGCAGTTTCCTGATGTTTGAATCTTAACAACTGCTTTGATTTGCTGTTACAGTATGACCTGATCCCATGACTTACACTTGCATGTCATGTTCCCTCTAAGAGCCTCAGGCAGCTGAGCAACTTACATTGCTTGCTGCACGCCCCCCCCCCCCCCCCGTGGACTGATCCTCCTGCCCCCCTGCAGGCCAATCCTGCTGGCCCTCTCCCTGCGGGCCCGCTCCCCTGGTAAACCCCCAGCCTCCCCAACCCCTCCCTGCAATAGTATCCTGCTGCTGGAGCGGCATGGCCCAGCCACAGCTCCCGGGGCCAGCGAAGCACTAAGGGAGTATGCGCAGACATTCTGGGCATGCTCCGTTAGAGCTTCTCTGGGCAGGAATTTTAATAACTCCCTGCTCCAGAGGAGCTCTGAGCTGGGACTCCGGCTGCCGGCCCTGTGCAGCCGGCAGCCTTCCCTGTGCTGAGCATCTGCAGTGGGCTGCATGGCCGCGCAGCTTAGAGGAAACATTGCTTCCATGCATTTATTTTCCTCGCATTCTGTAAGTTCCCCCATCTTCAAAGCATCTGACAAAGTAGGATTTTCACCCACAAAAACACATGCGATAAATAAATTTGTTAGTCTTTATGTGCCTCACTTATCATATATATAGTTTACTTTAAACAATGTACAGCAACTTTTGATATGCACACAAGTTTTTCCAACATATACGATCATTGATTCATTAGAGGAACATGGATCTAACCTTTAATAACACTCTCGTTTATATCTATTCAGACCAATGTTACAGGTTTGGTTAGCATTATTATTACAAACATATCAAACACCTTGTTCCTCATTACAAGTGTAGAGGAACTCCAGGGCTGAGGCCTAACAGCGTTGAGATACAGACGGATAACTCAGTAGGCCTTGGGGGAGGAAGTTGCAGTTTCTCTGTTCACTAGCATGGCTGGAAGAGGGCCAGGATAAGCAACTAACTGATAAGGTATGGAGTCTGTGTCTGCTCTCAAAGGACAGTGTCCTGAAATTTGGAGACGGAGAAGGTGTTTGGATTTGCCGGCAGATTTCTGAAAGTCAACCCATTAGGGTCAGCTCAAGGACTAGGCCAAAGCCTGTGGTGCAGGTGAATTATGATTGGAAGTTATGTGGAGATAAGGCGGGTCGAAGGAAGGGGTTGTAATTGGGAGAATTTTGGTGCAAAAAGGAGGGACCCAGAACTTAATTGGCTATACAGCAGTAGTTTATGCTTTGTAATATGATATAATATGTCACTATATAAGAATAATGTACACTATTCTTGGGGCTCTTGGGTACTTGCCCTTGGGCCCTCAGCTGTGTAGAATAAAGCTCCATTCCTCGCAAAGTTTGTAGCCCCCGCTTACTGAGAATTCCTCTACACAAGCTTCAAATTCCACAGTTCTTTAAGTATTAGTTTGCCTTATTTCCCAAAGTTTGTATCCAATTCTTTGCATTACACTTGAATTTAAATTTAATCCCAGTGCTATTATTGGAGCTAAGCATTTCACTTGTGCTTTTGATATCATTAGCGCATACACAATAATTTGATTTTCTCATGGATTATATGTGAATTTGATCATTCTCCCCCATCCAGGTAAGTCTGATTCAAAAATCCAATACATGTTGCCACATTACACTCTTTATCTCTAAGGGTAAGATTCCACTCATACCATCTCTGATGACATCTTTTATCACATCATTCATCCATGCTTGCGCTTGCATACAGGCTAATGCCAATGATAAATTATTTTGTAACACTTTTACTGTGTCCAAAATTCTTAAGTGATCTGCTCTCTGAGAGCTTTCCCATTCTGGGAACAAATTTGCAGCTAAGTGTTGGCTTGTACTAATTTCTGTTAAAGAAGTTTTTAGTGATTTTGCCAACTCTCCTAATCATTGACCTAATATATTCAATTTGTTTGCCAATACTTCTATATCAATGCTGTTCAGGATTCCCAATCTTATTCCTGCTCCTCCTAGAGCAATATCAATGATACTACTTTTCCATTCTTTGCAACATTTGGGAGCCCCTGAATGTATAACTGTCTCTTCCATCCCTGGTTTAGGGGTTCTGTGTAGTTTTCACACTATTTTAAGGGAAGAGATTGGTGTGAGGGCATTATTACTTTCTCTAAGGAGCATAAGGGATCTATCACCAATTGTTTAATATCTTCTTAAACTACATCTGGACCAATGCCTGTTACCTTTGGGTCTGATATTTAAGTAAAAGGGAAAGAATCGCTAAAATCACTACCTGTAATTTTCCAAGTTCTGCTTCCGCATTATCTCATCATGGTGTCTTCTATTTCATGCTAACAGTTGAACAATATCTGTCCTAAAGCTCCTATGTCACATTCTTTTTCATTGACAATACGTTGGTACCAAAATGGATCAAAATTTGATTTGATTTGATTTGAATTGCCTCAGATATGATACTTATTCTCATTTCACATCTGAATTTTTGTGTGCTAACACCTCCTTTTGGAGCTTTAATGCTGAGTTCCTATGATGGTCTAGCTGCTGTGCTCCCATTGTTTGTGTATATTACCTTTTAATCCTCCTTCCTCCTTAATGGAATGTCCCATACTAGGAAACGACATTGAGATTCTTTTCCTATTACTATGGACCTTTGTTCTGGTCATGCTACCACATTTGGTCCTTCTATAATGGCACATTGCCAATCATCTGGCATTGTTATTTTTACCAGATATTTTACCCTTATTCAAATCATTATCACATCCACACATGGAGAGTTTAGGGGCTGTATAACATTGAGGATGGGTTATCAACCATCCTTGTGGTTCAGAATCAAACATTATGGAGCATTTATGTGAATAATGTGTAGCTATGGTTCTTACATTATCCCTTTGTGTAATTGTGCCTGATGTTCCCATCATAATAGTAACAGCTTTCTTTTTAGCTATTGCTGCTTTCCTAACTTTTTTTTTTAATTGTAAATTCACAACCTTGAACATTATCTACTACTGATGCAGTTTTAGTTTTAATCCATTGGATTGTGGTGTCTTTGCTAAATGATAAATTATTTTTAATAATTATTTATTATGTAATTATTTATTATTGCTCTTCCTTTGGTTGTGTTGCATTCCCTTCACTTTGTGATGCACCTGGCTTAGGCACTGGTAATTCTTCACTAACTGTTTTAGTAGGTGTTCTGGCAATAATTTAAAAATTTTTGTATAGGTGCACACTGCCATAGCCCTGCTCTAATTACTTCCCCCATTATTTTTCCTTTCCTTTCTGTGTTTTTCCTTTTACATCTTGCAGGTTGTGGTGAAACTTCACCTGGTAATTGTTACATGACTTTCTCCTAGATCAGGGATCACCAACTCAGGCTCAGTGAGCCACCTGTGGCTCCCTGAACATCCCGTTCTGGCTCCCTGGCAATCTCTTCCAGGGACTCCTTGCTGGCCTCAGCACTGTGGCCAAAGCAGGACCACTGGGGTCACCCACACCATCCCATCACAACCGCATGAGCAAGAAGCAGCCCAGCAGCTGTGCCGCAGCCGCTAGCAGTGGCGAGGGATGTACAGGCAGCGTGCATTTCCTCCATCCTTCCCTCCTCTGGTGGGGCAGAGCAGCACTGCCCCGCCTTGCCTACGCCCAGCTGGCTTTTCCTCCCAAGAGCAGCCAGCAGAGAGCTGCAGTTTGTGGAGGCAGAGTGGGATGGCCACTTTGTGGAGTTCAGGCTCCTTCAACCTGGCTGCTCCAGGCCTGAACAGAGACTGCCTCACCCCCAGGCCCTGGAGCGGGCCCATTCAGCCCTGGGGTGGCCAGATCGAAGTGGCCTGAACTCTGCAGAGTGGGCCATTCCAGGGTCCTGCCTCCATAAGCTGGAGCTCTCCGCTGGCCACTCTTGGGAGGGACGGCTGGCTGGGGGTGGGTGGGGCAGCACTGCTTCGCCCCCACCAGCGGAGGGAAGAGTAGAGGGAGTGCACGCCGCCCGCACGCTCCTCTACCAGCACTAGGGGCCGCAGTGCATCTGCTGGGCTGCCTTGGGCTCATGCAGTTGTGGTGGGAGGGTGGGTGAAATGGCTCTTCTGCTCTTATGGGTTGCTGATGCCTGTCTTAGATTATTAAATACAATACTGTATTAATGTGCTCCTTATGCTATTATATTGTAACCCTTTGTGATTCTGAGCTGCAAATTCTATAATTCTAACTGGTCCCATGATTATTGTCATTGCTGTGTTAAATTGAGGAAGCATAAAAACACATTCTTCTATACTTCCAGATGGAATGATGTCATCATATTCTCTCACCCATTCAGTTACTGCACACACAGCTGTCTTGTTTGAATTCATATCACCATAGCAGAATTCCACATGCACAATATTAACTATTATTTTTATAATCACAATTTTAACTATTCTTATAACAATTATTTAATAATAGTTTAAAACTAATCAGTGCTAATCTAGAGCTAAAATGGCCTCTCAAATAACCCTCTTTTCTGAACCGATTATGGTCCCTACTTTCTGCAACAGGTCTTCTCTCATAAATCTGGGTGCAGACCTTCCTAAATTAATCATCCCAAATTGATATATGATTGTTTTTTGCCTATCTCAACCAAGATGAGGGTGACAACTTCTTCCCCTATCATCCTTTTTAGGATGCATGCTTCTTGGCTTTCCGGGGGACTGGAATCATACTCCCAAATGTTAATAACTGAAGTGGAGGAGCTAGGGGCTATGTCCATGTATTGTAAATGTGTATTTTCTTCTGTTCTTGGAAGGATTGAGACTAATATTCCCTGACTCGTAGCCCCTTGTCGATTGGACCACAGGCTTCTTCTCTTGGCTTAGTACACTGTCTGGGAAATTAACATCCCAGTCCAAATATTTGGGCTCCTTGTCCCAGCCTGCTACTGCCATTCTTTCTGTAATAAATAAAATAAAAAAAAATTACTGATTATTCTGCATTTCTTTATTACATATAGAATCAATACACTGCACTTCATTTTTGAATGATAGTAAATAAATATATTTTATTTAGGATCTTATGCATATTCTTCTTCGGTCAATTTGACATTCTAACAAACTTAGGGTATCCATTCCTAGATATTCATAGCCATTCTTATGCAATTCTTTTATTCCAACTTTTAACCCACAGACCTTTCTATCAGCAATCTGGATATCAATTGGTATAGTCAAAAATACTTCTTGTTCCTTCATCTCAAATCCAATCATAGGTGAATATAACCAAGTGAATATATCCAAGGTCTCTCTTTTGCATTTAAAATAGTCATTGCTGCTCTCATATCTCTTATGAAGATATGTGGGAATCTATCTGATTCAGAGTATACTGTCCCTTCTTTTAATAAATGGCCAAATTCAGCCTTCCATATTGGCATCTCTCAGATTCTTGGTTTGTATTCATTTGCTATACTAAATGTTTAGTATTTCTTAAATTGAATCTCTTTTCCATTTCTTCATCTGTGAAGAGTGGAACCACTTTTCTTTTCCCTTGCTGAACTTCTGATATACAGTAGGACTGGCTTTATTAACACGCCTTACTGGGCCTTTCCATATAGGACAAAGTACGGGGTACGGGATCCTTTTCCTTAAACTACCTATACATCACCTATCTGCCATTTTTGTGGGTGTGAAATTGGTCCTAACTTTTTATCTATCAGTTGGGTTTTCATTGTTAATGCTATTGCCACTTGTGTGTTTCAGAAACAGATTTTTAAAATTGTTGCATCCATTGGTCAGTTAATATTTTAGGTTGCAACCCAGCTAGCAGATTTCCAACTATCCATCATTTTTCTGGCAATCTCATGTTCTTTCCAGTGATAGCCTTAAATGGTGTTCCCCATGACATGCTACTGTTCCTCTAATGGCCATTAATATTAAAGGTAATTTGTGATCCCAGTTTTTACCCTGTTGGTTTACTATTTTTCTCAAAGCTGTTTTTAGTGTTCTATTTGTCCTTTCTACCTGTCCTGAGCTTTGAGGATGCCCTGCTATGTATAACCTTTGTTTGATCCCAAATGCTTGACATAACCCTTTGGTTATTTCTCCTATAAAATGTGGACTTTGATCTGAACCTATTTCTTTAGGAATGCCCCATCTTGAGATAATCTGATCTAACACCCTTGCAGTAGTTAAAGCTGTATTATTTTTTGTGGGGATTGCTTTGACCCATTTGGTAAAAGGATCTACTATTACAAGATGATACTTGTTTCCTTTGGCAGTTTGTGCAAGTGGATCTATATAATCAATCTGTAATCTGGACCAAGGACCTTTGATTCTTTGATGTCCTAATGTTCCTTTCACTATTTTAGCATCAGCATTTTTAGCTGCACAAGGCAAACAATTATTTATATAGGGCTCATACTACGCCACCATCCCATCATTTGAAGTCTATCAAGAATCTTATCTACACCTAGATGTCCATTTTCATGTACTAAGGTCATCATTTCAGTTCTAAGGTCAGATGGCACTACCCATGGAGGTGTATCAACCTCTGTTTCTGTTGCCAATACTCATCCTGTCACATGCTGTTCAATTCTCCAACCCTGAAATCTGCCCTTTTCTATCAATTTGTTGTAGGGTCACTTCTTTGTAGCGCTATTGGATCAATTTATTCTACCTGCTCTTTTCCTGTACTAGCTATTGGGGCTAGCAGAAACTGTATTTTTGATTCCCATAAAGTCCCTTCCTTGGCTCCTAATTTAGCCTCTTCATCTGCCCTATTATTCCACTGAGCTTCTGTGCTTTTCCTTGTGTGCTTTTACCTTTTCCATTAATACTGGCTGTGATCTTCCTTGAGCTCAATTCCATAGGTATATTCATTTTTCAGCATGAACTATAGGCTTATCTTCTGCTGATTTCATTCCCCTCTTTTGCCACTGAGGCATCCAATCCACTATGGCTCTTAATACCCAGCCAGAATCTGTGAAGACAGCAATTTTTTCTTATGTTCTGGAGCATTCTCCAACACTACAATTAGAGCTACTATTTCAGTTGCCTGAGCTGAATGTGCCAAACATCGCTGCTTTAAAACTGTCGAATTAGCAATTCTGATTGCTATGTATCCAATGCAAGGCTGTCCTTCCCTATGATAATTTGATCCATCTACAAACCAGATCTCATCTTCCTTCTTTCTTACTTCCTGCAGTATTGCTCTTCCCTAATATAGGGCCTTCTGAAGAGATTTCTGGTAAGGGACACTCATGCAGTTCTCCTTCTATTAGAAGTCTGTATGGGACTGGAGATAAAGCCTGAACTTTCTCCATATCTATGTTATTTAGCAAAGCTAGTGTCCATTTAGCTAGCCTGGGACTGGTTTTTCCTGTTAATACATACTTTACGGAAGAGTTTGAGGTCTTTAACAGTGGTGTTAATCCTACTAGATATTCCCAATGCTGTAAAGCCCATATTAATGCTAATACCAACTTTTCACATGAACTTAAACACTGTTCCAGTCCAGTGAGACTTCTAGAGGCATGGGCTACTGGTCATAGTCCAGTACCATGATCTTGGCTAAGAACAGCACTTATTTCAATATCTGTGGTGGCTAACTGACACGCAAAAGTTTATTGTACTTTTAGGTAGATTAAAGTTCGGGATTGTGCTAATGTTTGCTTTAACTGAGTAAAGGCTTTTTGTTGCTTTGTACCCCATTCTCATTTAGTACCTTTTCTTAATAACTTATAGAATGAAGATGCTTTCTCTGCATAGTTTTCTGTAAAAATCCCTGGAGACATTTGTCATTCCTAAAAAAAGACTTTAAAGTGGAAATATTTGTTGGGGCTGGTAGCTTCTGCAATAATTCTACCTTCTGTTGATGTGGTGAATGTCCTTCCTGTCCTAAAGTAACTCCTAGATAGTTCACCTGTTTTAAATGTTTATAGGCTTTCTCAGGGCTAACTTTAAATCCTGTTTCTTTTATTTACTGCAGTACCTGATCCAAAATTTCTAGGTTTCCTTCCATTCTTTTTGTACTAATTAATAGCTCATCAACATAGGATATTATGCTATCTTTATTAGGCATGTTATCCCACATTTTAAATACATGCATATAACATATATTTGATGGAGCGTGGAATCCCTGTGAAGTTCGACAGAAGCAAAATTGTCTACTTTGAAAGTTAAATGCAAATTTATACCAGGACTCTGGATGTAATTGTATAGCAAAGAAAGCATTTGCTAAGTCTAACTGTAAACCATGTAGCTCCTCCCATTATAGAAACTATTACTTCAGGATATTTGGCCATTACTGATGCAATCCTTAGAGTTATTTTATTTAGAGGTCTGAAATCAATAGTTAAACTCCATGTTTTACCATGTGTTTTCAGAATTGGCCAAATGGCTGAATTGTTTGTGCTTTGCTGGTCTATTATGACTCCTTGATCTAATAGCCCCTGAATAGTCTTAACTAGACTCTCTTCTGCTTCTTTAGGATATTTGTATTGTTTCTGGAGGTGAGGGAGCAGATCTAGTGAGAAAACCCTCAGCATCTATTTTACCACATTCTGCTTTATTCTTTACCTATACTTCCTTGTATTTTTGAGCTCTCTCTAATACTTCTGTTGGCTAGTCAGGCCTTTTTATTTCTTCAACAGCTTTTAGGGCAGCTAATCTGTACCCTGCTTCTATCACTACTGGCTCTTTTAAAACATCTACACTGTCTAAAAAGCATTTTCCATAGGACCTTATTTGCTAAAGCTATTATAATCTTTAAACTTCCTAAAATACCCATTCCTAGTATTCCATTACCAGCCAAATCATTAAGCCAAATTGCATTTTGCGTACTTCTTTAACTGAAAACTTACTAAAAGACTTTACTTTCAGCTTCATTAAATCCTTGTAAATTTCTTATCACTACTAGAGGTCCAAATAAATTCTCTCTCTTAATACTAATTAAGGAGAAAGTGGCAACTGTGTCAATTAACATATTTTGTCCAAACACTCCCTTATTAAATGCTACATATATTGTAGGTCTCCCCCATTCATCTTGTTCTAAATGTGCCACTGGGTCAGCCCGTTTCTTAGCCGATACTGTGGAGATAGAGGGTGCGCAGCCTTCCTATTGCTGATCTTTTAGAGGGGGTGTGGCTGAGGGGATCTGCCTTTCATGTCTAGCTAACCTTTTCAATACTTCTTCAGCAGGCAATCCATCAGTCTTTTCTCTGGGTTCATACTTTCTCAATTTTCTCCAAGTTCAACTCCTTACTTGATCAAATCCTCCTGATGTGTTAATCTGATGGGGATAAGGATTTTTTTTCCTTATACTTATCCTGTTCTCCTTGTTTAATCCTTTTAATTTGTTTATCTGGTGGGTTCCACTTCTGTGGACCATTATGTGGGAAAGATACTGTTCCAACTTAATCAGATCTCTTCCTAGGGATAGGGAAAGTTTCTCTTTGAATTTCATATAGTGCCTTTGCACTTTCTTGTATGAATTAAAAAAAGAGTGTTTTCTGAATTTACAGAAATTATTGCTCTCCGGCCATTAGAGTTAAATCTGAGCAATAATGCCTTTATAAATAGAGTTACATTGTACATTATCTGAGCATCTTCTGTAAGCTAAGAGTGCTTGAAAGGACAGTTACTTACCAATAGTCAGTGTTGCCTCTAAGCTATGCGTGCAGCAGCCGACTCCCCTGTGCACGCCTCGCTGCCAGCCACGCAAGGCCCGCAACTGCAGCTGTGGCTCCCTGCAGGCCCGAACACACATTCTTCTGGCCAGCAGAAAGCTGTTCTGGGGAGTTGAAGATCTCCTGCCCTGAACATGCTCAGGGCTGGAGATTTTAAGTTTCCCAGCACAGCTTCCTGCTGCCCAGAAGAATGGTGGCAGCGAGGGGCACACTCCGCATGGGAGCAGCTCTGGCAGTCAGGGCAGTGACCTGGGGGAGAGGAGCCCAGGGGATTTGGGGAAGCCGGCTGGAGGGCGCATGGAGAAGCCACCCAACTGTGGGACTCCAGGAAGGCCCCATCCCTCCAGGGAAGTGCTTGGGGGAAGCAAGCAGCTTCCCCAGGACTAGGCTTACTAGACATCTGTCAAAAGGAGGACATGTTCTTTTTACCTTCATGTTCTCCGTCCTCCAGGCATTCTAAAAATAGGTGATTTTTTCCAGCTTGTTACTTTTTATTAGTAGAATGTTACAAAAAAACAAAAAACACAACCCCCCCCCCCCAACACAGGGTTTGAACCCATTAGCCTGAGGCTGAGTCTCCTGTACACAGGAAGCAAAGGGGAGCTGAAAATATAGTTTCCCAGATTCCTAGAGGCTTCTGCAACAACAGCTTCTGTGGATGAGTTGATAACACAACAAATCCTTAATCTGAAGGCAATGGATTGGAGCCCTGTGCTAGGCATTTTGACTTTTTTGGACCGCTGCTCCCTGCAAAAGGGCTACATTGGAGGGGAAAAAAAAAATATAGCAATCCTGACTAAAAATGAAGTATACTGTGAATAAAATTACTAACAAGGGCACATTTGAATTGGTTAGAAACAATATAGGACAATTTATTTTTAATTGTAAAACAGGCTGCTGTGGAAAATGAAAAAGCAGTGAGTCAATTTTTTTTTTTTTAAAACTTCTTAGGTCTTTTTCAAGTTTATATTTGCAAATTTAGTTTTTTAACTTTTTTTTGGTCTCATAAACATTAATGAAAGGGTCATGAAAAATGTTCATTTACTGAAAAAATCAGTTTTCAATAAAATAAAGCATTTTGTTTATTTATTTTAAAATAATTTAAAACACATATGACTTTGTGCTGTTTTAATGCTGTACTCATTATCATTACTATTTTCCATGACATAATATGGTAATGACACTGCAATGTTCCCTCTAAGCAGATGTTGCAGCTGAGCAAGTTCTGGATATGCTTGGGGGCCAGTGAGCAGCAGGGAAGGGCCCCGATATAGGTAAAGGAACTTGCTCAGCTGCATCATCACCTTAGAAGGAACATTGCCAGCAATGACCGTTCTTCAAGATGCTCTGCTCGCTTCCATTCCACTATTGGTGTGCTCGCACCTCCATGCACAGCCACTGGAATGCTTTTTGCCCTTAACTATCTCCACAGGTCCAGCAGTGGTTCCCCCTGGAGTGACATATATCCAGCAAGGTATAATAGCCTTTACTGGCTAACCCCTCCCACCCCCCATCCAATGTTCCCTCTAAGGTTTGGCAGCTTGTGTGCAAAATTTTCAACCCGTGTGCAAAACTTTTTCTGAATAAAATTTGTGTGCAAACTCATGCAACAAAAATTATTGAAAAATCTAGACCAATGAAAAATTAATATAAACTATTTAAAGTTGTGTTTTATTACTAAAATCACCCAATTTATTTAAAATTTACCCAAATTGCTATACAATCAAAAGAAACTAATCCATGGCTTTCAAACAACCCAAGACCAAAGTTATATTCAATCCGGATCCTAAGTGTCACAATTCTGCCTAATACCCTCATCTCCTGTGTTCTACATGCAGAGTTACAGTTCACACAGAAGCCAGCTAATTATCACTGACAGCATTTAAGATACACAAGGAGTCGTGTGGCACTTAAAGACTAAGATTTATTTTTCGCATGAGCTTTCGTGGGAGACTCCTTGTTTTGTTTTGTTTTCCTGGAATGGACTAACATGGCTACCCCTTTGGAAATTGGCAGCATTTAAGATGTCTTGATGGTCCCAGAGGGGTAAATTCTATTGAAATTTTAAAAATCAAAAAAAGATTCCAGGCATCTCTTTATAGGAAAATGCTGCTACAAGGAGGATGCTAAACACAGCTGAAATCAAAACAATGGGCTTCTAGCTGCTTTAAGATAAGGCTACAGTATTTTTTAAAAGCCTATTTTCAGTCCCTTGTATCTTTACCTGCCCCATCATTTTGGGGCTACATTTCAACTTAAGAGAAAATCTCTACCAAAATACCACATCACTTCAATGCATTATGGTTTCTTCTGATGGACAGATTAGGGTGCATAGTGAAGAGAATAATCTCATGGCTCCTTTGATTCCTAGTCTTTTGGCTATTACTATATTTAAAACAAGTACTTATCTGATATCTCCATTACATCTCTAAGATTTCTGTGAATTGTTCTTCAAAGCATCTGATGAAATGGGGTTTTCTCCCATGAAAGCTCATGCAATCAATATATTTGTTAGTTTTTAAGTACCACAAGACTCCTTGTTTGTTTTGTAATGAATTGTGATTTACAGGATTCTGGAAAAAACATCTTCCAGGTTCTTTGAAAGCACAGGGTTAGCATGCTCAAACACTCTCACTGTTCAGTCACTCCACTTAAGTAACATCCACACTAGCTTTCAGGAAATATACAACTGATTTTTAGATTTTTCACCTCCACAGCTTTATCTAGTTATAGAAGGGACATTTTGGCACCATGCACTCCCTGTTTCCCACTTGAGGAGTTTCAAACTTCAGGGTATGAATAGCACTCTTTGCCATACTTCTTGTTTAGAAAGCTAAAGAGTTACCCCAATTCCGACTCCCTAAGCTCCCTGCCCCCATTCCTGCCCTCCTAAACTTCACCCCCCAGCTCCCCATCTTCATGCCACCTCTTTCAGCCCCCCAAGCCCTCCCCAGCCCACCATCCTGACCCCTTCTCCCCCCTCCCCACACGCCCTCCCTGCCAGCTGCCTGACCAACCTCCTCCCCCTCCCAGCCCTCTTTACTGGCCAAATAGCTGGGTGGGGGGCATGAGGCCACGGTGCTGGCCGGCATGGAGGAGCCCGGGCTGGGGCTGGCCACGCAAACAGCCAGGCCCCGGCTGGAAGAGGCGGAGCCTCCACAGGCTCAGGGGAAGGGAGGGGCGGAGAGGGGAGGGAGGAGTGGCAGGGCTGACCCGAGCCCCCAGACCCTCCCTTCCTCCGGCCGAGGGGCTGGGCTGAGGCTCGCGCCCGGACACATCACTCCGGTGCGTCTCCCCTCAGCCACGCTGCCACCCTGAACTGCCCCATGCGCGGGGGCAGGAAAATCCTGTGCGGCAGGATTTTTTTTAAGCGCGCGGTCATGCTGCCGCGCGCCTTAGAGGGAACAGTGCCCCCATTTCTTCTTTCCGCTAACTGAAGAAGTGGGGATGGAGGATGGGTGTGGAATGGAAGTGAGCAGCACATCTCAGAACAGTCATTACTGGTAAGTAACTGTCCTTTCTTCTTTGAGCAGCTGCTCACATACATTCCACTGTTGGTGAATTCCAAGCCTTACCCTGGTTGGTGGGAGGAGTTATGACCTGCCTGAATGGAGCACTGCTCTACCAAAGACTGCATCATCCTGCACTTGCTGAATGATGGCATAGTGAGTTGTGAACGTGTGGACTGATGTCCAAGTTGCTGCTCTGCAAATTTCCTGAACTGGGATTTGAGCTAGGAAGGCCACTGAGGAGACTTGTGCACTAGTAGAATGAGCCTTTATTGGCCCTGGGAGAGGGACACCAGATTGTTTGTAGCATGTCTTAATACAAGTGGTAATCCACAAGGCATTTGTTTGTCTTTTATTTGGTCCAGTACAGCGACAAATAGCTGTGTGGATTTCCTAAACAGTCTGGTTCTCTCTCTATACAATTCCTGGGCCCTCCTTACATCCAAGGTGTGCCACCTCCTTTCCTCTTCCATTGCATGAGCTTTTAGTTAGAATACCAGAAGGAAGATATCCTGGATTATATGAAAGGAAGAAACCACCTTGGGAAGAAAAACCAGGTGAGGCCCCAATTGCACTTTGTCTTTGTAAAACAGAGTATATGGGGGTTCTGAAGATAAAGCTTTAAGTTCTGAAACATGCCTCACCGAGGTAATAGCTACCAGAAAAACCACCTTCCATGAGAGCATCAGAAGAGGGCAGGATGCTAATGGTTCAAAGGGAGGACCTGTCAGCCTATACAGTACCAGACTAAGGTCCCACTGGGGTGCTGCATTACAAACCTGAGGGAATAATCTCTTTATGCCCCTAAGGAACATGTACACCATTGGATGGGAGAATACCGATGCAACCCCCAATTGGGACATGGAAGGCAGAGATGCCAGCATGGTATACCTTTAAAGATGCCGCATTAAGCCCTTTGATTTCAGATGCAGGAGGTATTCCAGGATCTCCTGGATGGGCGTGGACTTTGCATCAAGGCTGTAGGAGGCAGCCCATATGGACAAATGCTTCCATTTCGCTAGGTATGTAAGTCAGATAGAGAGCTTTCTACTGCCAACAAGGACCTGTTGAACCTGCATTGAACGTGCTCACTCCTCCGGAGTCAACCACATAGCTTCCAGGCCCTGAGGTGGAACAACCTGAGGTTCGGAAGAAGGTGGCCCCAATCGTCTGTGAGGAGATGTTGCCTCTCTGGGAGGTGCTCTGGGGCTTCCACCATTAAGTCCATCAGCAAACTGTACCAGTGTTGGCCCAGCCAAGCGGGGATGATAAGAGTGATATAAGCTCTGTCTCTCTTGATTTTTAGGAACACTCTGTCAAGGAAGGGGATCGGCGGGAATGCATACATGAGGGTCCCCAAGCACTTCAGTAGGAACATATCTGTCAAAGATCCTTCCTCCTGGCCTCGAAGAGAACAAAACAGGTAGCACTTGGCATTCTCTCAGGATGTGAATAGGTCTATTCAGGGAGTCCCCCATCTGTGGAAGATTAAATCCACTACCTGCGGATGGAGGGACCAGTCATGCCGGGATGAAAAGCTCCTGCTCAGTCGGTCTGCCTTGCTGTTTGACCCCAGGTAAGTGAGAGGCTACCAAATGGAAATTGTACTTCATCAGGTTCCACAGGAGAGTTGCCTGCTGAAAGAGGGCTGGAGAATGTGCACCACCCTAGTGATTTATATAATACATCACTCTGGTATTGTCCATTAGGATTTGCATGGTTGACCCCATCAGGTTTTGGCTAAACACCAGGCAAGCCAACTTCACTGCCCTCAGCCCTTTTACAATGATGTGAAGAGCCCTTTCTTCCTCTGGCTGCTTCCCCCGAGTGCTCAGGTTTATACTTAGATGTGCTCCCCAGCCTAGGTCAGAGGCATCCAAAATCAATATGAGGGATGGGAGTAATCGGCCAAAGGGGGCTCCCTGCAGAACCAATTGGGGGCTCTGCCACCAACTGAGCTGTATTAAAATTCTTGGTGGAATTGTCAAAACCTTTTGCAATGAGTGCCTTCCGGGATGATAAACGGATCTTAACCATGCCTGTAAGGGTCTTAGATGTAATCAGGCCAGTCTTACTACATAAATTGATGTTGTCCTGTGGCCCAGTAGTTGGAGGCACACCCTGGCCAATGTCGTTGGGCACTCATGGAGATCCGAGATGATGCATGACATTGCTGTGAACTGTGACTGAGGAAGGAAGACCCAACTTTGGTTTGAGTGTATAATAGCCCCCTATGAACTCTATCCTTTGCACAGGGTTCGTTTAGAATTTTTCCTTATTTATTATCAAACCCAGATCAGAGTATGTAGTCTTGGTTAGCATGATGCTCACTTTTACTTGTTCTTTCAAGCAGGCCTTGATAAGCCAGTCATCCAAATATGGGAGTATATGAACCCCTTTTCTTCTTAGATAGGCTGCTACCACAGTGATACATTTGGTAAACACCCTTGGGGGCCAACGAGTGGCTGAAGGGGAGCCAGTGAACTAGAAATGTTGATGGCCCCTGACAAAATGCAGGAAATGCCTGTGGTGCTGTCTGATCACTATGTGAATATAGGTGTCCTTGCAATCGAGGGCAGAAAACCAATCTCCAGGATCCAGGGATAGAATTATTTAGTTTAGGAACACCATCCAGAACTTTATTTTTCTTAGGAATTTAAACAAATTCCTTAGATCAGGCGTGGCCAAACTGCAGCTTGGCAGCTGCATGCAGCTCTTGAAAGGAAAAGTGAAGCTTGCACAGTGTTCCCTCCTGTGGGCCCCAGAAAAACCAGAATTCAGGGGTTCTGTACCCCTGCTTGGCTTCTGAAGTGGCTTGCCACACCCCTGCTGGCTGGGGGCCAGCAGTCACCTGCCTTCCTCCTGGAGTTCCATTGCCAACCGTGTTGCGCCACCTCTTCCCCCACCCCCAGCCTTGGCACTGGCAACTGCCCTGCCAGGCAGCCGGGGAGGAGATGGAGCCTGCCACCTCTGAGCCACACAGCAGGCAGAGCCCTCCAGAGCCATCCCTTGAGGGAGCGGGCCTGGGGGAGCTTCCATGCCCCCTCCTTGCTGGAAGGGAGCATGGTGGACCAGCCTACTCTGTCCCCCAGGGACAAGGAGACAGCCCCACCCGAGGCCACGCCACTGGCAGGGACAGGACAATTGCCCTGCCCCTGAGCCACCTTTCTTTTTTCTCTCTCTCTCTTCCATCTCATCTTTTTTTCTTGTTTTCCTTTCTTCCTTCCTTTTCTTGCTTTCTCTTCTTCCTTCCATATATCTTCTCTTTCCTCTTTTCCTATCTTTGTTTTCTCTCTCTCTCTTCCTTCTCTTATTTCTCTTTCTATTCCTTTTTTCTTTCCTTCTCCATTTTATTTCTCTTCCTTCTTTCTTTCCTTCTCTTCCTTCCATCTTATTTTCTCTTTTATCTTTCTTTCCTTACTTTTTTCCTCTTCCTTCCATCTTTATTTTCTTTCTTGCTCTTTTCTTTCTTCCTTGTTTCCTTCCCTTTTTAAAAAAAAAAAAAAAAACTTTAATATTTAATTTTAATTAAAACCGTGACAAATTCAATTAAACCAAATTAATTATTTTATTTACAATCACTTGAATTCTATTAATGAATTTTTAATTTAATTTTAAATTAAACAAACTGGTGGCACTTCAGAGTTTTAACAATTGTTGTATGAAAAGGTTTAAGTGATGCAGCCCTCGGGCCAATATCGTAGCCCTCATGCAGCCCTTGTGATTTGAGTTTGAGACCCCAGGGTTAAGGGGACTGTGCCAGGGAAGCAGGCAGCGGGGGCTGAGGAGCTGTTGGAGGGAGAAGGGATCGTGGTCAGGCCTGAGCAGAGAGGCAGAAGCCAGGGCCTCAGTGTGGCTCTCGTAGGCTTAATAATCAACTTTTGTGGCTCTTGAGTTCTATAAATTCAGCTACCCTTGCCTTAGATTGAGAATGGGTCTCAGGCCCCCTTTTGCCTTGGGAATTAGAAAGTATCTGGAATAAAAACCTTTCCTGATCTCTCTCTGCAGTACTCTCTTGATGGTACCAAGAACCTAAAGTTTCCTTATTTCTTGGTTCAGCAGATGTTTGTGAGAGGCATCCCTGAACAGGTGTTACCCCAGAAAATCAATTCCCAGACTGTCCAGCAGTCTGAGTCTTAATTTCCAACACTCTAGGGCAACGAGGGTGGGACCATTATTTGCCTAAATGGACAAATGCCCCAAGTGGAGAATACGGCTACAGCCTGCCGATCAAGCACAGACCAGAAGCAACAAAAGATTCAGAGTCAAGGGTTCTTCAGAAATAAACATAAGGTTTATTACAATGCTTATTCTGAGGATTGACAAAGAATTATTACTCATAGCTTTACAGTAATACAACACATTACAACTATTCTATGCAAATAAAGCACTAGACAACACATATTTGCAAAAAGCATTCAGCAGGTGGGGACCAGGTCACTTGCAGAATGGAGAGGTCTCACATCTTAACATTACTCCTTTTAAACTTGGTGTGGATTCCTTATCTTAACCTTCCCTGATGGTTTTTCTATCGTTGCAAGCTACTTTGTAAGGATTGGGCCCCCGTCAGTAGTTAGCGCTTTAAACGGTTTGTTGGTCTTTAACATTAGCTAGTGATGTTTTACCCTCCTTGGGACCCTCTTCTTACCACAATTTGAGAAGATTTATTCTCAGTAACCAGTCCAGTCCTTGTTGCTGTTGCACTCACTGCCTTCCGTCTCTCTCTCTCTCTCTCTCTCTCTCTGGTGCGGTCTCCATAGCAACTGGAACAACGGTGGCTCAGAAGGTTCTCGAGAGCTTGCAGGTATACCTGCTGCTTTGCATCAGCAGAGTTCTTTGTGACACTTGCAGGAGTTCTGACAATGTCAGGGCTCCAAAGTCTTGAGCTTTGAAATGGGACTCATGTATGGCTTATATGGAACCAGGCTCCCTCGGAAGCATGCACCTTGAGTCAAGACTCAGGAATCGAATTGGTGCAGCCTCTTTTGGATAGCCTATACCAGAGACGGTGAGACACGAAGTCCCCCACCTGGGAAGATGTCTCAGTTGTACCCTCTGGCCGCTCCTTCCCCGAGACAGTGAGACCTGAAAGTCCCCCAGCAGAGACTTCACTCTGCTGTACCCTCTGGAAGTGGAGTGTGCATGTAAGCTTTTGGCTGTGTGATATTTGTTGCTGACAGATTTAACCGCAGGACTCAAGTTATGTGCCTGTCTGGAGTGCATGTAAGATTAAATATCCAGGTTCGTTGCTCACAGACTTAACCTCAGGACTATTATCTGTCTGTCTGGAGTGCATGTAAGAGTGACTATCCAGGCTCACTCTTCTGAGACTAAGTCCGGAGACCTAGCTCAGAGACTAAGTCTAGAAAAGGCCCTTCTGAGACTAAGTCCCACAACTTAGCTCATAAACTTCCACCAGAGATGTTATCACTCTCTTTGGGGTCAAGTGATGGTGTGACTCCTAGTGCAGTGGGAACATAGCCAGAGGAACCCAATAAGGATGGAAGAGATCTCCGAAGTTCTGCTGCTGTGCTGCTTTTTTTTTATACACTCTGTTATCCACTTACATCCCCTCTAACCACTCATAAGAAGGCTGATTTGATCTTCAACCAATCACAAAGAGGATGATTTCATCCAGCACCTGCAAAGTGCTGTGACAGAGATCAAAGGATGTTGGGGCTAACTGGACAGTGGGAGAACTCAGAACACTTGATGGGAGGGGGAATGAGGGAGTTCAAAAGTTTAAAATCTTCCTCCATCTTGACCTACTTTTCCTTAAAGAGATACATCTATTGGGTCTGTTCTCCTATGATCCATATGTATGGAGATCAGATTTCACTTGCTGAGTGCATTTTTGAATACTAGCTTTGTTTTAACACTTGTAACTGATAACTTTGGGTACTTTACCACTAATTATTACATATTATGCTACTCCTAACTTTATTTTAAACACAAATCTCTACTAGATTGCCTTACACTAATTGTTACTCATATGTGTCTTTATTCAATCAAGATTTGCTCTGATACTAAAGAGATGGCAGAAATCTGAGGCTACAGCGGGACTGGGAAAGGGGTGGAAAACTGGGAGGTTGGGATGAAAATTGCAGGCTGTAAGCTTCTGAAATTGTGTTGATAACCCAACTATCCATTGTGATCCAGGCCCATTGGGAACGAAAGGCCATGAATCTGTTCTGGAAGGGGGAAGAAGGATCCTGGATTGTCAGTACGCTGTCCTCAATAAAGGCATCAAAACCATCACCTCTGAATAGATGAATGGTGGGTGTTGCTACAGGAGGAACTAGAAGAGTTAGTCTGTCTCCCCCTTGGCACTCCAGATCTTTCCCTGTCTCTTTGTCACATAGGTCTCTGAGCTGGGAGTTGACGCGGCAGCTGCTGCTGTTGATGTGGCATCTGCAGTCAAGGAGGACAGCACAGCTGCTGAGTGTACAAAGCCAGTGATCTGAGTGTTGCCCTGGAATCTTTGAAACCATGAAGTTTGATGTCCGGCTGTTCCAGAAAAGGTGGGGACTCTTGAAGGGGAGATCCAGAATGGACTGCTGGACCAGGGGAGTGAGTCCCAACACTTGTAACCAAGCAGCCCTTCTCATGCTTACTGCAGAAGTGATGGGTCTGCCAGCCAAGTCAGCAGCATCCCAGGAAGCCTGAAGCGCTGTACATGTTACCAAAAGACCTTCCTCAAGGATGGTATTAAAGTCTAAATGGTGATCCTCAGGAAGGACTCAGCAAAACACTTTATAGAACTCCACAGATTAAAGTTGTGCCTGCTAAGGAGGGCTTGGTGATTGGAAACCCTGAACTGCATAGTTGCAGTCAAATAAATTTTTCTACCAAACTGGTCCAGAGATTTGGCCTCCTTGTTTTTAGGTGTGGAGGTTGGTTCTCCTTGTCTGTCCTTTAGATTCACTGCCTCCACAACCAAAGAAGTCACAGTTGGTGGGTATAAAAATACAGAAAATCTCCAGCTGGGACATTGTACTTCTCTGCTGGCTCTGAGGTCAGGGATATGGAAGAAGGTGTCTGCTACAACCCCTTAATTTTTAAAACCCCCTCGTGTACAGAAGTGTCAATCTGGAAGGGGTTGCAGTAGACAGGACATCTAAGAGGGAGTCCGATGCCTCCAACATCTCAGCCTCCAAACCGAAGTTGGAAGCTAATTTCCTTAGCTGCTCCTGAAGGGTTCTTAAGTTGTCGGGGGGGCGGGGGGGGGAGGAAGTGTCCCAGGTTGCAGTGCTGTGCAGAGAAGTGGAGAAGGATTAAGGAAGGGCAACTGGCCCTGCTGACATGCCTTTGCTGGGGTCAGAGAATTCCCCAGAGTTTGACAACTGAGAGGCCATCTTGCAGTCTATGCAAGGGGCTGACCCTTGAGACCAGATGGGCATTCCTGACAGATAAACCCAGGGGCCCCAATATGGGCAATTTGAGGGCCAAGCAGATAGGGGTTGTGCTGCAGACTTAATCTTCTTTTGAGGGGGGCCCTGAGTTCTCTGAGGAGGACGAGCGTGGTCTTCAGCTCTCTCTGCCACACTAGACTCTGATGAAGGAGTTCAGTGCCTCCAGCAGTGCCATGCTGCTGAAACAGCTCCAGATGAAGAAAAAAGGGGAGAGAGAATACTTGTATCTTCCCCACAGCACAGAGGACTTCTGCTGTTTCTTTCCCTTATGTTGCTCCTGGGGGGGGACGGGGGGACGGACACGACGACTGCGATCTCTGTGTAAAACTGACAAACCCAGTGAGCCTGACTGGGGCTTTCCTTGGTGCTGTGATGAATCCTCCAATGATGAGGAGTTAGAAGAGGAGTGGGGGCATCCCCTGGGTGTTGGTGCCTCTGGTGCCTATCATACGGTATGTGGTCTGGAGCACTGCATGCAGCTGCATGCCATCCCCACTCCAGAGACCCCAGCAGGGGCTTTCCTTTAGACAGGGAATGGGAGATCGAGTCCTGTGTGGTGGGAGGCAGAGGTGTCATCAAAGCCCACAAGCCTCTTGCCACCTCAAATGCCTCCAGTGTAGACGGTGCGGGCAGTGATCCCACTCCTCTCTGGGAGCACTCGGAGCAACCCAGGGCCCCCAGTCTTTGCTCAATGTTGCAGATGTAGGAGGTGCCAGCCAGCAATCTTACCCAGTGCTCAAGCTCCTTTGCTGGGGCTTTCAGTGTGGTGGCTCCAATTGCATGCTTTAAGCCAAAAGTTCCTGGTGCAGAAGCTAAGCTTACTGGATTTGAGACCAGGCTCAAAAATGGAGGTTACTCACCTTGGTGCAGTAGCCAAAGTTCTTTTAGATGCATGTCCCCGACATGCTTCATTTGAGGTGCGTGTACACCAGGGGTGTCGCTGACTGCAGGAGAGACCCAGGGCACAGCCCACAGGCCCCGGCCCCACCCCCAGCCTACAGGCCCCACCCCTGGCTGGGGATAGGGCCAGGCCCAGGCCCTGGATCCCCGGCGCAGGGGAGGGGGCTGCCACGGCCGTGGCCAGCCAGGCCCTGGATCCCAGGGCGGGGACGGGGTCACTGCAGCCTTGGGCAGCCGGGCCCTGGATCCCTGGCTGGGGACACAGCCGCGGGCAGCCAGGCCCCGGATCCCCAGCTGGGGATGGGGCCACTGCGACCACTGGCAGCTGGGCCCCGGATCTCCGGCCCAATTGGGGCTGGAGATCACATCTTCCTTCCATCTCAATCAAACCATACACTTCCCAGTTTGTTTTTCCAAAACCACATACCACGTCACAACAAGCAGCTCTACACACTCTTGATGTGAGACATGCCCTGACATTTTATTTAGAAAGGACTAAGACCTTCAGGAAAACTGCAAGACTGTTTGTATCCACTGCTGAATGCTCTTACGGAGAACCTATATCAAAACAGGCTATCGCGGTGGAGATCTTTGGGCTGGAGATCTTTACAGACCATGGGCTGAAGATCTTTACAACAGTGACTCTGGTGGGGGGGAAGCACTTGCAGGAGTCAGGAGCAAGTGACACTTTCCCACCACTAGTGAGGGTAATGCATTACCCTGCCCCCGGCTCCTTAGTTTCTTTCTGTTGCAGAGATCCCAGTGTATAGTAGGGAATACTCCAAAGCAGAGGGGAGGAGAGCGGGTAGTGGAGCATGTCAGGGACATGCTTCTCGAAGAACTTCAGCTACTGCACCAAGGTAAGTAACCTCCAGTTCTTCTTCAAGCAGTGTCTCCGACTGCTCCACCTGAGGTGAATCCCTAGCAATTCCCTTTTGTGGAGGTGGGGACTTCAGGTTGTGTATTGTGTACGGATCTCAATACTGCCAGACCAACAGCAATGTTCAGGTTAGATATCTGTTCTAGTGCGTAATGTTTTGCAAACATGTGTGTCAAAGACCATTTAGCAGCTTGACAAATGTCCAAGATTGGTACTTTCATGAGAAAGGTGATTGAGGTTACTACTGATCTGGTAGAGTGAGAATGTGTAGAGTCAGGTGGATGTCTTTCTGAAATTTCACGTGCAATTTGTACGCATGAGGAACTCCACTGCGATAGCTTGTTTCGATATAGGTTCTCCTTAAGAGCATTCAGCAGTGGATACAAACAGTCTTTCAGTTTTCCTGAAGGTCTTAGTCCTTTCTAAATAAAATGTCAGGGCATGTCTCATATCAAGAGTCTGTAGAGCTGCTTGTTGTGACGTGGTATGTGGTTTTGGAAAAACAAACTGGGAAGTGTATGGTTTGACTGAGATGGAAGGAAGACGTGATTTTTGGAAGGAATTTAGGATGTAGCCTTAGGGTAACTTTGTCTTTATAAAAGAGACTGTGTAGGGAGGATGTGTCATAAGGGCTGCGATCTCTCCCACACATCTCGCTGAAGTAATTGCGACCAGAAATGCCACTTTCATTGACAAGTGAAGAAGTGAACTTGTCACTAATGGTGCAAAGGGAGGTTTCATTAATGCCTTGAGCACTATTGTAAGATCCCATGGGGGTGTAGGTGGTCAAACTTGTTGGCATAAGTTCTGTAGGCCAGTAATGAATCTTTTAACTGTTGTGTGGGTGAAGATAGAGGAACTGTTCATGATCTTGTGGAAGGTAGAAATTGCTGCTAGAGGAACTCTGATTGTGTTGACAGAGATATTTGTTTCTTTAAGGTTTAAGAGATATTCCAGGATATCAGAGCTCAGATTAATGGGGCGCTGGCTGCACAAGGAGGAAAAGCAATGACATTTCTGGAGCTATGTTTGTCTTGTTGCTGGTTTTCTACTGTTAGTAGGATATGTTTGACCCTCTGAGAACAATGGGTCTCTAATTGATCAAACCATCCAGGTACCATGCTGTGAGGTGGAATCTATGTAGGTGAATGTGCTGTACCATCATGTTGTTCTGTGACAGGAGGTTCAGTATGAGAGGGAGAGTGATTGGTGGTATCTTGGACATTTTCAAGAGGCAGGCATACCATGCTTGTTGGGGCCATGCCGGTGCTGTAAGGCTTACCATGGCCTTGTCCTGCTGGATTTTCTGAAGAGTCCTGGGAATCATGGGTATGGGAGGAAAAGCACATAGAAGTGTTCTGCTCCAGTCTAGGAGAAATGCATCCCCATTGGAATCTTGTCCCAGCCCTCCCCTTGAACAGTAATCTCTGCATTTTTTGTTTTAGGCAGTAGCACCGGAAAATGCTTTGTAGGATGTCTTCTCAAATTTCCCATGCATGTGGATTTGTGAAGGAGCAGCTCAGTGTATCTGCTATTGTGTTGTCTTTGCCTGGAAGGTATATTGCTGATATGTGGATCCCATGCTCTATGCACCAATCCCACAGTCTCATTGCCTCTAGACACGGGGATTGTGATTCAAGCTCCTCCTTGTCAGTTGATATAATACATGCACGTTACGTTGTCCATGCGAATTTTCACATTCTTTCCTGATATTATGGGAAGAAAGTTTTGGCAAGCATTTCAAACCGCCCTTAATTCCAGGTGGTTTATATGTAGGGATCTCTCTGGAATAGACCATTTCCCTTAAGCAACTTCTTCTTGGAGGTGGGCACCCCATCCTACCAGGGAGGCATCCAAAGTGATCATTAAATCCAGTTTTTGTGAGGTGAATGGGACCCCCTGTAACAAATTGTTTTGATCTATCCACCAGGACAGACTCCTTGACTGTCTTTGGAATGGAGAAGATATGGCTGGGAAAATGACACTGTCCTCTGAACTGCTTGAGGAACCATAGTTGGAAGGGACACATATGGAGTCAAGCATGGTTGACAAGGTGAGTAGTGGCCGCCACATGCCCAAGCATTTGCATACACATATGGGTAGAGGTTAATGGAGATTTTTGGATTGTAAGGGCAAATTGTTTTATATTGTGGTACCTGGCTAATGGGAGGTATGCCTTGGCTGCAGGTGAATAAATGTGGGCCCCAATGAACTGTACTTCTTGCGATGGTGTAATGTCGATTTCTTGTAATTTATGTTTAGGCCCAATGAGAGGAAGAAATTCTCCATTGTTTGTGCTGCTTGCTGGGTTGCTAAGTATGTTGGAGCCTTTATCAAGAAGTTGTCTAAGTAAGTCAAGATCGAAATCCCGTGTTTCCAAAGGAAGGTGGTCACTGGTGCTATTAGTTTTGAGAATACTCTTGGCATGGTACAGAGGCTAAAAGGAAGTACCACATATTGGTAATGTTTGTTTAGAAATAGGAATCTTAGGAACTTTTTGAGAGCTGGGTGACTAGGTACATGAAAATAAGCATCTTTCACGTTGAGGGAAGCCAACAATTCACCCTGTTCTAGACATGGCAATATCGTTTTGAACCTCTTGGTTATCATTTTGAACCTCTTTGTTTGTACATATTTATTGAGTTGTCTGAGATCTAAGATTGATTTCCAATGCCCCTGTCCTCTTTTCAGGGAGAAAATATTGGGAGTAGAATCGCCTTCCCACATATTATTTTGGGACTTCTATTGCCCCTGCGAAGAAGAGGGTGTATCTCTTTTTGCAGTTGTATATGATTGGGGTCCCTGAAGAGGGACGGGGAGGGGTAGTGGGATGTGGGTTTCGAGATTAAAGAAGGCTACTCCATCTCCTTCATGATCTCTATGACCCACCTGTCTGATGTTATTTTTGTCCACTGATGGAGGAACAGATGTAATCTGTTGCAGAAAAAGAAAGGTTCCAATGGCATGTGTTTGTGCGCTAGAACTGATTGGTCAGACAATCCCTCAACCTAGATGTTAAAACTATTGCTTAGAGTTACTTCCTTGAGAGTTTTGTAATGGTTGGTTATTTTGTCTTCTGTGTTGTCGTCGAGATCTGTTCCTAGAGTTGTCAAATCTCCAGTTAGACTCATTTTTGGAACACCTATAGTTGTAGCTTAGGTTTCTATAGTATTTTTTCCTTAGTGTTGGAGTTAATATCTCAAGAGTTCGGAGAGTTTGCTCGAGTCCTTTAGTGTGCGCATAACTTTGTTTGTTCTGTCTCCGAACAGCTTGTCCTTGGTGAAAGGAAGGTCTTTGATGGTATTCTGCAATTGTTTAGGCAAGTCCACAGCAAGCAGCCAGGAAGAACGTCTCATTACTACGGCTGTGCCTAGTGTTCTGGCCGCAACATCTGCAGCACCTAGTGAAGCCTGCAAAGCTGTTCCTGTGACCAGTTGACCATCTGCAATCAGGATGTTAAATTGTTCTTTTTTATTCTCTGGAATAAGAATAAAAAATTCCACTAATTTTGTGTAGATGTTATAGTCATAATTTGATAGGACAGCTGTGTAATTGGCTACTCTAAGCTGTAAAGTGGCTAAAGTATATACCTTTTCCCCGAGGGTATCAAGTTTTTTATCTTCTTTGCTAGCAGGATTAGTCTTAATGTGTGTGTAAGGCAGGCTTAGAAGCTGTGCTTTACAGCTTCTGAAGGGGGAGGGCAACTAATCTGCATGGCTCTTGTATTAGCATGGATACAAAGAGCACAATTAGCTGATTAGCATGCTGGGTGCAGAGCGTGGGGGGTAATGGTATTTGGAGTTAGTTTGCTCACAAATCTATCAATATCTGTAATTCTACTAAAGGGAAATATGCAATACTGTCCTTGAGTGAACTGCTACTCTCTGTTCGTTTCAAATCTGTCTGGGTTAGTTAAGGAGTAAAATCTACGCTCAGTTAAAAAGATGCTTGTAGGAAAGGCGACTGCATATTTCAGCCTGAAAGAGTAAAACAGGAGTGGGAGGTGTGCATTGTTTCAATGCTTGAGGCTGTTGCCTTCCTTCCTATTGCTTCACCTCTTCTTTATTATGGAAGTGGCTGATTAACAGCTGCTAAAGACTAAGAGAGCTGAGAATTACTGAGCTCAGGGGAGAATCCTCTCTCTGAGCTGAAGAGGAGCAGTGATGGGGTGACCAGCAACTGGAACTAGTGGATGGTGAGAGTGGCCAGTGGCAAGCTGGTCAACATGAGGGACTGGAGGGCAGCACCAGTGGACAGCAGGTGGAGCCAGCAGACAGTGAGAGTGGTGAGCCAGGCAACATGAGTGACTGGAGGGTGGAGCCAAGAAACCTTTTCTAGAAGATGAAGTGAGTGACCAATAGATGGTATCAGCGGACAGCTGGTATGAAAGAAAGACACTCCCTACGTACCCTAGGGTTGTTTGGGAGCCTAGTTAGCACTGATTCTCCAGATCAGTGCCAGTTTTGCCATTAAGTTTGTATGTTCTGTTATGCGGTGTGATTTATTGGGAACTTCACTCTATACTAAGTTTCCTAGATTAGTGCTGATCTCTGTTATTTGGCCTTTTGCATTTTTCTTTTATTACTATTAAAAGTTCCATTTACTACACTGACTCGTGCTTGTGAGTGCGGAAGCCTTACCCCTTTGGGGTGCCCAGGGAACAGTGCAGGATTCCCAGAAATCTGGGTGGGGCTTGAGCCAGTGGTGGTGGTGTGTCATTGGGAAACCCCTAGATATGGAACCTGGCCCTTGTCCTGCCAACCTGCCCTGGCAGAAGAGTTACATGTGTCTGCTTAGATCTTTGATTAGCTGCCTCGATAACTAAGGAGTTTGGTTGTTCGTGAGTGAATAAAAATTCATTTCCTTTCAGGGCAATAAAGTATTTTTTGTCCACTTTCTAATTAAATGGAGCCATGGCTGCAGGTGTTTGTCAAATGGCATTTGCTGGCTCCATTATGATTTTAGAATCCTATACAACTTACATTGTGTGGTTGGATTGTCTTGAAGTGGGATCTCCATGGTCTCAGGCTGGGGGGTAGGCTGGGCTGGCTGCTCTGCCCCGCTGCAGTGAGGCCAGGTGGAGCAGCCTCCGGCTGCCATTCCTCCCCTGGGAGCTTGAAGGGAGGGCAGTTAGGGCCCCTTTTCCCTGGCCACCAGAGCAGTACAGCCAGGCCCCCGGCTGCTCCTCTTGCTGGAGGAGCTCTCAGTGGGCCTGTGCAGAGAGTCTGCACAGGCTCAGTGAGAGCTGACTCTGAGCAGGAGTTTTAAAAGCTCCCAGCTAAGAGTCTCTCTCCCCGCAGAAACTGCAGATGCTGGCCGTGCGTGGCTGGCAGCCTTCCCTCCGCCAGGCAGCCCTTGGGGCTGTGCGGCTTAGAGGGTTTTAGCTTCCTCTCTCTGTCTTTTCTTGTCTGTGAGGTCAGATTTCGACAGTGTTGACATTTGTGAGGCAGATGTCCTTCTCCAAGGCACTTAATGCGGGAGTCATGGCCATTGGACGCTGGCATAGCTTCTTTGCAAGAAGCACAGCGTTTAAAGGCCAAAGGGCAATTGCATCATTGATTCAGCACCTGTTCTTTTGGTTCTGTCTTAATTTTGATTTCTCCTTTTTTTTAGGTGTACTGAGTTGTTTTCAAGGAATGTGGTTAAGGTAAGTATGGGTTCAGTCCTTGCTATTTGAAACCCAAGGTAGATTCTACAGAGCCACTGCAAACTCCATCCATGGTCAAAGGAAGCTGAAAAGGAACTAAAGAGTGGGGGGAAGGTGTGTGCATCACTAGTGGCAGGAATGTGTCACCGACTCCTGCAAGTACCTCCCCTCCACCAGAGTCACTGCTGTAAAGATCTCCAGTCTGTTGAGGTGTGTGGATGCAGCTGCACAAGTGTAGCAGTCAGGAACACTGTTTGAAGAAGAACTGCCTCCAGCAGGAGAGCTTTCAGTCTAAAGTCCTGGTCTTTTTCAGTCAGGGGTTTGAATGCCTTGCAGATTCTGCATTTGCTGGGCTGATGGGTTTCCCCAAGGCACTCACTATGCAGGTCACTAAGGGAGAATGCCTTCCCAGAGGTTAAGCAGGGTTTAAACCCCAGAGAAATGGAGGTTACTCACCTTCGTGCAGTAGCCGAAGTTCTTTGAGATGCGCGCTCCTGACTGCTCCACTCTAGGTGTTTGGTCGCCCTGTGACTCTGGATCGGGAGAAAAAAAACTTGCAAGCAGTGGCTCTGGCAGCTGGAGATGACAGCAGCGTCCATTGGCTCCCGCCATCAGTGACGTCACGCTTTCATCCTCCCCGCTGCTGCTGCCGCCCAGTTCCTTTCTACCACGGACGAGACCTGCAACGAGAAGCTAGATACCGCCCGAAGTAGAGGGGAGGAGGGCGGGTAGTGGAGCATGTCAGGAGCGCGCATCTCGAAGAACTTCGGCTACTGCACGAAGGTGAGTAACCTCCATTTCTTCTTCGAGCAGAGCTCCTGACTGCTCCACTCTAGGTGATTTTGTAGCAGTTAATTAAGGATATATGGTGGTGGGCACTTCGGAGTGTACACTGCCCATTGTTTGTAGGACTGCACGGCCTACTGCTGTGTCCATATCAGAAAAACGTTCTAATGCATAATGTCTAGCAAACGTGTCATCTGAAGCCCAAGTCGCCGCCTGACAGATGACGTGCATCGGAACCTTCGTGAGAAACGCCACTGATGATGCAAAAGCCCTGGTAGAGTGAGAATGAATTGTGTGTGGTGGTGCCATTTGGCAAGAGGAGTAAGCCATACGTATACAGCTCGAAATCCATGTAGATAGTCTCTGTTTAGAGATAGGTTGTCCCATTGATCTTTCAGTGGTGGATACAAACAGTCTATCAGTCTTTCTGAATGGTTTGGTTCATTCAATATAGAAGGCAAGTGCCCTTTTAACATCTAGCATATGCAGGACCCTTTGTTGTGCCGATGAATGCGGTTTGGGGTAGAAAACTGGCAAATATATCATTTGATTGATGTGGAAGGAGGATGATGCTTTTGTTATAAATTTGGGATGTAACCTCAATGAAACTTTATCCTTATAAAAAATGGTATAGGGTGGATAGGCCATCAATGCTGCCAACTCGCTCACCCTCCTAGCTGAAGTAATTGCAACCAGAAAGGCCACTTTCATGGATAAGTGCAGCAAGGAAGAGTTGACCAAGGGTTCAAATTGTTGTCGAGTTAGGGCTTTCAGCACCAGTGAGAGATTCCAGGGTGTTGCTGGTGGCTGAACCTGTGGGAAGAGATTATTGAGACCCAGCATAAACCTTTTAATGATGCGATGTGCAAATATTGAAGCACCATCTACCCTTACGTGGAATGTTGCAATAGCCGCTAGGTGTACTTTGATTGTATTAACTGATACATTTGTTTCTTTCAGGTGTAGAAGATACTCAAGGATCGCCGGGATCGGAGCAACGACGGGGGACAAGGATCATTGTGCACACCAGCTGGAAAAGCGTCGCCACTTATACAGGTAAGTAGCCCTTGTGGCTGGTTTCCTACTGTTTAGTAATACATGCTTAACCTCGTGTGAACATTGCAATTCCCCCATCTTCGAACCATCTAGTCTCCAAGCTGTTAGGTGAAGCTTGTCTAGATGACTGTGAAGGCGGGTCCCGTTGTTCTACGATAACAGATCTGGTACGCGAGGGAGGGCGATCGGTCTCTCTGTTGACATTCGGAGGAGGGATGAATACCATATTTCACAAGGCCAGTCCGGTGCTATCATGATTACCTTTGATCTGTCCTGTTGAATCTTGCGAAGTGTCCATGCTATTAGGGGAATGGGTGGAAACGCGTAGAGAAGTGGACCTCCCCCTAAAGATGAGGAACGCATCTCCCCTGGAGTTCTGTCCCCTGCCCTCTCGGGAACAGTATTGGCTGCATTTGCTGTTGTGTACTGTAGCGAATAGATCTATCATGGGAATACCCCAGATGTTGAAGATTTGCTGTATTACATCTGTGCGGATCTCCCATTCATGTTGGTCCGGAAAAGAGTGGCTGAGTCTGTCCGCTATAGTGTTCTGTTGGCCCGGCAGGTATTCTGCTCGAAGCGTTATGTTGTGATGTATGCATCACTCCCACAAGGTGATTGCTTCGCAGCATAAGCTCCTTGACCTGGTACCCCCTTGACGATTTATGTATGTCATGCATGTTGTGGTGTCGGTTCGGATCGTTATCGCTCGGCCTTGGATCAGGGGAAGAAAGTGTTGGCATGCCCTGAAAACTGCCCTCAACTCTAGTAGGTTGATGTGGAGGCTGCTTTCCGCCATAGACCACCGTCCTTGAAGTGTTTGTTCCTGGCAATGGGCCCCCCAACCCATCAACGAAGCATTGGTGGTGATTATCGTTTGCCGTTGTGGTGGTAAAAAGGGAACCCCTTGTACCAGATTGGTGTTGTCTAACCACCAACTGAGGGAGTCTTTGATAACCTTGGGAACCATTAGCATGATTTTGGTTGGTTGCCTGCAATGATTGAATCGGGAAAGAAACCAGAGTTGAAACGGACGCATTCGAAGTCTGGCGTTCTCGACCAGGTAAGTTGATGCTGCCATGTGACCGAGCATTCTCATGGCCGTATGTGCTGAAATCATAAGAGCTCCTTGAATGCTGGTTGCCAAATGACCTAATTTTTGAACTCTGTCTAATGGCAGGAAGGTTCTGGCCACCTGCGACTGAATCCGTGCCCCCATAAACTGAATGTCCTGAGTGGGGTTTGGAGCTGATTTGTCTATATTTATGTCGAGGCCGAGGCTTTGGAACAGGTTTGTCATGGCCTGCACTGCTTGTGTTGTAAGGTGACTCGTGGGCGCCTTGATTAGGAAATCGTCTAGATACGGGAAAACTTCGATATGCCTGCGCCTCAGGTATGCTATAACCGGGGCCATGAGCTTGGAAAAAACTCTGGGTGCCGTACACAGGCCAAAGGGTAAGACTGTATATTGGTAGTGTGTGTGGAGCACCCGGAACCGCAGGAACTTCCTGTGACATGGTCGAATGGACACATGGAAGTATGCGTCCTTTAAGTCGAGGGAGGCCATCCAGTCGAGTCGTTGGATGTTTGGCAATATATTGTTTATGGACACCATCCTGAATCGTTTCACCTGAACGTGTGTATTGAGCTTTCTGAGGTCGAGTATCGGCCTCCATCCACCTGTCTTTTTCTCGACTAGAAAATACGGGGAATAAAAACCCCTCCCCTCCTGAGACCTCGGAACCCTTTCTATGGCTCCTAGTTTGAGAAGACGAAGAATTTCTGTTTGTAACTGTTGTACGCGAGTGGTGTCCCTGAAGAGGGACGGGTAGGGAGGGGAGGTTGTTGGAATGGAAGTGAATGGAATGGAGTAACAGTACTGGACAATCTCTAGTACCCATCTGTCTGATGTTATGTTCTTCCACTGAGAGGGGTACGGTTTTAGCTTGTCGCGAAAAGTCAGGTGGTAGGATGGTGTATGCGTAGGACTGCCAGGTGACTGGGGAAACACTCCCTCAACCTGTCCATCAAAATTGCTGTTTTGCATTGCCAGGCTGGGAGGTCTGATGTACATGACTTTGTTGTCTGCCTCTCCGTGGTTGCCTAGGCCTATTTCTATAATTATCCCCACGCCGGCTAGATGTAGGCTGGCCATATCTCATGGTAGTGGACTGATTCTTGTACCCCCTGAAAGGGTATTGCTGTGTATAGATGCCCAACATTCGTAATGTGGCTCTGGAGTCCTTGAGCCCGTGCATCACCGCATCCGTCGACTGCTCAAACAAGTTATTCTTATCAAATGGCAGGTCTTCGATAGTGCGTTGCATCTCCCTTGGCAATTCTGCTGCTTGCAACCATGAGGAACGCCGCATCACGACTGCCGTCCCAAGCGTCCGGGCTGCCACATCAGCTGCATCTAAGGATGCCTGGAGAGCAACCTTCGCCGCCAACAAGCCTTCCGCGATCAGCGGGCCTATTTGGTTTTGTGTGTCTTGTGAGAGGGTTTTGAACCCTTCATTTAGGTTGGTGTAAATATTGTAATTATAATTGGCTAATAAAGCGGTGTAATTAGAAATACGAAGTTGTAGAGCCGCCGAGGTGTAAACTTTCTTTCCTAGGAAGTCAAGTTTCTTATCCTCCTTATTAGAGAACTTTGTCTTAGAGAAGGATTGTCTACTCCTCTGCTTCGCTGCTTCCACCACTAGCGAATTAGGCTGGGGATGAGAGAAGAGAAATTCATTCCCCTTGGGAGCTATAAAATACTTTTTGTCGGCTCTTTTATTCGATGGTGGTGCTGATGCTGGGTTCTTCCAGATAGTATTTGCAGGATCTAATATGTCCTCATCCATTGGTAGGGCTAGTTTACTGGACCCCGCCGACTGCAAGATCTTATACAATTTGTGCTGATTGGTAGGGGCTTCCTCCAGCGGGATGTCCATCGACTCTGCAGCTCTTATAAACAGATCCTTAAACTGTTTATCATCATCAGTCTTGGTTTGAGGGACTGTGCCTTTTGTAGTCTCTTGTATATTCGTCAATGGTGTGCCCATAGCCGCTACATTAGGTACGGTTTGGGTAACTGGCTGAATAGCTCCATTGCTGTTAACTGGCAGTGGGAAATTGTAAAATTGACATGGTATTCCAGTCATTCCCTGTTGAGGGTACAGCAACCAGGGGGAATAAGCCCACGGTGCCGTGCAGTTGTATTGTAAAGGTGCAGGTTGATTCACTTGTTGTATAGGCGACTGGCTCTGCACTGGGCTTGAATGTTGATCTGAGTCAGATTCTCTCCTTTGTGATGACAGAGATGACTCAGAGTCCAACGAATCGATTGAAAAAGAGGAGACCCCGGTGAGGAGCTCTGTCAAATCAATATGTTTAGATTTCCTAGCCCTTTTAGTGGGAAGGGACTGGGAAGGTTGATCAGTAAGTGCGGCAGGCAGAGGCTGTGGCTGTATCTGTATTGCAGCACTCTGAGGTGTTGAAGGCTGCACCGTTGGGGGGGTGAGCGGAACCTGCGGCACCAAGCACGGTGCTGAGGTGGGCACCGTCAGCGGTGCTGAAGAGGGCACTGGCGGAGGCAGCGCTGGTTGCGGTGCCGGCATCAGAGCCGCAGTAAAAGGCGGCACCGCATTCGGCGCCGCATGCGGCAGCGGCAGCATTAGAGCGCGCACTGCCGGTTTAACTTTCAGTTTGTGCAGCTTGTTGGAAGGAGTTGCTGCCAGAGTATAAGTAAGCTGGTCGGCAGAGCTCCACTGTGCTTGTGGCTCGGTCCCTTTTAACTGTTTTGAGGGCACCGGGGAGGAGATGACAGACCTTCGTTTGTGCGCTCCCTTAGCCTGAGGAGAGGCACCGGGGTCCGACGATGGTCAGAGCGCGCCTTCTAGGAGAAGGATTTTTAACTTGCGCTCCCTTTCCTTCCTTGTCCTGGCCGTAAGCTTTTTGCAGAATTGGCACTTCTGAGAGAGATGACTCTCTCCAAGACATTTGATACATGAGGAGTGTCCATCTGATAGCGGCATAGCGTCGTGACAGGAATCACAGCGCTTGAAACCTGCAGGATTCATCATTGCTTTAAGTTGTTAATCTGTGTAGTGTTAGACACTACTGTTGTTGCTAATGCTGTCTATATATCTTTCTCTTTCTTTTTTTTTTTTTTGAAGCTAAAAGAAAAAAGGTCCCCTGAGGGAGAGCCACCGCTGACTCCGTCCGGAGTCTGGAGCGGTAGAAAGGAACTGGGCGTCAGCGGGGAGGATGAAAGTGTGACATCACTGATGGCGGGAACCAATGGACGCCGCTGTCATCTCCAGCTGCCAGAGCCACTGCTTGCAAGTTTTTTCTCCCGATCCAGAGTCACAGGGTGACCAAACACCTGGAGTGGAGCAGTCAGGAGCGCTGCTCGAAGAACACAGCATAATGAAACAAATAGGAAACCCCCTAAGGGGCAACACTTAACCTGATTACTAATTACTAACAACTATGTGCTAATGACCTACAGTAACAATCTAACTAAACAAGCAAAAGGGCACTTAAGAGATAGCAATTCCTTTGACCATCACCAAGGGTGGAAAGGAGGAATGGGGGGACAGCAGTGGCAAATGATATCTCGCCAGATAGGTGCCACTCCAGGGGGCATCACTGCTGGCCCTGTGGAGATAGGCAAGGGCAAAAAGCATTCCAGTGGTTGTGCACGGAGGTGCACGTACACCAACAGTGGAATGTATGGGAGCAGCTGCTCAAAGAACACTAATTTCTTTCTAGGGCTATATGGTTCCAGCCTTTCTCCTGATTGTTTTTTCCTATGGAACCACATAACTGGATCTTCACCTAGGAAAAAATTTAATATTCCATGCTCTAATATTTCTATTTCTCTCTTTCCCCTCTTGTATGTCATATGGAAGTCCTGAAAAGTCTTCCATGCCCATACACACTTATTAATGCTGAAAGATCTCCTTCTATTGGTTCAGGCATCCCTGTTACTCTAGTCAACCATTTAATAACTGAAATGCTATTTAGGGGGCATAGAGATTTTCCTAAGGCTCTTATCTGATTAGGAGAATAAGGTCTTTCCTCTATATGGTTCTTCAATTCCTCCTGAATTACCAGCTGAAGTTGTTTTAGATACAATGGAAGTTATTACTGGTGCTGTAGGGGGTGGTCCTCAAAGTTCCTCTAATTCTTCCAGCAATGCACTGCAGGGAGTCTCTTTTAGGATCTCATCTTTTAAATTGTTAGAGGATGATTGGGACAACCCCTATATCGCCTCATCTTCCCATTGATGAATACTGCACTTTACTGCTATTACTCCTCTATGCTCTTCTCTTAGAGCATCTATTTGCTTTAAACAAACTGCATGATCTAGTCTTCCTTTTTCTTCCACATCTGAAAGGATCACTCTTACAGCAGCTTGATTATCCATTGCCATTTGTCTCCACTTCTCAGTTTCTCTAATCATTCTTCCTAATTCCTCTTTTCAAACACCTGATTCCTTTTGGAATATCCTTAACTGAGTGGATTTAGCATAATTGTTTCAGGGTTTCAGAACAAGGTCCCTAAGTCTTCCTCCCTAGGGCCCTCAGATTAAGGGCAATGCCCCTAAGTCAGTCTACTTCTTTCCTCCTTAGGGTCAAAGGCTACGTTCCTAAATCAATGTCTACTTCTTTCCTCCCTAGGCCTTCACATGCCTTTTAATCTCACAATTTCATGTTACTAGGATTTTTATCAATTCAAGCCTCATTTTATCACTTCAGACTAATTCATGACCACTAGGCCTAATGTGCATAATTCTCACTTTTTACTTACTTTAAATCCAAAGCTTTTTTAGGTACTTTTTCTCAACATCAGGTTGCAATAGCATGAAGATGTCAATAGCTTATTTTCTATTTACCTTACATTTTTTAAAGGAGCACCAGCAGGTAAGTGTGTGTAATGTGTTAAGTTATTTCTTCCTATCTTTGTGTCAGAAGTGCCATATAAATGGAACACCATACCTTCCAACCATCCTTTAACAGTACTATAAAAACACCAGGCTTGGCTGTTAATTCACTTCTTACAGTGTTTTAACCTACTTCTATTACAGTGCTCTTTAAAAGACACTAGGCATGGGATACCAAACTGCTACTTCCTTCACAATTTAGTTCACCCCTTCCAAGAGCTTATTAGGTTCATTGTTCCAAATAAAACTTGCGTGATATATTTGTGTGGCTGCGTTGAAATTTGTGAAGTTGTTTTATATTATGTGTGTGCGTTGTCTGTTTATACACAAAAAATTGTTTAAATATGGAAATAAACATTAATATTCATAAAACCTTAACACCCACACACCTTAATAATATTAATGAAATTCATCCATATTCCTAGATTCTCATTAATATTTGTGCACGCTCAGTGATGTGTGCTTCCACTGGGATTTTCAATCCCGAATCTCCATACGAATCTTATTGCCCCAATGTCTTATTTTCCATTTTAGGCAAGCAAGTCCACCCTGTAAGGGACACCAGTTTGTTACCCTAGAACTTTAAGTCATTTGGCTACTAAGGTGGTTTTTCACTCACCTGTAGAAAAACAACACTATTTTCTGAGATAAATTCAATGTGGTCTGCCTGCCCAAATGGTATTTAAACCCATGGAAAATACAGCTACAGCCTGCCAGTCAAGAACAGATTTAGAGCAATAAATGCTTCAAAAACAAGCATTAACATTGTTTGTTTTTACAATATCACAATGAAGTTTAAGAACTGAAAATATTTTGCCTCAAAAATCAGTTCCTATTTATCACAGTGAGCATAGCAACAAATAGACAAAATGCTGCTCTTCTGTGGCACAATATTTCAAATCACATAAACATTACTAAACACTCTACGGCATATAACTTAAAAATCACAAAAATCCTTAATCTATAGCTTTCAACAAATGATGATCAGTCATTTGTGGAACGGGGGAGATGACCCTCTCTCAGTCACACAGCACTTGTCCAGCTTTTAACAGGCAGCCTCAAGCGCTCTATTTACAACACCTTACATATCCCTCTGAACCCTCAATCTGGGTCCTGTTCTGCTCTGTCACAGGCAACTGGATTGCTTCCGGTGCTGAGCACAGGGCTAGGACTTTGTTAGCTAGTTTGCTCAGATCTTCAGCACACCAATGCCTTTCTGAGTGTGGTCCATTCTGTTTTTGACCCACTGTCACTGTTGTCATTTGCTGATGTTGGCACTGGAGCTGCAGCGATCGCTGTTGCAGCTGATGTCTGAGCTGTGTGAGATTTCTGGTCTGCGGCTCTTACCTTTCGCTGAGCTTCAAAGATTTTTTTTCAGTCTTTGTGGAGCTTCCTGTGGGATGGTGTCCAGGACTCCAGGCTCCACAAGTCACTCCAGCAGATGGCTGCCTTTAAATACTCTCTGGAGGGGTGGAAGGGGCAATGTGGAGAAGGTGGAACTTAGGGAGGAGAGGGAGAAGAACTTTCAGGTACATTGGGGAGGGGAAGGGGGTGGAAAGATCAGGAATGTTCAGAAGGGGAGGAGGACTTCAATGAGCAGTAAAGCGGGGGATTATGGTGGAAGTTTTTGATAGACATCTGGGAAAAAGTGTGTGTGTGTGAGGGTCCTCCTTCAAAAAGAGTATGAGGGGGGATGTAATCACTGATCAAATGTTAAAAGCTACTTATGTTACACTTGTTAATTACTCTGTTTACATTACACAAAGTATCCCTAATTACAGCTATTACTTTGTAACTATGTTAACACTTTTCCTGCTGCCTGCTAGGAATTAAGCCTAAACTTCAGAAAGGAGTTTTTCCTGTCCATCTTCCTCCCTATTCTTACCCATTAGTTTTAGAATATTTTGGGACAAAAAATCTCTGGCTACAAAGAAGGATGCAGCATTTGTGAGAGCAGTCCTGCAATCTGCAGGAGCTTGAGTTCCAACTTCTCCTACAGTAAGGGTTGGGAATAACCTACTTGGAATCAACTTGAGGATGGTGATTAATCTCAAAGAGGATGGTGATTAACCGTCTGTAACTTTTGTTCTTCAAGATGTTTTGCTCATGTCCATTCTAATATCCACTGATCTATCCTACTCTCAAAATTTTCTAGCAAGAACAAACAGAGGAATGAAGAGTCAGCAGAGCCTTATATGGAGCATATAGAGGTGCAACTTCAGGGGCCTCCAAAGCCTACCATGTGGGTATTCTGGGGAAAACTTTTGCAGTGGATTGTTCAATGGAGCACGCACACCTACTTGTAATGGACATGGGCTCCTAGTACTAGAGCAGGACAATACACAATACTACTCTGTTAGAAAAAGAAATCGGAGACTCAGAGGCTGAGCAGGCTGTTGCTGCAAGGAAAAGGTATTTCCAGATAGTCTCTCATCCAAGCCCTAACCACGCCTAAATTGATTTAGCTTCTGAAAAAGACTCATTCAGGGTGGTATGGCCATAGACATGTGGAGTGCTAATCAAACACCTTTCAGGCTGTTCACTGCCCCTCCTTGCACAGACCATTCTGCACAAAACACAACTCTCACATTATTTTGTACCTACAGTCTCCACATTCCTCACTCTGTTGCCATGTATAATATGCTTCACAACTACAACAGCTCCACCTCCTTAACTTATTCTTTGCAGCTCTTCACTACAGGTCCTCACCAGAATCCACCTCAGAAACACTGATTGAGACACAGACCCTTCAACACACATGGTTACACTGAGCCAACAAAGGGGAGGAATCCAGGAAACAAGCACACCTCCTTAATTTAATATAGGATATACACAATTAACATTGCTCTCTCTATCATTAATGCATCCTTCACATGTGCAACAAGCACAGACACGCAGCAAACCTATCATTCCCAACATACAATAGAGTCCTACCATGACAATTCAGATATACAATAAATGTTGTGCAATCCAATCCCTTTTAGACATGCAACCACTCTATATGAAACTGACCCACCAAAATTCTCATTTCTTTGTACTGATTTTGTGCCTTCTCTCACATAGACAGTACCCGCCCCCAACAAATTAGAACAATCTCTCCCCTCCTCAAAATTTCTCTCACACACAGACTCACCCCCGATTCACACAATGCGGCTTATTCCATTGCCCCACAATTAACATATCCCTCTAACACAGTGCAGACGCCTCCCCCCCAGTCACAATACACACCTACATTGCTCCCCAAAGTCTTTCCCACCCCACAATTCTCGCACATACTGCAGAACCCCAGTTTACACCCACAACTCTCCCCGCATTGATAGTGCAGAGCGTTAGCCTCCACAATTCTCACAAACACACACACAGCAACCCAAGCATACGCAGTTCATCTGCACACACTCATTTCCACTGGGATAGTGCCCAGAACCTTGAAAAGAAGTGTAGAGCATGTTGTGATAGGCATTGCATACACAAGAAAGGAAACTTTCGCTGCCCCAAGATTACACCATAGACCCCTTTCACACACACCCCACACACATCACCTCCCTCACCCCACAATTTGTGCAGACCGTTGTTTGTATATTGCTGCAGTGCCTTAACTTTCACATACAGCTAGTTCTGTTTGCAGCTCCCCACCCCAGTTTGTACAAACACTGCTGCAAAGTTCGTGCACACACTTAATTATGGAGGGAATGGAGCAAGCAGCACTAACACATCCTTCACACAGACTGCTCCCCACACCCTGCAGACCTCCATCCATCGCTAAGACCCCATCACCACCCCAGAGGACAGAATGAGGGAACTTCTGGTCTGTAGCTGGGGAGATGGAGCAGAGAGTGGCTCAACATGAAGGCCTCTTCTAGGCAGCTATGCTCTACAGGGTATCAGAAGAGAGGAATGGTTGTTCTCTTCCACAAGGGCTCTCCTCAGCACTGCCATTTGGAAGCGGGTGTGATTTCCAGGTCTGTATGCAGGTTGGCAGGTGCTTTTACTTGGAAGTCAGGGCGGGGGAAAAGCCAAACAACTTGGGAGGTAGAAAAGCAAGCTTGAGACACGCTGCACATGCACTTTATGGAAGTCAGGGCAAAAACCTACATATCCAGTGTTCCTCAGCCACCTCAACTCTGCTTGGCTTCAGAGATCTGACAAGATCAAGGATCTTCAGAGTGGCATGGCTGTAGATGGTCTTAAGTCTAACTCAATTTTTCAGCTCCTAAATAGCCACTTTTCTACTATTCTAACTGCTGATCTTGCACAGTAGACAGCGACACACCCACCCACCCACACCCTCACCCACCAATCCCCTCATTCATGTACAACTTACTTTTTCCCCCTTAACTTTTGGCCTTTCCTCTTTTTTCCAATCAGCAACTGAACATGGAGTGGAGTTTTGCAGTCTTTTCAGTTGTTTGTTATATTTGGCCTGCAAAGGAAACTACAAGAAAATATAAGTAGGCATTACTAGAAATTCTTCACGAGTCCAGCATGGCCACTATTAATGGTATATCAGAGTATAACATCTTTTTAAAAAGGCATCAGAAATCAAGGCAGCACTATTAATATGTGACAGTCTATAAACACAGTAGTCACATTAAACATAGCCACTTTTTAATAGTCAAGTTGAATGTTATCCAGTTAGGGGTTTGGAACCAAACATAGTCCTAGAGCCTCATGCTCTAACTCCTTCTGGGCTTCTGAACATTCAGAGTGCTCAGAACAAAGTCCCTTATGACAAAGATTATGAAAGCTGGGACTGAGAGCTTTTTGTTTCTTTAACCTATTAGGTAGTCTTGAAGATTACAAATCTAGAAATTCAGATCTATACCAGTTTTTCCTAGCACATTCTGGGAATGACTAGAGAAGTATTAAGTTTATGATGTTATAGATACCAAGGAAGTGGAATTATGCTTGAATTGAGAGGGAAAGTAATTCTTATTCTGCATGTTTCAGCATCTGTTTTATGGTTAAAACCAGGTTCTCTATTAGAAGGAAGGAGGTGGGGGGGAGAATTTCACCTCTCTGCTCCTATAACTGAAAGGCTGACAACTTCTAGGCAAGAAGCCAGTGTAGTCATCTGGCCGAAAAAAAAAGGAAGACAAGATCAGACTTAATGCAACCTATGTTTCTCAAAAAAAAAAAAAAAAAAAAATTAAAGAAACAATCCTTTTACTGTAAGTCAACATACAGCAACACACATGAAAGACACAGCCAAAGAGCCACTTGAAGAACTTCAACATTTATTCTGTTCACTTTTAGGAAACAGTGATGTAGCACAAATTTGATAAAAACCATAGCAAATAAAAATATACTTTGTATTACAAAAACCTAAAACAGGATGTTAAAAATCCTTCACTTTACATTTTAAAATGTGATCTACTCAGTAGAATTAGAGGCACACATTTGCTATCAGATTCCTGAAGAAACCTTTACATTGGCCACAGTTGCATCTATAAACAGAGTTATTTTGTTACAGGAGAACAAGGTCCAGTGAAGTTTCTCTCTGGTCCCCTTTTATTTGGGTGCACATCTCAGGTGCATCTGTCCAGAATCCTTCAGACCTGCAGCATCATATACAAGGCATCTATTAGTGAGGGCAGCTATACAGAGTTCAGCGAGCAAACCAGTCCAGTAACACTGATATTATGTACTGCAACCCAGCATTAACAAGTAGGTACTTCAATGTATAGATCCTGCTACTGCCATGGAGTTTTGTATCCAATCCCCCATCTCCAGAATATCCACATATTGACCTTGTCTACACTATAACTTACTTCAATATAATTTAATTTGGGATGTAAATAATCCATCCCCCTGAACTGTGTAATTTATACCAACCTAAGCTCTCCAGCCTGGCTACACAGGTGCTTAAGTCATTATAAATTATGTTATGTGGGGCACCATAACTATTGCTTCTTATGGGAGGTATTTAAGCCAACGAGAGAGCTATCCCCTGTTGGCTTAGAGTATCTCCACCACCAGTGTTACTGTAGTTCAGCTGTGCCACTGGATGTGCTGGAGTGTAGATGTAGCCACAGTGCACTAAAAGGGGTCCTTTAAATTCTCTCTCTCTCTCTCTCTCTCTCTCTCTCACCTATAGCATAGAATGACAGTTTGCTGGGGACTGGGAGATATGAAAGCAAGATTTTGCAGCACTGCCAAAGTCTGGGAGGTCACTCTGTGGAAGTTCTAGCCTAGGTGACAATTTTTTTTTTCCCCTAAGGAGAAAATTAACAAAAAAGTCTAGTTCAGTGAAAGATTCAACTGATGGAGTTATACAACTGAGGCCCCATGCAATTTGCCATAGACAAAGTTATGCACACCATCTAGTTTAAAAAGTAATAAGCTCGACTACATCTCAGTCTTCATGTAAAGAGAACAGCATGCTCAGCTTAACAAGAACAAAATTCAGCATACCCATACTCCAGAACCAAATGCTATTTAACAAAGAAACATCAAAACCAACTGACCACTTTGGAGGTTTTCCACAGGATGTTTTTCAATACGAATTCTGTCAGACTCCACCACCCTTTGATGGTCAGTCGGGGTCCCCTCAACTTCAATCAGCAGACATTAGCACTCCATGTTCTAGACACCAAGGAGCTAAGAAAGAGTAGCAAATGTAATCTCTCTCTTCATAAGGGAATGCCTGCCCTCAAAGCACATTCTGACAATGGCAGGTTCATCAGCCTTCACTGTGCCAAGCCTAGTTCACATGAATAAGATTTCAAGTCCGGTCCCACCTGCTGGGAAGAGCGCATGCCATTCAGCGCTCCAGGTCCGAGACGATTTTTACTTCTGAACAGCTATGGTGTGAGCACTGCTATTTCAGAGAAGCAGAGGTTTGGCCCAAACTGAAAACTGTGTGTAGTTGTATGTGGTGGTCTCCTAAAAAGGACTCAACTTCATATTAGCAATTCCAGCCACCAGAAGGCCTGTTCAGGACAAAGCCTGAAATCAGAAGGGAAGATCTGGTAAGCATACTGCTGGATTCTGTTTAATCAATACTAAAGACTCTTCTCAGACTCTCACGTCCTGTCCAGATGAAGTGCTGATGGCTCCAAGAAGAAGGAGAGAGAAATGGCACATTTGAATCCAGTCACTGCTGGTGATCTCCAGAAAAGCTCATCAGGAAAAATGGAAAAGCTTCTGCATTTAAGAGTCTAGAATGGATCAGCCTGAAGTCAAAGACTGGCTCTATCACATCATTATCAAACCCCTTCACATCACAGACCTCTGTTACAGTAAATACAGGAATCGATGGTGTACTAGTGAAGAGATTTCTCTCACTGGTCAGCAATTCCTGTCTTCTAGTACCTACTATTTATCAGTCTGTTAAAAAAGCAATGTTTAATGTGAAGCTTCTTCAGCTCTTGGAAGGACAGTAAGTGGCTGATGAAAAGGGAGTTATTCTCCAACAGGCGGGGAAATCTGAAATGTACAGGCTGTGTGATGTTCTCTGCACATCAGTCCAGATGCTGGAGAGAGGACAACAGATCTTGCTTCAAAGCAGTAGATCTTCCTTCTAATTGGGAATCTGTGATCTCTTTGTCATAGGCATCATTGCTTAGTCTCTGCTCATTGCCTGGCTGTCTCTGTGACTGTGCTCAGCAGAGTGGTTTCTGAAATTATTGCTTTCTAAGGATGATGGAAAATAAAGGGTGGAACATGAATTAAGGGATGAGCCATAAACACTGTTTTTATTCATCAGCATGTACTCAAACCCAGAGGCACAGATTCCAGAAACAAAGCCTTACGGTGCAGAGTCAAGAAGCAGGTACCAGCCAAATCTCTGCATGTGCTGAGGTCTATCTTAAAGCAGTGTCAACTGGCACAGCTGAGTTATTTAAGCTGTGCTAATACCAACTACAATTCTAGTTGCATGAGCTCCCCCATTGCACAGTCCTCTGCAAACTAGCTGAGATCCCTCTAACAAAATGACCATGTCCAGTCTGCACCTCTTAGGATTTCACAGCCATGTATTAAGCAGAAGTCCGTCTACCAACAGCAGCCATATCTGAGCCAGTCACAAGAGTAATCTCCTAGTTCTGATCTGACTTTGTAGTCACATTTCCACCTCTTCTTGTCAGCCTTATTCAAAAGGATACTTTTGAGGGCAAAATATCATTATCAGAGTGCTATCTTACCTGGCCTGGCAGACACATACACCTCTTCCCATGTGTAGTTAGCCAGGTTTACAGGCTGCTGCACCCAGGGATCCTCTGCTAGCTTATCCAGGGTTGTGCGCAGCTCTGGAGCAGGGTGCAGGAGACCAGACAGCAGAGTCATCAGCTCTGAGCAAAAATAAAAAGTTAGAGACAATAAGAGGTGTGATTCTTGGTCTTACTTCCTCCAACACTGCTGATATGAGGTCACAAGGTACACCGAGCAAATTAGATTCAATACCCTTAACTAAGTAAATTTGTAACACCAGGTCCCTCCAACCATCATCAGTTTCACTCTCCACTCCTTCTGCTATGCTGTCAGGATTCCTCTGTCCTGTTTCATTCACTCAGGGCTGTTCCTTGGCTTGGAGACTGATTTAAGCCTTCCACACTGTGTAAATAGTAAACTGAAAAGAAGTAAGACGCTGGGGGGTGAGGAGGACAATATTAAAACCATCACCAATATATGCATGGCAGGTTTCTGTCCATACCACTCTTATAACAACTATGGTGGCCCTGGTAGAAACCTACACTTTCCAAGACCAGGACCTTTGTGGACATTCTGAAAGAAGCACTAGTTTGGTTTGTTTTTCTTTTAAGGACATACTGGTGGCTTAGGGAAACAACTAGGAAGTTCCTAATTGCAAAGTTGTACAGGCTTCATGTGATTACAATACTCCTAAACCTACCTATGGAGAGGTTGCTGATGGAAGAGTCATCAACCCACCACATGCTTTTTTTTCCCTTCAACACCTCCACCAAGAAGCAAGCCCAGCAACATCTTTTAATCCAGATCACGAAATCAATTCTGAAGTTACAAATACGAAGAGACTACTTTGATATTCCAAAGAGCCCCCCTGAGGCAAGGAAGTCATCAGCAAGACCTCTTTACCCAACCACATGGGTTGGCAATGATTAAGTGAAGCAAAGCCTGAGTTTGCATTTGAGCCACATGATCACTGGAACAAACATATCTACTAGATGGAACTTTCCCATAATGTTATTTGTTCTAGCTCACTCCGTTCTAATGTGGTGGCTGGGACACAGCCTTCCAGGTGTGTAAAGAATTAAGAGTACTTTCTTAAGTCAAAGCAGGTGAATATACAGATTTGCAAATCGCAGCCCTTTTTCTGGTGAAAAATGATGTTTAGTAAACTGAAAGCATGTATGAGACAGATTCCCAAGAGAGCAAAACCTGGAGAAATTAGTATACACTGTGCACTTCTAGCTACACCAAGGTTCTTCCTGATGAGATCTCTTCCACTATGGTCAATTCAGTTAGCAATGAATGGCATGAAAAAAAATTAAAAAACTCACTTTCTGATACCCTGTAAGGAGGATTTAATACAGCCTCCATGGTTTCCTCCAATTCACAGAAAGGATTCTCTCCAAATACTAAGGTATAAAGGGTGATGCCAAGAGACCACATCTCCAGCTCAGGTCCATGGTACCTACACAAAAATACACAAGCTGACAGAAAACTCAAAGTACAAATACACTAAGAGGTATAAAAAGTAGAACACACATGATAATATGTTCCCAAGGGATAGTCATGTCAGTCTAGTTCAGCAAAACAAACAAACAAGGTATCTAGTGGCACTTTTAAAGACTAACAAATTTATTTAGAGCATGAGCTTTCATGGGGGAAATCCCACTTTGTCAGACACTTGAAGATGGAGAACTACAGATGAATAGGAGGCAAATAAATTCCAGGAAGTGTAAGTTGTAGGCTCAGGTCACACTTTTAACAGCAAATCGAACTGTCAGCTACATTGATTTGCTGTAACAGTCTGACCTGATCCTAGGACGTAGCTATAAATATATACAGACAGAGAAGGGTGGGTCACAAGGTCAATTCAAATAGATCCAGAGGGATAGACTGCTGGCCAATCTCTGCAAAGTAAACAAACTATTTGGATTCAAACAGTGTAGAAGAGGGAAGCAAGAGCTGAGAAGGGCAATAGAGGGAAATCAATTTCTGTAATGACCTAGCCCTGTGGCAGGTCCCATTGCCATCTCTGTCCTCATATCAACTCAAGCGACTTCATCATGTGACTTAACCATGTCAGCCACTCCATCAAGGGCTCATTCACTTGTTCATCTACCAGCATAACATATGCCATCACGTGCCAACAATGTGCCTCTGCTGTATATACTGGCCAAACTGGACTGTCCTGGCACAAAAGAATGGGCACAAATCAGACATCAAAAATGGTAACATTCAAAAACCAGTAGGGAACATTTCAGTCTACCCAGACATTCTGTAAAAAAACGTGCTAGTTACAGTACTTCAGCAAAAAACTTTAAAAACAGACTGGAATGTGAAACTGCAGAACTGGAATTTGTATGCAAACTAGATACCTTCACATTGGGTTCGAATGGAACTTCTTAAATGGCTAAGTCATCACAAAAGGTGATTTCCCATCTATAACCCTTCTCAGCTCTTGCTTTCCTCTTCTGCACTGTTGGAGTGTGCATGAAAGCTCATGTGATAAATAAATGTGTTAGTCTTTAAACGTACCACTAGACTCCTCATTTGCCATGCACTAATGTCTGACTTTGCAGAGCATCTGAAACAATAGCTCTGAGGAGTGAAATACACAATGTATTTCAATGGAGCCTGCATAGATGCTAATGACAATAGTTTAAACGTCATTCTCTAACCCAGTGGTTCTCAACCAATGTGCCATGAGCATCCCCAACAGCTGGGATTCAAGTTCCCTCCCTGCTCAGCCCAGCCATGTGGGCTGTGCAGGGCTGGGAAAAGGCAGGGTTTAAAGTAAGCGGGAAGGCACTGGAACACAGTTCCAGGGCCCCCTATTTTTAGGCAGGCAGCCTTCTGGCCCCCATAAAAATAGAGGAAGGCACCAGAACGCAGAATTCCAAGGGTCCCCCTAAAAATAGTAGGAGCAGCTGGAACACAAGAGTTCCAGTGGCCCCACCTTAAACCCCGCTCCACCTTAAGCCCAGCTAGCAGAGAGGAGCAGGAGGCCGGGAGTGTGTGAATCTCCCCCTGTAGGGTGGAGCAACTTGTGTCAGCCAGCCTGCAAACAGCCCAAATAACGGCTTTTGGCGGGGGGAGGGTGGACTGCTGGTGGTTGTGTGGGGCAGGTGTGTGTGTGTGTGTGTAGCAGAGGGGGTTTAGCTGGGGGCGTGGGGTGGCTGTGGGGGGTGTAGCTGGGGGCTGGAGGCCTAGTTCTGACCTCTGCAGTGATGGGAGGGTCCATCACAGGCAGAAAGGGGTTGGGGGAGGAGAGGATGGGACCCACTGGGTTGGGAGGGAGCAGCAGTGGGGTGAGGATTTGCCCTGAGTGGCAGGGAGCCACTGTGGAGAAGGGGGAAGTGGGTGCTGTGCCATGCTCCCCTGCCCTACCTTCGCACTCCCCAGGTTCCCCCCGCCCCCCACAAAGCCACTCTTTTTCGCCCTTCCTCTCTTGCCACCCTTGTGCTGTTCCCACATGGCTGCCCTTGTCTTCTTTTGCCACCCCTCCCCTGCTGTGCTCCCCACACTCACTCCTGCCACTGCACGACTCCTGACCTCCCATTTTGCCATCCCTGCTCTGCTACCCCTACTTCCCCACAGCAGCATTTCTGAAACACTGTGCCATGGTTCATGAATATTCAGAAGTAATTTGTTAATTTGAATATTCAAGAGTTTTTTAATGGTGGTGTGCCTTGAAAAGTTTGAAGGTATCAAGGTGTGTCACAGCAGAGAAAAGGTTGAGAACCACTGCTCTAACCCATTCTTCCACTCATCCTTACAAGCACATTGCTAACAAGGAACACCAGGGAAGTTTTCATTCAAGGCCAGTACATACGGATTGCCTGAGAGCACCTCTGGTGAGCAGTACTCAATTGTCCCACAGAAAGTGTAGAACAGTTTGCCAGGTTCCAAGTAAGCAGCTGAGCCAAAGTCCACCAGTCTGATCGTAAAATCTTCAGCGATGATGATGTTCTCATCCTTGATGTCTCTATGGAGGATATTTCTGCAGTGGAGATAGCCCACTGCTGACACTAGCTGAAGCACAAAAAGGATGGGGTTGCAACATGAAGAAGTTTACATGGAGGGACTTTTATCCAGAATAAAGCACAGCAGAAGGGAACTGTGCTTCATATTTTGGGGGTTAGCTTACTGTGATGAAGTAAGAAAACCTCTTGGATTACTGTGGTTCTTCTTTTCTGTTCCTGTTCCTTGGTGATGGTATTCTGGTAATGGGACACAGGGGTGTGATAACTATAGGTACCACTAGGTGGGGAGAGGCTTTAGTGCAACCTTACCTGGACCCCCTGGGGGTGACAGATTGTGGCTGGTTTAGACCAGGGGCAGGGCAGCTGGATAGAGAGGGGAAGAAGGAAGATGGAGGTTGGAGGGGCAGGACCTCCAGGGTTTGTCCTGGGGGTTTTACTGTCTGCCCTCCTGGTTGATCTGAGAGCCAACTGTCCTAGCTGCTGTGCAAAGTGGATTGCTAATAAACCCTCTGACTGCTACGCTGGCTGAGTGTCACTGCTGATTGGGACGGCTGGAACCCTCGTGAAGGGAGGACCCCCCCCCCCCAAGGGAGACCAGACAGAGCAAGGGTCGGACCCTCTGGGCCTGGATTTGGAAGCTGGCTACAGGTAGCGTGGAGACCCAGGTGAACAGGAGAAGGCTCCACCATAGCAGAGTCCTGGTGGGTTGTGAACAGAGGGGATCCAAGAGGCTTTTCTGGGTTCTCCATGACATCTTGGTGGCAGTGACAGGACGCCCTACAGCAATACCCCACAGTGAGTGACTATCCAGTGCAGTGCTGGCAAGAGGGGGCAGTGGGAAGGGGTAACATTGGTCCCTTCTGAAGGACAGTGTGTGTCTGAACAGACACAAGGAGCTTTGTGGATCAGCAGACTCCTGGGGCTCACTTGATGAAGCTGCCCAGCCCAGAAACAGCTGGGGCGTTGTTCAAAGACCTGCATCCCTGACCAAGAGAGGGGTTTCCTCCAGGGTGGTCTGGACAGTCCCTGGAAGGATCCGTGCCCTGGATTTGAATTGGGAGGCAGGGAGGCAGCCAATCAGAGGCCCACTCTGTGGAAACATCCTCCTGTTGGGAGACTGACGGAGAGAGAAGTGAATATGCAAATATCCTGCACCTGATTGGATGATGGGAGAAGTGGACTCAGTCCGGAGGGGACCACCAGGTGTGCTTGGTGAAACCTGATCCTGAGAGCTGGATTCTCAGAGAGACGTTGGTCTCACATATTGCTGGTGATAACAGTACAACATGGATTACAAGTGGTTGTTAAAACAAGAACTAGTGAACATTAGTAAGTCTTGAGGATTAAAAGTCAGTAGGCTAACCAAGGGGCAGCTCATTGCCCAGCTGGAAGAGAGTGATGGGGCAGAGAAAGAGACCCCTCAGTGGTGGGAGCCTCCAGGGAGCTCAGAAGTAGCAGCAGTAGCAGCCCTGAACTGCTGCAACAACAAACCCCAGCCAGAGAGGGGTGCAGGGAACGTCAGTCTGCCCCAGAGGAGGTGCCCAGAGGAGCTGGGAGCTGCAACCCAGGGCCTTCTCGACAGCAATCCCCAATCCCTAGGGGGCGCTCACAGTTCAGTTCCCCCCCAGAAATAAGGTGGCTGGAACTGGAGCTGAGGCTATAGGAGCTACAGGATAAAGCAAGACAATGCCAATTTGAGTTAGAAAAGAAACAACTGGAGATGGCAGAGAGAGAGAGAAAGAGACACAACATGAGCTGGAGCTGGCCAGACTTAGGAGTCAGGAGGGGGCCCCAATGAACAGTGAGGGCAGAGTCCAAGAGCCCCTTCCTGCTGGACCCCAAAGTACTAAGTTGATGGGTCCCTTTGCGGAGGGAGGGGGCATTGATACCTCCCTCACCATCTTTGAGAAAACCTGTAATGTACATCAGGTGAATCTTGCAGACCGGTTGCGGTATCTGACCCCTCTTCTGGGTCCAAAAGTGATGGAGGTACTTGGTCAGATGGAGGGAGCGGAAACTGGAGATTGTGAGCAGTTCAAGCAAGCTCTGCTGCTAAAGTTTCAGCTGACCCCTGAGGCATACCAGGATAAACTATGATCTGTGCAGAAAGAGCCAGGGGTGACCTACCTGGAAACCAGCACATTGATAAAGGAGTACCTCTGGAAATGGACTGGCTTGGCTGGGAACGCAGCCAGGGAAGAAGTGGGGGAACTGCTGGGCCTGGAGCAGTTATATAATATTTGTCCCCCTGACCTGAGGCTGTGGCTGATGGACTGGAAACCCAAGGACCTACGCAGTGCCGGCAGGCTGGCTGGTTGACGAGTTTGTGGCCAGCCGGTCAGGGCATGGGCTAGGTCTGAAGGGCGAAGGGGGCCAGAAGGGGGACCTGTGGGGGAGGCTCCAACAGGACTCTCAGAAGGGAGCCCCAGAAAACAGATCATCCGAAGAAACTACTCAACTAGGCCCTGGTGAACAGGGAGACTGGAGGTGCTTTTCATATGGTGAGACAGGCCACAAGAGAGGGCAGTGCCCAAAACACAGAGACAAGAGGGCCAAATCGACTGCCCAAAGGCTGCATTGGGTAGGAGCCTGTCCAGAGGAGGCCCTAACCATGGCAGAAGCGGCAGATAGTTGGGTTGACACTCCCAGTGAGGGAATGGGTGGCCAGGTGGGCTCGCTGGTACCGGGCAGGTCTTCAGACTCAAAATCCTCTATTTACCAAGTGAGCTCAGGCCCACCAAAGGGAGGTCAGCAGCTCCTCATCCCTATTAAGGTAGAGGGAAGAAAAGTCCAAGGGTTCTGGGATACGGGTGTGGAGGTGACTCTGGTCCGGCTGGAGGTGGTGGGACCCGACAAGATGGTCCCTGATACTTATCTGAACCTAAGAGAGGTGTTCGGGCTACCTGTACAAGTGCCTGTAGCAAGAGTGCATCTGAAGTGGGGAGGCAAAGAGGGCCTCAAGGAAATGGGGGTGCACAATCATTTGCCAGCCAAGGTACTGATGGGACAAAACCTAGAAGGGTGGCCAAGTGAACCCCAGAAAACATTGGCTGCTACCAGGAGTCAGGGCCTGCAGCGGCTCCTTACACCTAGTGTCCCTGAGACAAATATGAGAAACCTTGCAGAGGGGCGGACAAAACCGATGGGGCCAGAAAAGTGCGAGGAGGAAGATCCCACCCCGGACAAGGCTGGGGAACAGACTCCAACATCCTCTCCCACCAGTGAGTTTCGGGTCTGTGGGGCGACCCTTCACTAGCAAGGCTGAGGGAGCTCGCAGACCTTGGGGCTGAGGAGTCCCTTGGGAGAGACCACAGGGAGAAATTCCAGTGGGAGAAAGGGGCCCTGTACCAAGAGTGGACTACAGTGGTAGAGGCGGAGCCGTGGCAGGTCAGGCGACAATTCGGGGTGCCCCAAAGATACCGCCAAAGACTGTCGTCCTTGGCCCATGACATTCTTCCGTTGGGACACCAGGAGATAAAATGCACCCAGCAGCGGCTGCTGCAAAACTTCTACTGGCTGGGAATTTTCGATGCAGTCAAGCAATATTGCCAATCCTGTGACACTAGTCAGAGGGTGGGGAAGGCCCAGGACAAAGATGGGACCGAGCCGAGACCCCTTCTGGTCATAGGGGAGCCATTCCAGAAGGGGGCGATAGACATAGTAGGGTCCCTCAGCAAAGCCACCCGATCAGGGAAGAAATATATTTGGGTGGTGGCAGACTTGGTTACCCAGTACCCAGAGGCTGTACCACTGGCTCCCACCAAAACTGACAAAGTGGCAGATGATCTGATGGGCATTTTCAGTAGGGTGGGGTTCCCGCAGGGGGTCCTCCTGGACCAAGGTTCTAACTGTATGTCAGCCCTCTTGCAGTGTCTCAAGGAGAAGTGCGGGGCCCGACACACCTGGGCGTCAGCCTATCACCTACAGACCAACGGGCTGGTGGAAAGATTCACCGAGACTCTGGAAAGGATGCTAAAGGTTTTTATGGCTCAATACTCACAGGACTGGAACAAATATCTACCACCCCTGTTGTTTGCATACTGGGATGTGCCCCAAGAGTCCATGGGTTTCTCTCCATTTGAGCTGTTATATGAGAGAAGAGTGAGAGGCCCTCTGGACTTAGTAAGAGATGAGTGGGAGGGGAAGGCTTCCCCCACTGGGGAATCAGTAGTAGAATACATCCTGATTTTCCAGGAGAAACTCATGGGGCTTATGGACCTGGTTAGGGAGAACTTAACGCAGGCCCAAAGGCAGCAGAAAGTTGAGTATGATTGCAGTACCCCGGCCAGATCATATGGGGTTGGGGATCAGGTGAGGGTTCTTATCCCAGTGTGAAGGAATACGCTCCAGGCTGCCTGGGAGGGACCCGTCAAGGTCACCAAACAACTGAGCAATGTGAACTATGTGGTAGAACTGTCCCGCCGGTCACACAACCAAAAAGTGTACAATGTTACTATGACGAAGCATTACTTTGACAGAGAGGGGCTGGTACTGACTGTATGCGGACAATGAGAGGGTCTGGGGGGAGATCCCCTGTTAAGGTTCGGTAGCCGGGTGGAGAACGGATCCTCCCTGGACTCAGTTCCCTTATCCGACCAGGTAACTGTGGCACAGAGGGAAGAGATTAGCGCAGGCCTGGAGTCCTACCGACCACTGTTTTCTAGCCGGCCTGGGCTTACCAACTTAGCGGTGCACCACAGAGAGCGGGACAACCAATCCCATAAAGTGCTCCCCAGTTAGAGTCACTGGGAAGGTAGCCCGGGATGTAGAGAGGGAGATCCAGGACATGCTGGCCTTGGTGGTTATACAACCATCTACCAGCCCATGGGCTTCTCCGATAGGGCTGGGACCCAAGAAAGACAGCTCGATCCGGTTCTGTGTAGACTATGGCAAGCTGAACTCCGTCACAGTGTCTGACGCATACCCCATGCCTCGGATGGATGAGATTTTAGTCAAGCTGGGAGGGCTTGCTAAAAGGGTACTAATGCCAAGCTCAGGAGGTGGGGGGTTAATCCTTCAGGGGTATGATATGGAGGTGATACATGTCAAGGGAAGTGCGAATGTAGTAGCAGATGCCTTATCACAAGAGTGGGGGTCAGAACTTCCCCAGGTCACCGGCGGAGCTGACCCCGCTCAGTTCAGTCTCCAAGGGGGGAGAGGTGTGATGAAGTAAGAAAACCTCTTGGGTTACTGTGGTTCTTCTTTTCTGTTCCTGTTCCTTGGTGATGGTATTCTGGTAATGGGACACAGGGGTGTGATAACTATAGGTACCACTGGGGGGGGAAGAGCCTTTAGTGCGACCTTACCTGGACCCCCTGGGGGTGACAGGTTGTGGCCAGTTTAGACCAGGGGCAGGGCAGCTGGATAGAGAGGGGAAGAAGGAGGTCGGAGGGGCAGGACCTCCAGGGCTCATCCTGGGGGTTTACGGTCTGCCTTCCTGGTTGATCTGAGAGCCAACTGTCCTAGCTGCTGTGCAAAGTGGATTGCTAATGAACCCTCTGACTGCTACACTGGCTGAGTGTCACTGCTGATTGGGATGGCTGGGACCCTCATGAAGGGAGGACCCCTCCCCCCCCAAGGGAGACCAGACAGAGCAAGGGTCGGACCCTCTGGGCCTGGATTTGGAAGCTGGCTACAGGTAGCGTGGAGACCCGGGTGAACGGGAGAAGGCTCCCCCGTAGCAGAGTCCTGGTGGGCTGTGAACAGAGGGGATCCAAGAGGCTTTTCTGGGTTCTCCGTGACACTTACATCTCATTTATACAAAATGAGGAGCTACATCCAACTGGAACAGCTGTCACCATATTGTAGAGGTGAACTCCAGAAAATACATTTGGAAACTAATTAAGGTTTCTCCCTCTCCAAATGTGTGAGGTCAGGTTGTAGCCATGTTTGTTTGTTCATCTCCTGGGGTTAGGCGTACCAGTGATTATTCTCAATCCAGCATATTAAATTTTTTTTTTTAAATCCAAAGCTTTACCAAAGAGTAATTTAGTTTTCCAAGACTTCCTTTCTCATCACTACAGGCTTTTAAAAGGTATGAGGACTTATAAATGAAGTTTTATATTAATAAGATAATTCACTCCTGAATACTGAGACCTAGTCTCTGCTAGAAAATTAGGTAAGTGTAAGTACCTCACTCAGGGGAGGGAAAATCCACATCTCTGAGCAACATAGTTAAGGCAACCTAAGTCTTCATGTAGACAGTACCAGGCTGATCAGAAGAATTTTTCCACCACCCTCTTTGGGAGGTGGATTAAAGTATACTGACATGAAAACCACTGTCAGCATAGATAGTTGCAGCTCTGCAGCATTTCAAGTGTGCACAAGCCCTCAGCCACCTCCTTCGGCACCATTCATTCTGGGATTCCACAATTAAGTAGAGCATCACAATGTACAAACAATTCTGATCTTAAGCATTATCTTTGTGATGTCACAGTCCAACCAAGCAGGCAGAGCAGAAAGAAGTTTCAGTTTACACAAACCTTTGTACATCATTAGTAAAGGAAAAAATACAAAAATATGTGATTCATTAATAAGAACTGGATAACATTTAGTGAGGCTCTCTCACCTGCGGCACAGGCTTTTAAAAATTACTGTGGGTGACAACTCAGACCACTAGAAATGGAACTCTCTAAATACCACACACTGTCACATAGCAGTGCATACAGATGCACTGACTAACTGGTCAACTTTCCAGTGAAATAGGATTCTTATGTTAGCCAACTTTGTCCCATCAGAAATGTCAAACTCGCACATTCTTAGGCATGCTTTACTTCAAAGCTAGCTCTTACCTGTCTGAATATATAGCTTGCCAAAGGTTCATCCAAATCAGGCTGATTATCAATGAATGTGAAAAGATCCAGACCTGATCCATGCTTCTCCATCACTAATTGGAAGAACTGTCCATTTTCAAATACATCCAGCACCTGTAAATAACAGGTAATTCTTAAAATGCTTTTTGTCCTTATAGCATTCTACAGACATTTGCCTCTAAGAGGGGAAGCAATCAAAGCAAATTATAATCTTTAGGGAATTAATCTCTCTAAACATATAGCTCATCACTTATCAAATCATCCAGGGTAAGTGGAGCAAAAGGTTAGAAAGGAAGCATCAGTTTGTGGTTGAAAGGTCTCTTATGCCACCAGGTCACCACTGACAGAAATAAAGTCCCCCATGAACACTGAAGTATGCATGAAGTTCAGGGAAAGGGTTCCTCACTCTTCTGGAGATCAGCTTGAACGTCCCAAGCAAGGTAAATTTTAACAAAAATAAGCTCCTCATGACTTGTGGAAAATTAACTATCTTCTGCATATGCCCAAAACCTATACAGCAGATAAAGGACTCAGGAATCAAGTCTTAGCCTGGGATGGGATAGTCAGAGGCAATTGCAAAAATGTCTAGCTAACTGGTGAAAGAGAGCACTTATATATACTCCTTTCTACAAACATCACCAGTTTCTCTTGCCACTGAGTCCTATACAAGATAAATCAAGACATTTTGTTTAATGTTATTAGGTACTGGTCTCTAACAGCAGACAGACATTTCAGGCTAATTAAAAATCCACTCAACTGAAAGTGATCTCTTTAGCATCACAAAGCCAATATGTTCTGAAGAGAATTCTGAACACTGACAGATTCAGAGAACCCTCATATGGGTCTGAGCAAAGACACCAAAGAGGTCAGTGAAGCGATGTCAATATGGCCCTAATTCTCTGAATACTGTGGCAACAACCCGGCTCAAATCTCTGTCATTGTCTTTGAGTGAAGTTTGCAAGCCATGGCAAATCTTGCCAACTTCTTCTGACCCAAACTATTGGAGAGCAAGATTTTAAAAAGTGAGCTATGTCTAACAAATTTGTAACAAGTTCCAAAGGGGGTAGCCATGTCATTCTAGTTCAGCAAAACGAGCAAGGAGTCTGGTGGTACTTTTAAAAACTAACAAATTTAATTATCACATGAGCTTTCTCCCATGAAAGCTCATGCAATAAATCAATTTGTTCGTCTTTAAAAGTACCTCCAGACTCCATGCAAATTTGTAACAGACTTCAAAGATTTTGCTGTGATGAGAGAGTTGGTTTGGTCAGTTTGCCATTCTCCCAGAAACAATTTAGTAAAGCTAAGGTGATGTTCACATTTTTGTATAAAATTATGATCACACCAAAGAAAGATAATCAAGGGGAACACAAAGTTCCATACTGGAAAGATTTTAGTCTCCAAATACTAGCTTTTCCCTGTGGAGAGGTGTGACACTGTATTTCCATATACACCTTATAGTATAATTTGGGTATTATTCGTGTTCACCCAAACAGCTCAACTGTGTATTGTTGAATACAAAGTACGTCTTTTGTAATGTTTTTGGAATGCTCATGACATACTGAATATTGTTGTTGTGGTGATATGTTTGTTTCAAAGTCATATGTATGGCTAGGAGTCTTTGCTATGTAATGTTCCCAAAGGTGTATTTCATAACTTGAAGCAGATTCAGGAAAATCCCTTCAAGAGCAGAGAGGTAGTTCACACCTCATTAATGAATGCAAACAAACCAACCAGCTCTTCTAGGAACGCTGGACTAGCCTAAGTTTCAATAAAGGGATATTCATGTGACTGAGGCATGGAAGGACCCAAAGACACTGCCATGTCAAGTTGGCAACCAGTAATGAGTGGTGTGCCCCAGGGGTCGGTCCTGGGGCCAGTTCTGTTCAACATCTTCATTGCACACTTAGTAAGTTTGTGGATGATACCAAACTGGGGGGAACGGTAGACACCCTGGAGGGCAGGGACAGGATTCAGGGAGACCTAGACAAATTGGAGCAGTGGGCCAATAGAAATCTCATGAGGTTCAACAAGGACAAGTGCAAAATCCTGCACTTGGGACAAAAAAACCCCATGTACTGCTACAGGCTGGGGAGTGATCAGCTAAATAGCAGCACTGGAGAAAAGGACCTGGGAGTCATGGTGGATGGGAAGCTGGATATGAGTCAGCAGTGTGCTCTTGCTGCCAAAAAGGCCAATGGCATACTGGGCTGCATCAGAAGAAGTGTTGCCTGCAGATTGAGGGATGTGATCATTCCCCTCTACTCTGCACCAGTGAGGCCACATCTGGAATACTGTGTCCAGTTTTGGGCTCCCCACTACAAAAAGGACACGGACAAATGAGAGAGAGTTCAGCGGAGGGCAACAAAAATGATCAAAGGGCTGGAACACAAGCCCTATGAAGAAAGACTGAAGGAACTAGGCTTATTTAGCCTGCAGAAGAGAAGAGAAGATTGAGGGGAGATTTGATAGCAACCTTCAACTACCTGAAGGGATGCTCCAAGGAGGATGGAGCCTGACTGTTCTCAGTAGTAATAGAGGACAGAACAAGGAGCAATGGTTTCAAGTTACAGCTGGGGAGGTCCAGACTGGATATTAGGAAACACTTTCTTACTAGGCGAGTAGTGAAGCATTGGAATAAGCTACCTAGGGAGGTGGTGGAATCTCCATCTTTGGAGGTGTTCAAAGCCCAGCTGGACAAAACCCTGGCTGGGATAATCTAGTTTGGCGGGGGTTGGACTAGATGACATTGTGGGGTCTCTTCCAACCTTATGATTCTATGACTGTCATCTGAGCCTGAAGAGTTGGGGGAAAAAACATGTTGAAAAGGGGAGACATTGCGCTGTTTCTCTCTCTCACCTTCCCATCTACAAACACCACCGAGCCATTGAAATACTGACCTGGGGGTGAGCCTCGCTGGAGGCGGATCAGCCAGCCTATGGTGAGAATGATCTAAGGGTATGTCTATGCTGATGGCAGCAAAATCGCTACCATCTGCACAATCTTCCAGGCATGATTCAGGAGTGAGTATGAACTCACTGCTGTGCTCTGTAAATTGCTTCAGCAACTCCAGCCTTGTAACTGGAGTTGCTGAAAGCTGACCACAAGGCATTTGCAGTCAAGTTTCCCCAAGTGTGTCTCAGAGGCTTAGAATGTTGTCAGTAGATATGCAAGGTATTTTACATGCCTTGTGCATTTACCGTTGACTGCTGCTGAGAAGCCCTGTAAGTAAAGACTAGGGCTAAGACTGTAAGACTAGTTCCAGAGGGGTAGCCGTGTTTGTTTTGCTGAACTAGACTAACAAGGAATCTAATGGCACTTTTGAGACTAACAAAATAAATTTATCACACAAGCTTTTGTGTGAGAGATCCCACTTTATTAAATGTCTGAAAATGGGAAAAAGTATAGGAAGGAGGAATAAATACTATACTATATAATATGATTATATTTATACACATAAATACTGTATTATAAATACAAATACAGTATTTATCCCTCCTTCCTATAGTTTTCCCATTTGCAAGCATCTGACAAAGTGGGATCTCTCTCATGAAAGCTGATGTGATAAATAAAAAATTCATTAGCCTCCAAAAGTGCCACAAGACTCCTTGCTTGTTTTGCTAAGAATGTAAGATAGGTAGGAGTGTTGCACTTAGTTTAGAATGAAATTTGCCTTTTATACTTCTGATCAAATCTGACCTGCTGTCCTCTGACTTGTAATTACTTAAAATCTTTCTGTTCTTAATAAATGTGTTTGTTTTCTTTACCTAAAGTAGTGCATGTGGTTTAAGGTGCGTTAAGACTCCACTTGAAGTAACAAGGTAGATGTGTATCAATTTCTTTGATAAAGTGACAAACCCAAGAGCTTGCTTTGTGCAGTCAGATGGCAATTCCTAAGGCTGCATCTGGGATGTGGGGTCTTGGCTGGGGTCATACCATTGCAATCCCAAGAGCTAAAGGACTCACTTACTGAGTCAGGAGTAGCTTGCTTGCTGTAGGCTGTGGATGGGCTAAACTATGACACTGCAGAGCAAATATAAAACAGGCTCCAAAGCTAAGGGATTGGGGGATGACACAACGATACAAGTCCAGACTGCAGAGGGGAACACCACAGGGGATTGAACGGTATTTTAAAAGAATCAACTATTAGTTATCTTGCACTGATAATTTTGACAACCTTATTTGCTCAGGTAAGTGTTATTGGTGTATTTTAAAAAGAGTCAGTACTATACAGTAACCAAGCAATTTTACAACATGTATTGTGTTTTACTTCTGCCTTAGGCAAGTTTCAGTAAGAGTTATTAGCTACTAAATAGTCTGACGGAAGAGCACTTTGAAAGATCAGAAGTGAAGAATAATTCAAACTGGGCGCTTAAAAGCTGTGTGCTTCAAATGATAATTTACCTTAATAATATTGGGGTGCTGCTGTTTTTGCAGGATTGCAATCTCCTGAGTAACTCTCCCCAGCTCAAGATCCTCTACCCAGCAGTCTTCCAGCACCTTCTCCTTCCAAATGAACTTTACTACAACCTATACAAATGATGTAAAAACATGATTAAGATGATCCTTTTTTCCCACAAATTCACTAAAAGGCCACTGCCAGGAACCCCAAAAGCTGCTGATGGTTAGAGAAGACAGGTCTACACTATCTTCAGTCCCTTTAACATAAACCCCTCTGGATTTTAAAAGTTCACTACACATGGAACCCACTGGATGGTCAGCACATCTATCTCTGCTGCTCTTAACATACAAACTTCCCATTCTGCTTTCAGCTGGTTCCGTGAACTTTGTAAGCCTTCTCTGAGCCATCATTTGCAGTTTGCCCTCTCTGCTTATTAATAACTTAAGTCTATGATACTGGTAAGAATCTGGAGTACCACTTCCCTCAGGCTTTTCATGGGAGGGAATTAGACACAAAATGGTTACCAGTCACAAAATGAAGCTGGCCTAGAACAGGGGTAGGCAACCCCCGGCACATGTGCCTACAATGGCATCTGAGCAAATTCAGAGTGGCACGTCACACCCTCTGCTGTACCACAGAAATTGCCATTCCTGCCACTTATAGCCACTCTGGGCTGTTTCCTTCTGGTGCAGGTGGGACACAGGGGGTCCCCCCCATGCCTATGCCTCCATGTGACACAGAAAAAAAGCTGCCCAGAGTGGCTCCTCTTGTAGTGTGATGCTCCCCAAAGGAGCCACTCAGGGCAGCTTCTTTCTGCAACATGCCTAAAAACCCCTGAAAGGAGCCACTTCTTTTTGTGGCATGCCTGGGGATCCCTATCCTCAGGAACACCTCCAAGAGGAGCCACTTTGGGCAACTTCTTTCAATGGCATGCCTGGGAAGCGCTCCCACTCCAGCTGTGACCACTGCTGAGTTTTCAGGCAGCTGCCATTTTTTTCAGCAGAGGGGGCTGCTGGCACCAGCTGAGGGTTGGGGAGGAAGGATTGGCACAGGGGTCAGCAAAGGTTGCTGACCCCTGGCCTAGAACCTATTTGAAAGGATATATTAATCTTTTTTATTACATCAGTGTCAATACCTTTCTGGTGGTTTGCAGGGGTGGAAGGGGGGTGTTTGGTATGTTTCTGGGTTGTCTATTTTTTTTTAAAATAAGAACTTCAGATTTAATTTTCTGTTTTTGGTAGCCTGAGGTTGGCATTTCATTACAACTAGCCCTTGCTCTTCCACTAAGCAGTCATGTAATAAAAGAAAAAAATATCTAGAAGAGTAAATTAAAGACATATTCCGTTCTTAACCTCCTGATTATCTTTCTTGCACCTGGCAGTCCAGACAAAACCAAAAGCTCCTTTGCCAATGAGACTGAGAGTATCATATTTCTTTGAATATTCTCCCTCAGATGCCCTCAATCTTTCCAGATCTTCAGCTCTTTGGGAATTTTCAAATAATGGTGCTGTGCTGATCACCTGGAGTAAGAAAAAAGACACCAAAGAACTCAAGTGAGCTGGTGGATGATTTTTATAAAATAAAAAGATATAAAGAAATGAGATATCGAGAGAAAGATCCCTTTTCTCTGTAGTCATGAAAATGTTATTTTTTGCTCTAATGCCAAAAGCTCTCATTGTCATAGGAATCACCACCACTGGACAGAGTGCTGGTTCATCCAGTTTAGGAAGTGACTACAGCATTTGCCAATATCCCCTTCCACTGAGGTGTGTGAAGAATCAGAAGCAAATGCCCCTAAACAGTTGGGTAAACTGCTGTATATGCAGAAAGTTTTCTTCTTCAGCTTATCAGCACAACCTAGATGGTCATGTTACATTCTGAGCAAAAATTTAGCTTACTTTTCATATTTTAATTTGACCACTAGGGTCAGAAATGCACAGGTTTTTAAAAAAACAACAAGGACTCTGGTGGCACTTTTAAAGGCTATTTGTTAGTCTTTAAAAGTGCCGCCAGAGTCCTTGATTATTTTGTGGGCCTAGATTAACGTGATTACCCTTTTTGAAGGGGCTTCTCAGTCATGATAATTTGCCTCAGCAGCCTAAAAGTGAGCAGTGAACTCTATAGATGTACACATCATGTCAAGAGTGTTCTTTCACAGATTCTAACTTTAATGCCCTTTAAGTCTCATAATATCTTTCCTTGTTCTCCTTGGAGACGGCAAAATAGATACTGATGAATTTTGGGATATATTTCAGAACAGCTCCATCAAATCTATTCTGTTTTCTCTTTTATCTGCACCAAAAAACCCAGCGAGACTCGAATTTCATTCCCACAGTACTCTAAGCTGTGTGGGGTATGGAGAGAGTGATAAATGACCACTAGGCTTCTTCTCTCTTACGAAGTAGCAACTGGAAGTACACAAAGTGCTCCGCATGGAGATGTATCATTTTCTAACGAGAAACACCAAATATCCTATTTACTTTAGTGAAATGCTGATTTACCCATGCCAAATAGTGACAAGCGCAGATATAAACAATTTAAATTACTTTTAAATTTGAAATTTCATGAGTCTTTTTTTCTGCCTACCATGAAGGAAGACTGCAATAAACTCCAGATAGCCTGATTTGCTAATAAACAAAGTATCAGTTTGTAAAAATTAAGGAACTCATCTCATTTCTCTTCCAAGTAATTGATAAAAACTAGTGATAGTTACTTCCCCAATACAGCTTGGTATTTCTCTCTGCACTGACGATTAGCTGGTCATCAGAACATCCTATCATCACTGAGCCATTTTTGAATTTAACCCTCACCTTGATGTCTGTGTTCTTGAACTCTTAAAATAACTTCACTATAAACCTTTGGAAACAACAAGTAAATAATGGGCACATGCTCATATTATCTATTTTAATTTCTTAGATATTTGTTTTCCTTATAGGAATTGCATTATTTGGAACAGATCACTCTAGGAAAGAGTTAAACTGAGCATCTGGTCTGAATGTTAGCTACCGGTACTATGGTAATGGGGTTACTAGGACAAGTGTGGCCGTCCTGTAAATGAGATTCTAGTTAAGTTATGTGTTTTGTTTTTTAAATGTATTTTCTCTTTAGCTTCCCCTCCTACATAAGATCCTGGACAGAAACATTGCTTATTATCTTTCTTCCCCCTCCTCCCTGCATGTTAAGGGCTGTGAAGTAATTTCTGTTGCAGAAGATAATGAGTTTGAAGGTGAAGCATCTGCACCACATATGCAAAACCTGTGACCAGTAAACAGAGGTAAGGATAATTATACGCACCACATAATTATCAATATTCATTGTATAAGTGTTAGTGTAACCACATAAGGGCACCTGAAAAGTTGTCAGTCATTATGTATTTGCATAATGTTTTTGATAAAAAAAAATTGTAAGGCAGCTCCTCTTTGCTCACTCAAGACCTTGAGAGGAACAAGCAGGCAATAAAGGTTCGACCCAGTCTGCCTCTGGGACAACCTTTTTATGTAACAGCTAACGATCAGATATTATTATTAACAGAATAGGTCTTCTTAACACAGAATTTCTTAGGGCTTTTAGTTTAAGATTGCCAATGTTCTTCTCACACACATTATTCTGTGTGTAAGCACTGTGGTACCATACCTGGTGAAACACTTGGGGTTACAGATGAAACCTGCCATTTAATCTCCTTTTGTCAATTTAAGTCACTCCATTTCTTTAACTGAGTATTTCCTTTTTAAAATGAAGTATTTTCATAGAATGGAAGCCAGCAAAATACAGAACGTACAACACGAAACCAACCTTAAGCCACAACTAGACAAGATGACAAAATTTCTATGTATCATGCAAATCCTAGCCCTTGAGGTAGCTCTATTCTAGGCCTTGTCTATATTAGGAAATATAAGACAGGTTGAGTTAATTGATTTTAAAATTGATCTGGTTATGCCAGTGTAAGCCTCTAATATAGCCACACTTAAAAGTTTTAGGGAATCTATAGTACATCCACATATACCATTTTATGTTGTCCTTACATTCGTTTAGCTTAATGCAGTGAGATGTCAATGGAGATCCTCTAAAGCATCATGGGGCACCAAAAATATTATAAAATATGAACAGGGTGTTAAAATTGCTGTGTCTTGTCACTTTCAGGACAGTTAAATCCTTCCTGTGATACACATTGTATCAAAAAAATTCTCTCTTCAGTTTCACCATAAGAAGGATTCAGCAAGGACTAAGAAGCATTTTCCAACACAAAGGACTGGGAAAGATACTCACTTCCCCCAGGCTGACGTCTGCTATAGACTGCGAAGAACTGGCTAGACTAGAGAGCAGAAGCTGAGTCCTTGCTGCTGCTTCTTTCTGACTCCGAAGGAAGTCTCTCACCACCCAGACACAGAAGAGAGCTGCAGGGGCCTGCAATTCCACACGCTTCACTTCAAAAAGGATACCTTCAGAAACACAAATCCCAGCAGAAAAATATTCAGATCCATTTAAATAATGAACACTGGGTCTCAGAACAAAAATTACCTTTGCAGAGACAGTGTTCAGGCCAGCTTTACAACTTGCACTCCTAAGTTTAGGTTAGAAATGATGACTTTGAGATACTATTTTAGAGCCAAATCCTGAGGCTCCTACTCCGGGAAGTCCTGTATCTGAAATACTGTGTCCAGTTTTGGGCTTTGCACCACAGAAAGGATGGCGACAAATTAGAAAAAGAGTCCAGCGGAAGGCAATGAAAATGATTAGGGGGTTGGGGCACATGACTTACGATGAGAGACGGAAGAAACTAGGCTTATTTAGTCTTCAGAAGAGAAGACCGAGGGGGGATTTGATAGCAATCTTTAACTACTTGAAGGGGTGCTCCAAAGAGAAGGATGTTCTCAGTAGTAACACAGGACAGAACAAGGAGCAATAGTTTCAAAGTTACAGCTGGGGACATTAGGAAAAACTCTCTCACTAGGAGGGTGGTGAAGCATTTGAATGGGTTACCTAAGGAGGTGGTGGAATCTCCATCTCTGGAAACATTTAAGGCCCAGTTAGACAAAACACTGGCTAGGATGATTCAGTAAGAGTGGTCCTGCTTTTAGCAGGGGGTTGGACTAGACGACCTTATGAGGTCCCTTCCAACCTCATGATTCTGTGACTGATTACAGTGGGAGTTTACCCAAATAAGAACCAAGTGAAGCATAACTACGGATTTAGCTATTAGAAGGTGGCAGACAACAGTGAAAAATTCTAGAAACTTTTTGAACCACCACCCACAGAAGAACCACTGAAAGCAGCAAATTAAAGAAAACGCCTGCCAAAACCTAGGTGCCAGGTCGTCATGGTTTGCAGCCTGATGCCTGGCTCCTAGCTCCACTTTGGAAATGCAGTGGAGGAGCACCCTCTGGCAGCCAAAAATAAGACTGCTGGCACCTAACTGAGAGCCAATTTTGTTGAACCCTGTGTTAGGCACGAAGCTTTGAAACACACTTATAGGCTTGCATACCAAGGCTGCCACGGACAGCTTCTGCTGAAAATTCAAAATAAGCAACTTACCAGATATTTAGTGATTCTGCTTAGCAATGAGAACACCACATTACATACTGACCCTTCAGCACGTGTTCCCTTTAAGGACCTCTTCCTCTATTTCTCTGCCCTGACCTCCTAACGTACCTTCTCTGATGTATCTAGGTTGTTTTGTACATATGTTCTGTGTCTGCTGTTACCACCTCCCTCCCCTCCGGAATGAAGCATTGTTTGCATATAAAAGTTAAGATTAGAATGGATTTGTTATAGACAGGAAAGCACAAGCAACTGTTATGTTAAAGCTACTCTGAAGCCATTTTGTTCAGCCTTCGTGGTGAGGGCCCCGCATCCCTGGCCAGGAATGAGGCCGGAGCGGCGGCCGAGCCCTGGATCCCCAGCTGGGGATGGGGCTGCCGCAGCCGCAGGCAGCTGAGCCCCGGATCCCCCACCAGGGACGGGGCTGCCACGGCCGCAGGCAGCTGGGCCCCGGATCCCCAGCTGGGGACAGGGCCAGGAGTGGCCTCCATGGTCGACCCCCAGATCCCCAGCTGGGGAGGGGGCTGCCACGGCCATGGGCTGCTGGGCCCTGGGGCACCGGCACTAAGATTTGGGGCATGTGTCCCAGGTGCCCAGTGCCAGCGACGCCCCTGCCTGGTGTCACTAAATAAATCCCATCAGTATTATCTATATGTCACTGAATTCTGAAAGAGAATTGCTTTTGTTTAGCAGGTGTGCTATGGAAGCAGCCGCTAAATGACACATAAATGGGTGCTATACATAAGAAGCTCTGAGATCAAATTGTAGGAGTGAGGGAAATATCTCCCAGAACATAACTCAGGTACTGTGTTAAATGTTAATAGTCTTCCAGTTAAAGGGACAAAAAATACCATATGAAATCTCTTTGGCCAAATACCAACATTCTGTAATTGTGGTTTGAACACTACCTAAGATGATTAAATCAATTAATTTTAAGAGAAATTTCCTTTCCATCATCTGTGCTCCTTACTTTACATTTCACTCTGCTTGGACAATGAAAATAGAGAGGCCCACAAATTAACCTTTTTTCTCCTGCAATTCCAAAGCCTCTTCTGTTCCTACTCTGAGCCTTTAACCCAGTAACATTTGCCTTCTTTCAGAAATGAAAAAGAAGCATCTAATAAGAGCACTCAGAGGATCAAAAACAGCCATGTGTTTAACTTACTTAGCCGGGAACCGTCTCTGTGATAGCAGTTCCCTGTATAGCTGCCTTCCAGGATCTTGCAGATCACCAAAGGAGCTGCCAGAGACAACACAGCTTCTGGTTTCACTGGGGTAGATGTTACTTGCGTTTTCAAGTGCTGCTGCCTGAACTGCAGACAGTCTTCTTGGGGATTCACAACATTGTTCAGAGGGTTTCTGTTCAGATGATCCCCCATGTTCTCTGCAGCATTTTTAGGAACTGCAGGAGATTTTCTGGAAGACTCTTCTTGAGCATTTTCCAAATGTCTGCTGGATGTGGAATTCAACCACCTGTGGCCACCATTTGGGGAAGTGCCATTCAACAGGAACTCTTCTTGTTCAATTGCAGAGCAGTTAATCTTCTGAGCCAGGATGCTGCCCACCACTATGTCACAATCCACTTCATCAAGCAAATGTGCACTCAGAAGATTCAAAGGGGTCCCTGAGGATTTGGCTGAAGTCAGCTCTGTGGTAGGGTTCAGGTACAGCTCTCTAAGGTCATCGCAAATGCAATTCACCTCACTGCCTGGTTCTTGAATTTCTCCAAAGTTCATGCCAGCCCCCACAGGTGACATATCACTACCTGGCAGGCGTCCTGAACAAACACCTTTGATATTACTCCTTCCAATGGGAGGAAAGGATAAACAACCATTCAACAGAGGGTTTTCTATTGTCTTCTGCTTAATGCTGGAATTTCTTATACCATTCACTGAGTCTATATTTGAGAACTCCTCTGTATTCACATGGGATTGCACAACCTGTCTGCAGTCATAAATTGCCCCAAGCCATGGTTCATCTAATGTTGGTGTCCCAAACGAGAAACAGGTAGTGTCATGCAAAGGTCTAGTCAAGTCACTAGTCTCAGTTTCTAGATTGTCTTCTAATATGCAGGGAACAGGCATCTGAGGGCCAAGTACTGAAGTAGCTTTTCCCTGAGACTCAATAGAAGAGTGATACTTCATGGTTTCATATGGTAACTTAGAGCTTAGTTGCCTATCTAAATCCATAAGGACTTGATGTTTTTCCTGCAACAGGTCAGACAAAGTACCAGTAACATCACTGTTCATCTGCATCTCAGATGGTATTGGACCAGCATTGTCACTCATTGCTATGTTTGCATCCTGACTAAAAACTGATTGTTTTGAGTCACCTAGTTTGGAAGAGTCTGCTGCAGAGAGGCTCCAGGGTGAGTGCTTAGTTTCTGTCACAGTGAAGGCTCCATCATGCTGGCTCTCAGAAGATGGCTGTTCATCATGGGCTGGCAGGCCACCAGTACCAATGCAGTCCACACTGTAGAGATTCAAATTTGTCATTCAGGTCAAATCCAGAAAAGAATGAGAAAGAAATCCTCAGTATACTGACATTCTATTATTGCTTGACCATTTACAATTTACACTTAACTTTTTTATAAGCCAGTAGAAAATCCTCAGTGCAGACTTCCCAGCACATGGCAAATACAAATTTTTAATGCAGAGAAGCAGCGAAAGTTAGCATGTGGGACAGATTGATAAGCACTGGTCCAAAGGCTCATCTAAGAAATAGATCTCAAATAGGTGGGAATTTGCCACAATTAAATGAAAACAAGCTATAGCCCATGTCAAGATATAAAAATAATGAAAGATCTGTATTGCATTCCCACATATAATTTTTATATTCAGTTTTATCTACAGTAATACAAATGTCTTAAGATTACCGAAAATTTACAAAAGCTGTAACAAAACATCTTAAGTTAAGCATTAAATGAAGGACAGTGCAGATAGAAAAGGTTTTAGATTCTGTTCTTAAGCCAATCTGTATTGGTCATCCAGGTATTTATGTAGAATTATGACTCTTGTAGCAGAAAGAAAAAGGAAAGACCTGAAGAGATGGAGCAGAGACAGCTGGCCTCCACTGCTAAGAGTGTACAGTTCAGTGGGAAGAGTCGTTACTAAATGAACCAAGATTTTTACAGCACATAGTGACTCTCAGAAGGAAGAAACACTGTTTAAAACATAGTTCCAGCAAGACTAGCTTTCAAAAGTTTCACTGGATAGCATGAATAAATCCAAGCCATGGTTTGATTGAAATTGTGTTCAAACACTTCTTTAACACTGTTCTTAATTTAGTGCAGACAATCTCGGTATCACTTCTACCCAGGGAGAAAATGAATCTTTACAGGTCAATGTGGTGGTAGCGTGGATAAAAAAAATGGGATATGAGTAATTTAACAGTCTTGGTACGCATAGGACTGAATATGAAGCAGAGATGAGTAAGGTTCTTTACCTGCTTTGCACTAGAAAACAAAGTACCAAAGGTTAATGCTCTCTCTACCCCTCTCAGTTCAGTTTTACAAATCATGATACACTGTTTCTTGCAATAGCTGCTAACTGACTTGGTATAAAAAAATCCATGACAATGCACAAGTAAAACCTACTTATTGAAATGTGTGGATGTCACTGCAGGGGATGAGAGAATAGATGGTAAACTGCTCCCACCGTCCATCCGGGTCTCTGCCCTAGGGAAAATCTCTTCTGCCTTGCTCCTTACTAATTTCTGCTTCTCTTGTAACAGGAGAACTGCATCACCTGCAAGCAAGAGGCTGTCACCTGTACCAAACAAGATGAGACAATTCTTCAGATGTAATCTGTAATGGAGCTACTTCAGCTTTCATCGTTCAAGAATCCTGGGAACGGCCCTGCTCTGTATTTCTAGCTAACAATTTAAAGAGCAGAACTGACCTAAGTAACACAGGGGATCACAACTTTGCCATGTTTATTTGCAAAGGTGAATACTAGAGCATCACACAGGTGGGGGAAAACAGAAGTGAGCAGAAGCCCTTAAACCACTGGGTAGGTTAGAACCTGAACTCTGCTTCGTATTTACCTCCCTATAGAAACCTGGGACAGTGAATCTGAGCCCATACTCAGCTGTGCAGGGAAAGCCATTGACAAATGCAATACAAGAGAATTTATATTATTTAATACTGAAGTTCTCTCAAAACCACTCCAAAGTCAAGAAGAAAAAGAATTCAGCTTGCTATGCTGCAGTAACCTTAATTCACTCAAACTGCACATCTAGGATAAAAATAACAAAGCTCGAAAGTTCCAGGAAAAAGAGTCAAAGAAGGGAAACAGGGCTCTGTTACAGGGAGAAAATATCCAAAAGGAATTAGAATGCCAATGAAGATGCGAGGTAAAGCAAATGTATGTTGCCAAAACTATCTCCAATTAAACCAGGGCTCAACAAAATTGGCTCCCAGCTAGGCACCAGACATTTTATTTATGTTCACCAGAGAGCACTCCTCTGCTGCCTTTCTGGAGCAGAGCTAGGAGCCAGGCTACAAATCCTGGTTGCCAGAGCCACCTAGCTCTTAGGTTTTGTCAAACCCTGAGTTAAACTATGCGGTATACAGCTACAACATGAAGTGACTAAGTTCAGACTTCAAACTAGAAAAGTTCCTCCCAGAATCTATCTGGCAGAGGCTGAAAGCACCTAAGCATTGTCCACCAATCCTTTTAGTTCCAGTCACCACATCCAAAAAGGAACCAGGGGAAAAAGCCAAGATCTAGAGAAAAATGTGAAGCCAAAAACGCCAAGTCTCACAGACTCATAGACTCTAAAAGGGACCAATATGATCATCTATTCTGATCTCCTGAACAACGCAGGCCAAAACACCTCACCCACCCACTCCCGTAATAAACCTCTAACCCAGGAGTCAGCAACCTTTGCCAGCCCCCATGCCAGCTCTGCCCCCGCCCCCCCAGCATGTGCCAAGAGCAAGGCCAGCAGCCACAGCAGCTCCTTTTCCCTGCTGGCTCCACCCACACGACTCCTGTTCCCTACTGGCCCTGTTCCCCATGGTGGCAGGACCAGCATGGGACAGAAGCCGCATACACAGCAGCACCACTTCCATGCTGGCCCAACCGCCAGCTGGGGAGAAGGGACAGCAGACCACAGGAGCCGCAGTGCTCATGGCTCTTGTGGTCCCAGGTCCTGCTAAGAGTTGGAGCCAGTGAGGGGAGCAACCAGGGGGCTGCATGCCGCTGGGGAAAAGTGCGCAGGCATGCGCACCAAAGCTGGCATGTGGTTGCCAACCCCTGCTCTAACCTATAATTGAGTTATTAAAGTCCCCAAACAGCAGCCATTTGCCTTGTGCAAATGACCAACACAGAACAGATTGCTCATCTCAGTCCTCTAAATTTATTATTTAGGACCAGTGTCTGCTAACATAACTCCACTGGAGTTACTCCTCTAGCTAATTTAGCCCTTAATGGTTTACCAAAAACATAGTACCGAAGTTCTCTTTGAACAGGGACTCAAACTGTAATGTGAACCTCAGTGGAGAAATCAGAGTCCCTAGTTTTGGATTATAACATGGAATCAATCAGGTGTACGAAAGTCAGCCCTCTGAAATACTAAGACTTGTTTTAACTTAATTTCCAAGTTACTTCTCACCTGTACCAAACACACATCATGTTTTAACACAAAGATTGGACTATGCTCAAACACTCCTTAAAATATCTTCATTTATCTTTGCATCAAGACCCAGCATGGAATCCTTTTTAATGTCTGAGGTTATGAAGAGATCTCATAACCTTACCAAGAATCCTTTCTAAAAGCCAAACAACCAGAATTCAGAAGTAATTGTATGAGTGAAGTCCACTGCACTAATAAAAGCTATACATATCAGAAGTCAAGGGTTTGCTTTCAGAACGAAAGCCCTAAGTCAGGGGTGTCAAACTCATTTGCTACGGTGGGCCAGATTTGACTTAAATGTACTTACAGTGGGCTGTATATGACATAAATCAAAATATTATGGCAGTCTCATGGCATCGTGGAGTGCCGTATATGTGAAACTGCGCTCCGCAATACCACTCTCTCTCTCTGTTAGAGACAGTGTGGGGTCTCACGGAGCGCAGTCTTGCATACCCAGTGATGTTGCAAGACCTGACACTCTCAAGGAATTGCTGGGCACTAGGTATGCACAACCTCCCACTCTCTGTTAGAGAGCGTGTGGTCCTACCAAGTGCAGTCACGAGCCAGATGGAAGAGGTTTGCAGGCCACGTGTTTGACACCCCTGCCCTAAGTTATTTCATTAACAGATGACAGTAGCACTTTCCAAAAGCCATTGATCTTCATTCATACATAAAGATTTGGTGCAAGAGGACAGCTGCTACAGATGGGAAAGAAAAAGAAGGGAGAAAAGAGAAAAAAGTGAGATTGGTGTTATGACAAGTATACAGTGTTTAAACGAAAGGCATCTCTACCAGTTATAAGCATATATCTCATATTATAAATCAGAACATGAAGTACTGATGAAATGTGATCAGAGTAAGCAGCCTGTGCTTTGACTGAGGTACTTTTAAATAGAAGGCATTTTATAGAATGGTTCTGTGTGTACCAGTGACAGCTAGAAGTTTGCTGAAAATGGTAACCAAAGCCACCCCCCTCCTTTTCTTCTTCAAAATAAAGCATACATCAGCCACACACCTTAAGAATTTTCTACAAGAAAAGCCAGATTGATTAGAAAGAATACCTTACATCAGTGTTTCGCAAACAGTGTGCCATCAGGTCTGAGCAAATGTGCCACAAAATTTTTTGAAAAACTACTCAAAGAGCTCTTGACTGGCTAATTGGTTCATGAATATTCATGAGTTCATTTGGAAACCATATGGTGGTGTGCCTCAAATTAATTAAAGGTAGCAAGGCGTGCCATGGCAGAGAAAATGTTGGGAACCACTGCCTTAGATTACGGCAACTCCGCATTTGCTAGATAAAAATATTTAAGCACACAGAAGTGAATTTCTGAGAGAGCTTTTAGAAATACTACTGTTTTCAACTTGAATGATCTCACTGGAAGCTACCATTTCAAAGCTAATTGTCAAAAAAAGCTTATTCTGGAAGATTTAATTTATGACTTCAGAAATACAGCTCCAATTTCAATGCATGAAAAAGCTTGGAATTTAGTAAGTCGCTGGAACACAAATTCTATTACTTTAATATTTCTATTAAGAAGTAAAATTAACTTTCCAAATCATTAACAAGAGTTCTTTTGTTAAACTAAAATTTTAACCAGAATGACAAACAGACGGAACATGCTTTACAACAACTGGATAAATTTCTTGCTTTCCCTACCCCACATATTCAGTTCACAGATGCATTCTCTAAAATGGCAAATCTAACCGATTGATAATCCTGTCATATTTAAGATACTTTTACTGATCTTTTGTAGCTGGGTTATGTAGGCAGCTAATAACATTCTCCAACAAGTGTGTCTTTGATCCATATACAACCTAAGCTGCCCTTTAGTCTGACTCAACTGAAGAAGCAATTAAACTCATTCAGCTATTTTACTCATTGAAACAACAAAAGGAACCACTGGAAGCACAGGTCACACTGAAAACTTGAAAAAGAACCAATTCAGGGGGAATAAGAGGAGTATCCCTGGCAACAGATTGCAAATGCAGGAGCTGAGGCATCATTGAGAAGGCAAATGTAGGTGTGACAGTTAAAAACCACCAGAAAGCTAGAGAAGCTGCCATAGCAAGGAAGCCTAAAGAGAAAGAGCTTCTTGTGGAGGGTACTGTGTATTACTGTCTATAAAGGCAGCTTTGGAAACTATGAGCAAAGAAACAGCCTCCTTTATATCTACTGTGTTCAGGGGAACAGGAATTTGTATCCATTCTTTGTAAATGGACTGTGCCAAACAAAATACCTGATTCATCAGCAATTTCTCCTCTTAACAGAAACAAACCAGCAAGTCTCCAAATATTTGTTAATAAACATTTGAGTTCTCCTTTAAAATGCAAATTCAGTAGACTTCTATATATTGAAGACAGTTACATTTCAGACATTTTAAAGTGCTTTGCAATCACTGAGAAAAGGGAGGCTATAAATGCAAACTGTTGTTTATTCTTGGTATATTTCTAAGTTGACACATTCTTTAGTTTCTTGCAATTAGAAATTCAAAGGGAAGTAGAATTAAATATCAGGTTTCCATCTATCAATCAATCAAATCAAATCAAAATCATAGGGCTGGAAGGGACCTCATGAGATCATCGAGTCCAACCCCCTGGGAATTGAACCCAGGACCTTCTGCATGTTAAGCAGAGGTGCTATGCAACATAACTGATTATTTCAAACATGTGGTTTCAACTATACAGAGATCTAACACCTTCACAGAATACAACCATTTTCAGCAACATGACTCTCCTCTTTCAGGTCTTTTTACCTTCACTGCTATCTGCTACACAACAGTCTCCCAGCTGGTCTTCTTTAATATCTCCAGAGGTTCTTCCATTTACTGCCTCCATGCAGTCATCAAGAGGGGGAAAGGGCAAAGAGGGTTTATCAATTCTATCCATGTAGTTATAGAAACCAGGAATCAGGAAGGTGATGTTCTAAAACAGAGAGAGCAACATTATAAATCAGACTGCTCACTGGCTGGTGACAGATGCCAACAACCTGTACAGCTGGAGACCACAATCCAGTCTGATCCTTGTGGAACATTGGACAAACATGATCCACAACAGTAAAAGAGATTAAGGGAAAAGCCTGCTCCTGAATATTTAAAAGTTCTTCTAATCCTTTGGCAATCTTTTGTGCAGAAGATCATTAGTGCCCCAACCATCACCCCACATTTATTTGTTAAATACAGCAGTTCTAACTAAGCAAGTGAAATGGATTCTTTTGCTGACAGACTCAAGATCACTGAAACAGACCAAGTCAGAAGTTGTACACACCAACCATTACCAAGGGGGGAAACGGGAGGGAGAATCCAGGTCTCACCTTTCCCAGCAGCTCCTTTTTCTCATAGCCAAACAGCATTAAAGAAAAACTGTTGTTGATGCCATAGATGGTCCCATCTGGTTGGAGTGTGATAAGCCCACTAATGGCAGTGAAAACCCAGATGGTAGCAAAGTAAGAACAGCTTGCAGAAGATCCTGTCTTGCACATCTGTTGGGGTCCATCTTCAGTCACTGGCGCTTCACCTTCCTCACCAGGAACCCTAGCCATCAGCTTTAAATTGAGAGGAAATGTTGTGCCCTCCCTGGCTCGACCTACAGATCTCTGGATCTTGAGATTCTAAAAAGAGAAACACTCTACATTTCAGCATAGACATCAAGTGATACACGGGAAAACTTTCACAGTGGGACGTGTTATTTCACTAGGAGAGATCCTGAAATGAAAGACTAAGCTCATTTCCTAGCTATGAAGCATCTGATCAACAACCATCGATTCCAAAGCCATTATCAGGTGACCCAGATGCTAGATCTGCCACCAGAGACTATTTTGTTACCCAATTAGTGAAACCCAATACATATGAAATACTGCAGAACGAGAAGGGCAAGAAACAGCTCTGGATGGTCTTTCAACTGTACCTTTGGGATTTTCTTGCCAGGTGGAGGGATCTGCAACGAAGGAATCAGATCTGTTATTTGGTGCCCAACTACTTCTTCCAATGATGCGTAACCATGGAGATGAGCAAAAAGAAGGTCACATGATGTAATCTCTCCCTTCAAAAGAGTTCACAGGATCACTTTAATTTCAATGTTTTAAACCACAGTACACACCATCCCAACTAGCAGCTTCTGCTAACATCACGTTGGACATCCCCATGCAAAGAGAGAATGTCAGTAACAATGACTGATTCAGTAAGCAGATGTGGCATCATGCGGTGCCACACTAATACTGGTTTTATGCACAGAAACCACACCATGTAGGTCACATCCACATGAGGCAAGAGGAAAAACAGAATCTGAGATATCCTCCAGAATTTTCCCCAGCAAAAAGTGTTTTTACACAAAGATTACAAACCATGTCTGTTAAGCCCCCTGCAGTATTCCAGCTACTCCAGCACGAAGTGCAAGTAAAGACTGAGATGAACTAGCAGAGCTGCGTGGGAGAAACTTACAGAGTCTGCCCACGCTACGCCCAGCTCCAGCCAGTGCGACATACAGCTTTCATATTCATGAGTACTAAAATTGTCTGGTAAAGCTATTAAGACCCCCACACTTGCACAAAAGCTTTTTTATGTCAAATTGCTGTCACATTTTGTGACTAATAAAACAGAACACTCACATCACTTCTGAAGGAAACGGAGGCAGAGAGTCTTTCCACTGGTTCCAACAGAACCACACAGCACTGGTTCTCCTTGCTTGTCATTTTCCTCATCCAGATTGAAACTGGAATCTTCTCATTACTACAGCCTATAACATCCACCTGTTAACAAAAATCAGCATTGCATATACAGTACAACAACATGCTTGTTTTTACCTACCAACAGCTTCAGGCCAACATGAGGCCAAATAATATTTGGTCTGAGACCCATGTCTCACTGTTAGAAATGCAATCTATAAATCTATTAATATTTTTGGATGGGGCAAAGTGAAAGAGTCAGACAATGTTGCTAATTCCTTTTGCAGTTTCCAAAATATTCAATTAAATGGGAACCTGCATTTGTACTATAAAGAGTTTGACAAATAGTTCTGGGCAGGACTATAGGATTGCAAAGTAATGCTGTGCTGTTATATCCAAGATGAACTACAAATAAGACAAAGTTGATAATCTTGGGGCAACCCTACTATACTTACAGGGCACAGAAACATGAAGGAAAAGTTTTAGCAAGTTTCCCCTTTTTATACAGGCTGAAAGCAGTTGGCACCACACAATGAAGCACTCTCCAGCTGGTGTTTTCCTCCTGTTTCTGGAGGCACTGATAACCAGAGTAATTCAAAACACCTTTGAGGCTGTTCTAAGAGAAGCTCGTACCAGCCCACAAGTAACCAAGGACTATGGGTGACAAAAGCAATGTCTTTGTACATGCTTGTGCTACACCGCACTTCATGCATTTTTGGCTAAAGTCAAAGATACAGCCTAATGCATTTATGTCCCGAACTATTTCCCACCTTCCCTTTCAGTATATGAGCATACACACACAGACATTAAAGAAAATTGTGAGATTGCTGCACATTTAATGCATGCATAATATGCAAGTTGCATACTTATACCTTTGCACAATATACAATATTGCAGCTTTGTTGAAGTATTGTTATAAATGAAATCATTTGAGCTACTCAGCCATTGAAAGAGCATATAACATTAAGGACATGTCTACAATGAAAATGCTGTGCCAATCCCCGTGGATTGTATCTATAATTCCACCCATCCAAAAAAAGTAATGCTGCTTTGAGTGGAGAGCATCTCTGGTTGACACAGAGTGAAGATGCCACGGTAAGTGGAAGTTAAATTGAGAGCAGATGCCCATTCTACTGAACATAGATTGTGATCTCCCATCAACTTAGCATGACAGTGTAGACCAGGCCCCAGACTTCTCTGGGCTTGGATAACAAATAACTTTGTTTTTAAAACCTCACACCTGATAAGCGCAATCAATATGGAATCCTCAGTAACATTCAGTGTCTTCCATATTTCTTCCAGCAAAGAGCTTTAAAATAAAGGGCTGAAGGTCTGCAAATAGCTTACTGATAACACGCCCTGCGCTATTCTCTTCAACCTCAAAAAAAATTCAAGGTGTTTCCCAATTTCACATGCCTTTTAAGAAGTGGTATTCTAGCACTCAAAGATGCACTCTTTATGGGAATTTCAGTCCATTGCAATAGCCAAAAACTGCAGTGGATCACTGCAAGAAGTGTGAATGGTGCTACTGTGGAGATACACCAGCAGATTTAACTTCACTGGTAACTTTGTTAATTTCAACTGCAAAAATGCCAGTTTTAGTTCTTGTTGGAATAGATTCCTCTCAAACAAGAGGACTCTTTCATATGATATTTAAATAATGTAAATCTCTATAAAAAGAAGAGACCTGCTGAGAGACTATGATGAGGAATATGATTCCTACCAGAGCATTTGCACATACAGTCACTGTGGACAATAGCAGCAAAAAAGTGTTTCTCTCTTTTTTGGAAACATTTCTCTCAGACATTTCCGTACACTTTATAGCTTATTACACTCCCTTGAAGGCAAGATAATTTTTTCTTTCAGTTTTGTGTTGTTTTATGCATACATACACACGCACACAGATATTTCATGGCATTTAATTACTTTGATAACCATTATAATACATGGAATGCAATTTAAGGGCATTTGTTTTTTCCTCTCAAATTACACTGAGACAGCCCTTCGGAATCTTGATTTAGTATTAAATTGTTCCATGATGAGCTATTAACATGAGTTCTATGTCTAGTGTCCATTATGAATCCATTTGAACAAAAGTCATTCTACCACCCAAGTTGACACAAGGAAGAATCTTCTGGATGCCTCCCAAGTGGAATTCATAATCCAGAATTAAAAAGGCAAAGGATGTTTTTATAAGATTCTTTTAAAAAAGAAATGCCTTTGCTGTCAAACACTAGTAAAAAAACATTACATCTGACCATGGCCAGATTAACAAAAGGGCTTTAGGAGCTGCAGCCCTAAGCTTGAGAAGGGCCCTGCCCCCTTAAGGTCCAGAAAAATAAATCAGGTGCCCACCAGTCCAAGCACTGCATCCAATACGGGGTGGGCCAGTCCACCAAGCTCCACCACCACCCCCACAGCTGGCCTGTCTGCAGCCTTACCTCTTGCCCCATCCCCATACCAGCTGGATGTCACCATGGTGGGGTGGAGCACAAAGCTGGGCAGCCCCAGGCCCCAAGAAGCCTTAATTCAGCCCTGCATTTAACCCAGGAATGTGTACTGGAAGACACAGAATATTTAAGCTGAAACAATCACACAAGCATACTTCTGCAAGGAATTATTTCCTTAAACACTTGACATACCACTGTTCCAGAAACCACAGGTGCAAATCCATCAGCTTCCACATGTTTCTCCCCTAGAGCCTCCACTACACCCTGATTAGATTTTGATATCAACTGGGACAGCTTCTTGCCAATCAGCTCACAAGTACTGTATCCAAGGAGCTTGCAGGCTTTGTCATTGGCAACAAGGATCTAGAAAAGAGGAAAAAGAATGCAGCAAGAGTTTTATTTCTAGTTCTCTTGCTGGGTGGCTAGTCTAGTACAATGATTCTCAACCTTTTGTGGGTCACGACACACTTGGCAGCATGTCGCGACCATACAGGACACACCAGCCCTCCTCTCCCAGGCTAAATCCAGCCACTACCCAGGCTCCCCCTGACATACTTACAGGAATGTGTCTCAACACAGTTGTTGAGAACCACTGGCCCAGTATCTTATTATGTCACAGTCTGTCAATGGAAGTTGGAAATGACAGGTCTTTTATTCTCAAACCCACTACATATTTCACTTCATAGTTAGAGGCATTCCTATGCCTATTTCAATTTTAAAACAATCCACTGCTCCAGTCACTTATCTGATAAATGGAACAGAGAAGCTGCCTTCTCTTAGCCTTCCTCCTTTCACGTACACTATTCAGAACCTTCCAGCTGCCTGGCTTGTGAAAACTGAGACTTCCAGCTGACTGGCCTTTTTGTTTGTTTGTTTTTTTGTTTTAAATAAAGCGACTGTCAAAAGGTGCACTAACTGCACAGTTTCTTTAGTTCTTAAAGCAATTTAAAAGAGCTATGTCTGCATGGAGAAAGCCTACACTTTCAGTTATGTAGGTACAATACCATGCACTTAAATTCGCACAGCACTAAGTGCAGAGGACTCCATGTATATTTAAATTTTATAATTTGTATAAAATTTGTCCTAAAATTCTATTTTCCCATTCCATTCAAGGAGGGCTCAAGAGATCAGTGTTCTGTCTGATTTTACCTTGTGTGCATTTTGCACATTATAAACTATACTCAGGATACATAAATCTCACCCATTTTAAGACAGAATTACTGTGTTTTGCTACATATCTAAGTAAAAAAAAAAATACAAAAATATGAGTCTATTTAAATATATTTGGCTTATAACAGAACTACTCAAAGCTCATTTTTAATGGCTCGTCCTGCTGCAGACATGGGAAAGGCTGGTACCTCTGTTGTCCTGACATCCACAGTGAAGATGGCTTTGTTTGGATTGCACACTGCATCTGGGAGAGACCGGATAGATTCCTCTACACTTAGGACATTCAAGAAGGAACAGGAAGAGGTGCTACTGACTGAATGGGATAAAGAGGCAAGTTCCACATGAGTCCAAGAGCGACCAAGTTTGCCAGTACAAATGTTGTGAGCAGCCAGTGAAGATAAACAATAGGAAGTCCATCCATCTTCTAGAAAAAGTAAAAAGAGGAACAACTCTTTAGCTAAGGAAATCTGCTATCAAAGAGCATTTCATGGGGAGACAATTTTCAGGGAAAGATCAATCACCAACTGAAGCAACTATCAAGTAGTTTAGTCTCAAAATTAAATGGTTTTGTATCTAAAGAAATATTTTCAAAGCCTAATACTATTATAAATGTTTTCATTATTTGTAAATTTTAGTAAGTACAGTTACTTGGATCAGATTTAGGTATTCTAGTACATATGACTCAAAGGCTGGAAAAAATGGGATGATCTTGGTTCTCATGTACTACTTTACTAGTCTATTTTGTTTTGACCAAGATGAAAAAAGAGCAAATAACGATTTTAAAAACTCAGTTTTAATAGTCTAAGCTGTTATTAAAATGATTTTAATTGAACAGTATCCTATTAAATATTTATTTAGTCAGAACCTAGTGAATTAACTGAGCATAACTACAGCAGCTCTGGAACTGGAATCTGTGGGGAAGTGCTGTTCACTCGCCTATACTTACAACTACAAACAAACAAAAAGAATCTGTACGATGCATCTTACCAAATGACTGTGCTGAAATTCTCAGAAGTCCTAGCCCTAAGAGAGGTACTTCAGGAAATGTCATAGCATCATCTATGAAGTCATTTCACTCCTGAAAGAACTAGCAACTTTTGGGGGCAGGTAATACTGGACAAAAACAAGGCAACTTAAAGACCCCCTTGCATATAACACTCTAGATTCAGAAGTAAACTAATCCCTTCACTTTCCCTACCTCTGTTCTAGAGTCAATCACCGTTTCCTCCCCATCTCTTTGATACAATTCCTGAACACATTATTTCTTTTTGTAATTAATTCTTTAGCACTATCGTTTCATTTACAGGGAAAGTCTCAAGGCACTGGAAAGAACACACATCTTGATTAATACATTCAGATTGCCAAATTCAGAGTGCTACATAGTAATCACCAGACAAAGATGCTTTACTCCGGCAGAGTCTGGAAAGCCTGGTTTTCCTACTCTTGTTGGTCCAGGGGTAGGATTTGCTCAGCTCATCAGAGTCACTCAGTCGTGGTAACCATAATGAGGAACATACAAAGCCCTCTTCAGAAGAGGTACAATCCTGGGCTGCCATATTCAGATCTTGGCTGTACTGTCACAGCTAGGAATCCACCATCTGTAATAGAAACACACAAAACCAATGAACTCCTCTTATTAAGAGCACTCCATGGCATGCTGAGAGCCATTAATCATCCCCAGCTTGCAGCATGAAGCCTAAAAATTAATGAGTGAGGACAAGACTGTTCACTGAGAGTCCCTGTTCTTAACATGTGTGGCCATCCACTGCTCACCCAATGCCTCTACTGCTGTTCAGTAACAGTCCTCCTGACCTTCAGGGACTTTCTCTGACTCTTTCTCTGCAATCTTTCTTGTGTACGAGAATGTGTTGAGCAGTTTTCAACTTCATGATGGACGACACAAAGGAAATGCTACACTCTACATTCAGTTTCTCTCCTCCGCTGGTATCACTTTCTTGACCAGTAATCAAATCAAATCAAATCAAATCAAATCAAATCATAGGGCTGGAAGGGACCTCATGAGATCATCGAGTCCAACCCCCTGGGAATTGAAGTCTTAGGGCCTCAGACAAGCCCCACAGGTTCTGTAACCATCCATGGAGAGTACGGTCCAGCCAGGGCTGGCTCAAGGGGTTGTGGCACCCCAAGCCAAATTTTGATTTGGGGCCCCCTCATCTCATTCATGGAAGTTGAAAACGGTTTTCCCAAGTGCATAAATCTCCAGTGTCTGCTTGCAGAGAGATTTAAAATGCACTCTGCCTACACAACTTAAGCTGCAGGTTGACTAACAGTGCCTGAGCTGCTAGGAAAGAGTTGATAGAGGCAGGAGCCAGCCTGATCTTCAGGGGGGCTAGGAGTCCCTAAGAACTGCCACCTGAAGCCATGCCTGTCTCTTGCCTCCCAGTAGAGCCAGCCGTGAGTTCAGCCACAGCTCATCGCCACTGATGAAGTTATCTATCGGACTAGCAGCTGGAAACACGCAAGACACGCACTTCCCCAAGAAATTAACCTCCTAGACCATAACACACCCGCAGAAATTAAATGGAAGTTGCATATTAAAATATAAAGCCTGCTTATGCATTTCTTAGTTGCTGGTGTGGCCTTTTTATAGTTACTCGCCAAAGGGCGGTCATTAAATGCGTACTTAGACCCCCTTTTTTGTTCCTTCATGATACAGAAAGAGGATTTTTCCAAGCATTTTCCTTCTCTCGGGCCGGGGGCTGGTTGGGTGTCTGACCCGAGCTCGCCCTCGCCTGAGGAAGGCAGGGAGGGGAGGCGCTAGCGGCGCGCGCCCCACGCTCGCGCCCGCTCGGTCACCAGGGTGCCGGCGCGAGCCCAAAGCAAGACAAACCCGCTGGGCCAGGGGAGCCTGCGGCGGGAAGAGCCGAGCCCAGACCACGGGCTGCCCGCAGCGAACAGCGCCGGGAGCGGGATGGGACCCGAGCCCGCTCCGCAGCCCATCCCCCCGGCCCCTGAGGCGGGCAGGCGGCTCCGCTCCCTCGCCGGGGCCGGGGCCGGTCCGGGGAACCTCTTCGCTCCCCCCCAACGGCCCCTCCGCCCCCCGCGCGACTCTTGTCCCGCACCCAGCCCACGGGACCGTCCTTCACGCTGCCGCCCCGGGCGCCGCACACTCCCTCAGACCGCCGGCGGCGCCCGTTAGCGCGAAGGGAAGGAGGGAAAAACCAGCGCCGCCGCGGGCCAATCAAGGTGGTGAGAAACGCGGGTGCTTCAGATTGACAGCCAGGTGAGCCAATCAGATCCCGAAGCGGCTTCCGAACGGCAAACCGCCCGGTTCAAATAGTTGCTAGGGACGCCTTCGCCCAGGCCTACGGGCTGTCAGAGCAGTCAAAATTAGTTCAGCATTTCCGATCGCGGTCCCTTCACCATCTAGCGCAGGCATGGCGAGACTGTGGCTCGGGAGCCACAAGCGGCTCTTGAATGAAAAATTGTGGCTCCCGGAAGAACATCAGAAAATTAATTTAGGAAAGCAGCCCCAGCCTAGGAGTTCAGGAGGGGGTCGGGAGAGGGGGGAGAAGTGCGGCCTGGTCAGGGATGGCAGGGAGAAGTGTGGCCTGGTCGGGATTTTAAATAACTTGCCACTAAACTGCCGTCTATAACATCAAGCAGCAGCTAAGTTTTTACTGTAAAGGCCTAGTTTTCATGGTAAACTTAAGTAATTATTAGAATCTGACATTAGGAGGATCAATATTTGTCCTCTTTTCATGATAAAATTAAAGTGTGAAATGAATTTTAAACTTAGTAATTTTGGAGTAGGTAAAAGTATATGGCTATATGCCTCAGTGTGGCATTCAAAGGTTTAATAATCAACTTGTGTGGCTCTTGAGTTCCATAAGTTTGGCCACCCCTGCTCTAGCGCCACGAGAGGGCTGCGTGCAGCTGTAGTAAGGCTCAGCACAGGGGGGGAAGCCCCCATGGCAGGGCTCGCTCAGCTCAGGTGAGTCCCCCCCTCCCAGAGCCAGTGTCACCCCGAGGAGGGGGAGGCAGAGTTTCCCTGCCCCACTGTCACGCTTGAAGTGCGGGGGAGTGACCCCCGTCCCATCCCAGTGACAGGCACTGGGTGGGAGGAGAGGGGGCACAGCTCCCCCACAGCCCTGGCAATTTCCTCTTGTAATTATTTGTCACGGCCACAGATTTCCAGGCTGCATTTACACTCTCCTCTCCGAGCCCCATCCGCTCATTAAGGAGGAACTCAAGAGATTCCAGCATCCATGTGTAGAGCCCTGCATGGATACAAATAAGTGGATCTGTATCCAACCTGCATCCACAAGAAACAGTCCATGGAAATCTGAGTTGTATCCGCGGGTGTGGATATAATGCGGATGTCCGTGGATATCTGCATATTTGTAAGGCTCTAGCTCTGTGCAGATAAAAATATGTGGATCTGTATCCGAGCTGCATCTGCAAGAAGTGGTCCACAGATATCCATGTTGTATCCACGGATGCGGAGATAAGGTGGATATCCGCGGATTTGCTGGGCTTTATCCATGTGGCAACCTAGTAATGGAGCCTGGTGTCTGTGAGGGTCCTGACCTCAATGGGTGGAGCAAGCACTCAGCACAGCTGTCAGGGAATTTCTGTCTTCAGTGGAGTTAAAACTTCTATGAATTTGTCATCTTAGATCTCGTCTACTGCTATTGGCAGTGTTGGCTCCCATAAATGCCTTTCACAACATGCAGGGAACCTCATCCAGTGCATCAAATGCCCCAACACGGCCTACATGGCTGATACCATACAATTGTAACCCATATGCTTAAAGATGAGCTATTTCTTTTAGGGATCTCTTCAGGCTGGGTTATGTTGCTGGCAGGGGCATCGCTGGCCCCGGGGAGGAACCCGGGGCACAGCCCCAGGCCCCGTCCCCAGCCCGCAGGCCCCACCCCCTGGCAGGGGACAGGGCCAGAAGCTGCCACGCCGTCACAGGCAGTTGGGGATGGGGCTGGAAGCGGCCACAGGAGGCCAGGCCCCGCATCCCCGGATGGGGACAATGCCGGAAAAGGCCACGGGCGGCGAGGTCCCGCATCCCCGGCTGGGGATGGGGCTGCCACCAGCGCAAGTGTAACCTGCTAGGGTGGGCTCAAATTCATTCAATTGCCCCTCTCCAGTGCCTCACAGAGAAAACCCCTGATGAAAGCAACTGGAGAGCCAGGATCCAGTTGTTAAAAGGACTCACAGCGAAGACTGCTCAGAGTTTCCATCCCACATTAAACTATTACTCAACAGAAACGTAACAATGAACTTTATTAACTAACTAAACACACCTTATCCTAAAGAACCATAATACATTTAAACAAAACAGTAAGAAACCCAAGAGTCCCAAAGTTCAGGTGGAGTCACCCTTCTCTCAATTGCAGTCTTTTAAGTCCTTAGGGCTTGAATGCAGAACGAAAGCAATCCTCATCCTCTCTAGCTGCAGGAATCTTCAGGCAGATGCCATGCAGTCCTTTCTTCCTCCTGTGTAGCCAGCACCATGCAATCAGGTCACTGGCCATCCAGCTCTCAGTTCCACTGCAGACAACTCCCCTGCAAAGCAGTTGAAAGCTGTGAGAAAACATCCTGCAGTCCACTCCTGCTCAGCTCCTTTCACTGAGTCCCTTAGCCAATGTCCTCTGCAGCTCTCTGTTTGCTCCTCTCCAGGCTTCTCTTTTCAGGCTTCTCCCTGGGTATGCAACTCCAGCAAAACAATAAAACTTGTGGAGCATGCTCAGTGTGCTCCCTCACCCTCTTACCAGAAGTTTCTGGTTTCTGGGCTGCAAAATCTGCCCAGCAACGTAACCCAGCCATAAGGGTCCCTAAAAGAGATTGCACCTATTTAGGCACATGGGTTACACAAGCAGCTGGGCCCTGGATTACCCTCCATGGGCAGCCGGGCCCCAGATCCCCAGCCGGGGATGGGGCCACTGTGGCCGCCAGCGGCTGGACCCCGGATCTCCGGCCTGATTGGGCCGGAGATCTGGGGCACCAGTGCTGGGATTCAGGGCACGTGCCCCAGGTGCCCCAGCGCCAGCGATGCCTCTGGTTGCTGGACAGATTTGGTTGCTCAGATCCAGAAGTTTCTGGAGACTGAGTGGATGGTAACACTGAGCATGCTCCATGAGGGTTTCTATTGTTGATGTGGTCAGATGCCTGAAAGCAGAAGCCCTGAGAATTGCAATGAGGGAAGACGAGGTGCTTAGTGTTCATGGAAGAAGTTGAGCCAGGAGTCAACAGCAAGAATTTTTCTCCCATCTGTGGTGTCTTCTGCAGCAGAGTTTTCTTTTATGTGACTGATTGCTGGTTAAACAGTAAGCTGACCAGATGGTGCTGGTTCCAGAAGAGAAAGAAAAGTCTGCATGATTCCTACTTAAGAGCCCTGCAAACAAAGAAGAGGATTGCTGCTGCTTGCAATTGAAGGACTTGAACAAAGACTGTAACTGAGGTATGGGTGACTCCACCTAAACTTTGGGACTCAGCTTTCTTTTCCCACAATGTTTCTGTGGGGACTGTTCAAAATCATTTTGCTTTCTTAGGATAAGATTTATTAAGTTAAGAGTTAATAAAGTTCATTGTTTTGTTATTCTAAGTAGTATCTTAATGTGGGATTGTAACTCTGAGCAATCTTTGCTGTGAGTCCTTTACAGACTGAATCCTGGGTCTCAAGCTGCTTTCACCATAGGGGTTGGGGAACTAGGCACTGTTAGGCATTAGGGAAAGGCAACTGAATTAATTTTAGCCCACCCAAAGCTCACACAATCACTACACTGGCAACCTCACACAAACCTTATAAAAGTTAAAAACAGCATCAACTGTGGATGAGTACTTTCCACAGAATGATCACTCCATATGTGAGCTCTCAGTCCTCATCCTCAAATTAAACCTGCACAACGCCTTCAAAAGTTGAGCCTGGGAACTTGACTTCATAACTCTAGACATTCAAAATCATGGATTTGACAAAGACAATGATTTTAAGACTCTTTACAGGTGTTCAAAGCACACTGCTGCTTACTAAATCTCCATTGCCATAGAACTGGATGGGTGTTCATTGCCCACTGAATTTTAAGTGGTATCCTACAAGAGAACCTTTTATGTATGTTTAACAATCAGTTCCACCTTGTATTTAACTTGGACACTCTCATTACCTCCTCAGACCTAAGGAAGACTTCTGTTTATTTTGGATGCTTGTCTTCTCCAATGCAATAGCAGAAGTTGGTCAAATAAAAGCTACTACCTCAACCACCTCGTCTCTTCCACAAATAGGATCACACATACACATCCCTTACCTCTGTATTTCAGTCTTCTGATTGGGCTCCAACCGACCCCATCCCCCAGAGAGAATACACTCAGATTTGCCTAATTTTGCACATGCAGTTATCACAGTGGCATACATGGAGAAGTGCGTTTGTGGATTATTAAAATTTGGGTGCTATCAAATTAGAAAATCAGAATAAGGAGATTTTCACAATAAGCAAATCTTCACACTTTTGTAATGACTTTAACCTATCTCAGTCTTATGTCACTCCAGCTGAATGACATCGTTGGCAGAATAGTGGCAGGGATTGACATTTCACTATCATTTGAGAAATGATAGGTAGGGTGGAGACAGGCCTTAAAAGTGAGACAAGAAATTTATGTTTGTTGTGATGGAGAGGTGGGAGCTGATGGGGGCAAGCAAAGGCGATGTGGGTTGCAGAACTATATATGTGAAAAGCTTTTTGCAGCAGCTTTGTAAAAGCACATAAATGGGGCAGTATAGCATTTGTTAAGGCAAGAGAGGCCTGATTAAGTGCGGGTGCTGTGGAAGCCCTGGAGCCAGAGGCTGCTTTCCCCTGGCCCTGATCTGGCCAATCAGCTTCTGGGCAGGGGACAGCTAGTATATGCAGTGTGATTACTGGAGCAGCTGCACTGGAGGCCCCATACCCTCAGTAGACTGAAATCGTGCCAGCCCACGTCCCCCCAGGTATGGAACATATTGCCTGGGGCTGGGGTGGGAGAATCTGGTGCCTGGCTTCTGGCCCCAGGCCCATGCCCCCAAGCAAGCCCTACCTGTGCTGGTGGAGGTTCCATCTTGTTAGGGGCATTAATCAGGGCCTGGTGAGAAGGTTGCTGTAGTTGAGATACAAGGCTGTGTTCACACACAGGGGGTTATTTCGATACGGTTGTTTCGAAACAACTTGTATCGAAATAACACCTTATTTCGAAATAACTTAATTCTAATTAACAGTTTGTTAATTCGATTTAAGGAAAAAAGCTCAAAGCAAAATAGCAGGTTCAGGCAACAGTTATTTTGAAACAAGTCACCGTTGTTTCGAAACAACGTGTTCGGATGGCAAGGTTGTTTTGTCCCCCCATGGGGTTTAAGTTGTTTCAAAACAACAGGTTCCGTTGTTTCGAAACAACCGTGCATCATGTGAACAGGCCATTTCTTATTTCGAAACAACCTCTGTTGTTTCAAAATAAGAGTGCTGTGTGAACACAGCCCAAGATGATGAACTTTATTCATGTAAATTCTTGAGGGGCACGGCCTGTCTTTGGTTCTGTGTTGTACCAGTGCAGCATTGGTCCTTGCTGTGGGCTTCTAGTCAACCTGATGATTAACAACACTTACGTGGGTGCATATGCAATGCCAGATCTTACAGAAGTGAAGTAAAGGGCCATCAAGATTTAAATACATGTACCTGGTGCCTAACAACACCCAAATAGCACTCTAGAATACAAGAATAAAAAACATTACAATGAGAAATAGAGCTCGATTAGCATCCTAGCTCAAAGGATCTGTGAGAGGAGTGAAACCTTTGCCATCACACAAAGCACTGCGTCCACGTGCAGCAGAGCAGAGAGGGGCACGAGAAGTGAATGGATGCACCATCTGGAGGACCCACCATTTTTCTTCTAAAATTCTTTTGATCTCTTGTTAACATGCCAGGCTCAGAGCTGGCGGGAGCAGCAGCTGCAGAACCCTGCAGCGGTGCGAGCGCGGAGGATGCTGCCGGGGCTGTCAATGAAGCGGCGTGGGCAGGCATTTCAGGCTGAGCTCTCCGCACGCTTGTCAGTCTACCCCATCGAGCCCGCGGAGAACTACATCTCCCATGAGGCTGTGGGGGCCGGACGCGTGCGCAAGGGGACCTATGAGGCCGCTATGCGACGGCGCTGGAGCCGATTGGCGGAAATCCGTCCCCGCTCAGAGCGCTGATTGGGCGTGCCCGGGGCGGTGGGGGGAGGAAAAGCGACATGGCGGCGGAGAGCGGAGAGGGGCCGCTGCAGGAGATGATGGAGGGTGAGAGCGGGGCCGGGGCCGGGGCCGGGGCTGGGGCTGGGGCTGGGCCCGGGCCCGAGGCGAGGCGAGGCGAAGCGAAGCGAAGGGGGTGCGGGTCGAGCCGGGCTCGAGCCAGGCTGGAGGTAGGGGGAGGCCCGGTGGGGGGAGGCCTGAGGCCGGCCCTGAGGTGACAGAGGCCGGGCAGGGGCGAGGCGAGGGGCCGGACCGGGCCGTGGCCGTGGCCGTGGCCGTGTGCGGCTGGGTCCGCGCTGGTCACGTTGCCGGGGTTACCACACTGGGGGATTTGCAGGGGATGGGTCCTGGTCCCACCTCAGTCTCCTCACTGGCTGTCCCTGGGCAAGTTACTTTGCCTTTTGGTGAGTCACTAAAGCTAATAATAAAATGGGGAGTGGTGGAGACCAATTCCACGCTGCATCGTGACTGCTAATGATCACATGAAAGGTGCTGGAGAAATGCTGATGAAATGTGTTATTTGGGAAACAGCAGAGTGCCCCTTAGTACTAGCAAATAGGAGAAACATGAAGATGTGGTTTGGTGAAACCTGATCATCCCATTTTGGGGAGAAGATTCAGTGTCGTGTTTAATTAAGGTCATTCACAGTCGTAAAATTACGTCCGAACCTTTGAGCAAAATGAACCTCAGTGCCTGAGTGTCTTCGCTCGGCACTGAATTGAAGAAGCCATGTCGCGAAATGATGAAGTGAGCTCATGTGTTGTTGCTGGGGCCGTGGCCTTCTGGGTTCGAAAGGGGAATGGTTGGTCTGCTGGCATTTTCAAGCCCTTACCACCACACAAGCTCACATTAGGGGTGCTGGGCTGAGAAGTATCGGCATTCTAAATGATCTTTAACTGTCACCATTCTAATTCCATCACCTTAATCTTTGGATTTGCATTCTATGGATCTAAGAAATTTCCTTTTTCCTCCAGTCTTCTTCCCAGATTATTGGTTTTAGGAAGATGTGAAGGGAGGAAAAAGTGCTTCAAAAATCACATTAAAAACAAGGGGTAAGAGGCCTTTCATTTAAGACTAAACCTTTAATTTAATTAATGTAGGATCTCTACTAACCTCATAGTGGTTTATGCAGCTCTTGGTTATTGTACTGACTTGCTGTGGCTGTTTTCTGAAAGTAAGCTAACCTTGCCATCATGTATCTTGCTCAGTTGACAGGCGAGTGGAATCTGAAGAGTCAGGAGATGAAGAAGGGAAGAAGCAAGCAGGTTGTATAGTAACAGATCTCAGTCAGCAGAGTCTGAGAGATGAGCAGAATGGGGAGAATTCAACAGGTACCGTATCTGAGCTAAATCATCATTTTGAAGGGTGGATGTCCTAATGCTGTGTGTAAGAAAACATTTGTATCATTCCCAATTTTGCAGTTACTCTTATCATTCTGTTTTAATTAATTACATATGTCCTATGGATCTGTTTGTTAGATTCACTTCATGGCAGTGCTTTTCTTTCAAATACAGACATATCAGTCCTCCTTTCTAGAGAACCATTTAAACTCTGGTCTTTTGTAGTATCTGTGTTTTTATTTGTGTCTTGGCAAACATATTTGATTTTGAAAGAAATCTTCAAAGAGTTGACAGCATCAAAGAGAACAGGACTTCTCTGACGTACTTCATTATTTTTACTGCAGAGAGGTGGCAGACATTTATTCATTTTACAGTTCTGTGTTTGCTTCTCTCTTAGCTCAAAACTAGCACCATTATTATTTATTACTGTTTGTAGTAGCACTCAGAGGCTTTACTCGTTCTGAGGGGCCTACAGGAGAGTAGCCCTGCTTTGGTGGTCCCTTTAAGGTCTGTCAGATCAGATCCCTTTGTTCAAATCTCAGATGCAAGCATAAAAAGCTTTTGGGACTTACCCTTTAAGTTAGTTAGTTATTTATTTATTTATTTATTTATTTATTTATTTTAAAGAGAAGGAATCATAGGGTTGGAAGGGACCTCATAGGTCATCTAGTCCAACCCCCTGCCAGAGGCAGGACCACTCCCACTAAACCATCCCAGTCATGGTTTTGTCTAGCTGGGCCTTAAACACCTCCAAAGGAAGTTCTCAAATAACAATGCTTAGCCAAAAGGAATTAAAATCAAGCATTTCAGCAAAGTCCAGCGAATACCCAGAAACACAATTAAATTTATTTTTGGGTAAAAATTCTGCTTGCACTTTTTTAAAATTAAAAATTAGGGGTTCTAGCCACCATTACTATGTAATCCTTTTTCTGATTATCATGTCCCTAGATTTAGATATCACCCAATCTTAACATTACCCCTTAAAATTTGCAAAGATATACTCGGGTCAAAATAGCAAATAATTAGGAGCGTTTAAAATCCATTTAAAGGATCCATTCCAATATACTGTAACACTGCATTTCTGTTGATTTCCTCCAGCCAGTCCGGTGAAATAGTCTTCGTGTGCTAGAGAAAGGCAATTTCCCTTGCTCGCCAAGGGTAAAAGGTCCTTCCCTAGTACCCCCCCATATACCCTGCTAAAGTAATATTGGCATATTTTAATACACATGCGTTAAGGGGCAGTTTCCCTCTTAGCAATAATTGTAAAAATACCAGTTATGTGTTTGATGCCTGTTAGTGATTTTATATCACTTTTGCTCAGTTTACAAGTAAAAACCTGTTTAGTTTTCTATCTACTAGTGCTGCATGGGTTCTGAAAGACAAGCAGGGTTCTTTCTGACTCCAGCACCATGCCAGATATGAAAAGATTCTGCAGTCAGAGCAGAATAGTTCTGTTGATACAGGAGGCAGAATTGGACATGAAGTGCTAACAGGAGTAAAGAGCAGTAAAAGCTTATTTTTATTAGAGAAATAAGCAGATTGCCGACAGACTACCCTAGGCAGTAGAACTGTTAGTACTGCTTTTATTACTCACATTGCAGATTTGAAATAAATGTAAAGGTTGCTACCACAATGTTAAAAGTCACCTGTGTTGTGCATACATAAATATGTCTGATTAGACTATTAAATCTATAATCCATCTTAATGTGTAATATAAAGAATGTTGGGGAGTCGGCATTACTATGGAAACCTTAACTCTTCTGCATTTCCTGATTTTTGTGGATTTGGTTTTAAGCTGCATGTCTGCAGGTTGTTACACTTGATATCTACTCACATGTGATTATGACAATGAAACGCTGTATTTATAATTATTTGGCACCTTAGGACTTCTCACATGCTTTTTTTCCTGGACTGTTTAAAAATACCAAACCTGTTATAAGACTGCCATTAAAAATAAATAAATCAGCAACCTCTTTTTATTTATAATTTACTTTTTTTATTTGAGGAAGCTAAAAAGTCCCCCAACTCTGTCATTTTCATTGGAATTTTCCAGTATGCAGTGGTTCTTCCAGCCCACTCTCCCTCTCTAAACTCAGTGGAAAGTAGGTCGCGTTCAGCTTTTTCCCCCGTAACTACAATAGGGATAAATGCTTGTGGGCGAGGAGGTTAGACGGAACAGGGAATGTGAGGGTTTCTGGTTGGCTCCTGTGTTTTATTTTAAAAACAAAACCAAAAAAAAACCTTGAAATATTTGAGTTGGTTTATGTATGTATTGATAACTCGTGCTCTGCCTCTAAAACTGGACCGCTTTAAATAGTGTGACTTAAAGTAACTAAGGCAACCCAGCTTTGCAAGCAGATAGACACGGAGCATAAAGAAATATGTTTAACATATTAAATATTGTTTTTAATATGATGTGTTAATTGCAATCCTAAATAACATTTAGGTATTCTGAAGGTTTCCTATAATGTGACATAAATAAAATAAATGCTGATGTGGTAAAAAAATAAATTATTGACACTTGTTTTGGGATAACATGAATTATGTGTGAGTAACAAAATCAGGAGGGCAACCATGTTCTTCCGAATGAAATCTTTATCTCTGCACACGAAGGGTGCTCTGGGAGGGGCCGTTCTGTATTGATGTAAGCCTTTTTCATTAAGAGGATTAATTACCTTATTGATCTAAGCACAAGATTGGGAATCACTGGTGGTTTCTGTTCCTAGTTCTGCCACGGAATTTGTGTGTGATCTTGAGTAAACCATCTAATCTTTCTGTGACTTAGTTTACCACATGTCAAATGGTGAAAATACAGAGATTTTTGTAGGGTTTGTTTAATCTGTTTAGTGCACTTATAGTACTTGGAGCTTTCTAACCAAGGATTGCCAAGTAGAGTATTGTATTAACTCGCTGCCACCAAAGAAAAAGCATGCGACTAATCAATCCAAGGTGATCCTAAAGGAGCTTGTCATGTTGCATGGAAAGGAACAAAGCACAGAAAGATTGTGAATAATATTAGTGTTTGTTAATTTCACTGATCTATCAACTGTATTGGTCTAGCGGTGGTGTTGGCGAATTGTGCAGATACAATTGGAGTGGACTCCTCTACCTTGTGGCCTGCATCAGGCTACTTATGCTCCTTAATACAAGGAGAATGTGTTAGTCTTAAGTGAGATCTCAAATAATTGTTGTTCCAGTCTTGGCCTGCAGTTCTTTAGTTGGCTGGCTATAAATTCAGCTGGGCTGTTTGTTGTTCACAGCATGATTTGTTTGGGCTGAAGCTGTTAGCAGTTTGGCAGCCTCTTTTTCTCTAGTTATTCATAGAATGGGTACAGCTTTGGCAGAGGCAGAGCATGCTTCTCAACATTGCTCTGCTGAGATGCTTCATCTCAAACCAGGAAGTATCACAGAAGATTAGGGCTTGAAGGGACTGCAGGAGGTATCTAGTCCAATGCCCTGCTCAAGAAGGACCAACCCCAACTAAAGCATCCCAGCTTGGAAGGATGACTCCATCAGCTCCCCCAAGTAATCCATTTTGGTGCTTCAACCCTCTCCTAATAATTATTTTTTAATAATATCCAACCTAGATCATCCCCAGTGCAACTGGAGACTGTTAATCTTTTCTATCAGCTGCCACTACTCAGAATAGCCTAGCTCTGTCCTCTTTAAAACCCTCCTTCAGATAGTTGAATGCAGTTATCAAATCCCCCTTCCCTCTTCTCTTTTGTACACTAAACAAAGTCCATTCCTTCAACCTTTCCTCATAAGTCATGTGCCCAGACACCAAATCATTTTCACTGCTCTCTGCTGGACTATCTCCAGTTTGTCCATATCCCTCCTGTAGTGGGGCGCTCATAGTGGGCCACAAGACTCCAAACATGGCCTCACCCACACTGAATGGAGGAATAATCACATCCCTCTGTTCTGTCATTGCTCCTACTAATGCAGCCCAATATGCCATTAGCCTTGGAAGCAATAAGGATGCACTATCGACTCCTATGAAGCTTGTTGTCCACTGTAACCCACAGGTCTTTTTCTGCAGAACTGCTGCCTAGCCAGTTGGTCCCCATCTGTGGCAGTGCATGGAATTTGTCCATCCTAAGGGCGTGACTCTGTACTTGTCTTTGCTGAACCTGAGATTTCCTTGGGTGCAATCCTCCAATTTGTTGAGGTAGCTCTGTATTCTTTCCCTACCCTCTGGTGTATCTACTCCTCCCCACAGCTTAATGTCATCCCCAAACTTGCTGAGGATGCAGTCCATTCCATCCTCCTGATAATTATTGAAGATGTTGAACAAAACCAATTTCAGGACTGACCCCTGGGGCACTCCTTTTGTTAGTGGCTGCCAGCTAGATTTTGAGTCATTGATCATGACCTTTTGAGCCCAATAATCTAGCCAGATTTCTATTCACCTTATAGTACATTCATCCAATCCATACTTCCATAACTTGTTGACAAGAATACTGTGGGAGACTGTATCAAAAGCTTTGCTAAAGACAAGATATATCACGTCCACTGCTTTCCCCACATTCATAGAGCCAGTCATCTCATCACAGAAGGCAGTTGGGTTGGTCAGGGATGAGTTGCTCTTGGTGGCTCCATGCTCAATGTTCCCAATCAACTGGAAGGATCATGGTACAATTCATTCTTTGGCATCTGCTGAGGCTGCCTCCCAGGATACTGACTGGTGTCAGTTGTAGCCAAACTTTTTGTGATGCCGCTCACAACTGCCAAACCACAAGCTTATTTAACATCAGATGGTTACAGTTTGTGGTCACTGCTGATTTAATGAGAAAGATAGAGGTACAAGGCTCCAGATCTCTCATGATTCCACTGAGTCAATCAGTCCTTCCATTCTGAATCAAAGTAGGGACAATAAAAAAAGTGAACAAGGAGAGCCATTTAATAGATTTTGAAAATATTACTAAGTCTGTCTGATAGACTGTAATTGAGTTTGAATTCTGTATCGTGAATCCCTTCAGTATTGCTGGGGTATCAGGTTTATCTGGGAAATGCCCTTTTCCAGTGTACTTGGTTATTCATTGTCTGAATGCATGCTTGATTGAATCAAACTACAAATGTGATCTGGTGTTACTGAAGGGGCTAATGGATTGAAATCACACAAAGTGATGCAAGGTTTAATCTGTCTGTGTGCTCAGTGGTAGTCGCCAATTCCTATAGGATTCCTTATGTTTGAAATGTAACCTGTTTGTATGTTGTATATCTGTCTTTTGACATCTAAGGCTGAAATTGATACACGTAGCCTGCTTTTTTCGCCAAATGGAAAACACATGTGAATTATTCAACATGAATCTATCCACAAATCTCTCTCACTCTAATGCCGTGCTAGACATGCATGAAAATACTGGGCTGTGTTCCAGAGATGGAAAAGCATTTTGCAGAACAACATAGCCAGCGTGATAAATGCTGCATTCTAAAATATTGGTGTGCTCATTTAAACAAAAAGGAAAAACTGCTCAAGAAGGCATGCAAACCACCAACATATGCTTTCATTATTGATGGAAATAAAGTATGGGGATGTAGTGCTGTAAGTGGTTGTACATGTAGGTTAATGTTGTTCCACCAAACAACCTGCGTGGGCTCGTTTCTTCCCTCGGAGTGCTGTACTGGGTTTGTTGAGTATAGCAGCATTTCAACAACTGTGGTTGTTCAGAAGGGATGACTGAGGATGTCAGGAGTAAATCACTGTAGTTCAAAAATCAATAGTCCTGAGAAAACCTGTATCCCACTCCAGAGACCCCTGTAAGACATGGCTGTTGAGCCAGCAACATTTACCAGCTTCAGCAGAGCTAGGTTGGATAAATTACAATTGTTTCCACGCTGCGTGTCAAAGTATGAAATTTTTTGTTGGTGACATTTGCAGTTTCAACTAAATGAAGTATTACATTTATGTAGCCACAGCTTCTGTCCAGTGCAGCAGAATGTCAGAGCCGTATGTTTCCCACCTTCTTACGTTGCCTAAAGAGTATTCACTCCTTCAACCCCTGCCTGGTGGGTAACCACTGTGCATAGCACAAGTTTACATTGTATGTTCTTATTCTGCTATAGGGGAAGCAGAGACACCAGTGGATATGGAGACAATTAACTTGGACCCAGAAGCCGAGGTAATGCTGATTGCATTCTTATCAGACTTATTTAAAGAAAGAAGGGTAGGCAAAGACAGACTAGGTCTGCGCGAAAGTATCTGAACTCTGGACAAAAAGAGTAATTCTTCCAAAGTGTGCCTGTCCAGATCTTCCTCAAAATTGGCTGAGTTTTAAGATGAGAAGGAGCTTTTAAAATCAGTAGCTGAAATCTTTTTTGTAACAACTCAGACTGTTAGGATGAGTGCGGAGTCATTTTAAAGTAGAGATGGTGAACAGCAAACAGGCTGCAAGCATTTGCTGGACTGTCTTTAAAGATCTTGCTGTTGCAGAGGTTTGTTCTGTCAGCACACATAAATAGTTCTCCATCCAGCTTGTTGGATGAATGAATTGTGAGAAACTGTTTACAGAACAATTTGCTGAACTTTGGCAGTTGCTATATTTCACTTTTGTTTCTGTTTTGCTAGCGAAAACTGAACAGCAGGGGCTAGGGAGCACAGATGGCAAATGCATTCGCTGTTCAGCTACACACATCTGTAATCGGAGACCCACTAAATAATGTGGCGCAGTCAGCAATCTCTGCGAGCAGAGGCTGAGGACTGGGGTAGCAGAGGATGCTGTAGTTAGGACTGAGGTACACTAGGAAGGTGGATATGGTATACCCATGCAGTGCCTGGCTCTAGCCAGTAGAATTAGTGCTTTCTCTGCAGAAGATCAAAATCCATCTGTAAAAAGCTTTCTTTCTTTTAAATGGACCAAACACTGGAGGTTGCTATGAACAATGAAACAGTCCTTAATTCAGACTTTTTAGCTATGGACAGACACGCCATGTTGGGCAGCAAACCCAACCTCTCCCTTGCACTTAATGGCACAGTTGCCTGCATGACCAGATTTTTTTAGAGGAAGTGGTCTTACTGAGGCCCACATGTTCTATGAAACAATCAAGGAGCCTGGTGGCACTTTTAAAGACTAAAATTTATTTATCACATGAGCTATGGTGGGAGAAAGTCTTCTCCCACAAAAGCTCATGAAATAAATACATTGGTTACTCCGTTAAAACTGCCACCATGCTCCTTGTTTGTTTTTCTGAACTGGACTAACACAGCTACCCCTTTAGACCATGTTCTGTGAACTTAGGACTTTAAAGACACTATCATTAAACAACCCTATGCAGCCAGTGGCTGAGTCAGAGTCTTTCTCTCTTCTCTTTCAGGATGTTGATCTGAATCACTTCCGAATTGGAAAGATCGAGGGATTTGAAGTGCTCAGAAAAGTGAAGGTGAGACTTGCAAGGAATTGTGAACATCAAAGTACAAATAATTCTTGGAGCTGAGTATCTTGGGACATTTATCTGTAAGCCAACCTGTTAGATGAGGCTTTCTCTGGCTGGGAATCAGCAAAACTTCTAATGAGCAATAACCTTTTAAGATGTGTAGCTGTGAAGAATGTAACTTTGCCTCCTTGCCAAGCAGTAGCAGATCTCAGAGCCTTGTAAGTCTGCATCACAGTGGAGGAAAAATTAATGATGTGGAGTCTAGAAGCAAGGCAGTGATGATAGTGTAGAATTGAGTCTGCAAGTTTGATTGAGCATGCCTAAAGACATGCTCAGTTGAACTTAGAATGAGCCAGAGGTCAATGGGGTAAGACTTACCCAGCAAGAAGCATAGCGCTGATTCAACAGGAGGGCATTTTCCATCAACTCTGCACTGTGAGGACCCTGCAGTAAGTAGGTGGTAGGCAGTCGAAGGGTGATACACAAGGGATTTTAAGTACTTTGCATATCTCCCTTCCATTGCTGCCAAAACGGTGCCACAGTATAGACCAGGGCTAATTCTAAGTGTAACTTACTTTAAGTGTACACACCAGTCCTGGAATGAAGGTACATGCACTCCCTTATTTCAGGAATTTCAAGCCAATGCAAACTTTACTTCAAAAGTTGGCTCTAACCAGAACCCAAGGCAGAGAGCAAAGTCTGTTTCCAAAGCTCCCTCTGCCCAGAGCTGCCCCTGTGCAGAGCCTTGCATAACCGAAAGCTAGCATTTCTTCCAAGACTGAAAATTTGCTTGGATGCTAACAAACTTTGAAGCGTGTTTAGCAGTGCAACCTTGTGATGCCTGCCATAACAATAACTTTTTAGGGCTTTTTGAAAATCACTGTTGTGCATCTAGAGACAACAGTACAATCTGTAATGGGCTGAAACATAAAATACACTTTTGCTGAGAGACCAAGTTCTTTGGTCTTTAAAACAGTAAAAGTGATACTGGACCCCTATTTGAAGTGTAGCTGCAGCGGGACTGTTGTTAACAAAACTAGAGAAGCAAAATTCTGTAGAAAAAAATGTATTGACTATGTGCTTTTTGGAGCATAGTAAGGATGCTGTCTGCGTGATGGTTCATCCCTTCAGCCAGAATGCCGTTCTTGCTGTGCAAGTTTGTGGCACAGTAGCCTCCTTCCAACAAAATAATGGGAACCAGGCCCCTCTCTGTTTCTAGAATGTGACTTCCTTGTGCTGAAATCTGCAATCCTGGAAATCCATGAGTGAATCCCTATTGACTTCAGGGAGAACAGAATTGGGTCTTCAGTTAATGGGCTAGCCACAGCATGACTTTCATGTGCTTTTTCATCATGAATATGTGGCACAGCTGTACTGCTCTTGTTCTTAAAGAAACAGGGTAGATAGTTCCTCTTCCTCGTGTTAATGGGGTGAACTGTAGCATGTAGTTTGATAACTTCAGAGGGATGGTGCGCATTGTCATTTTCAGATGCATCTTTTTTCTTGTGTGCTTTTTCTCACTTTGTTGTGACTTATTTTTTACCTTCTCCTCCACGCTCAGACTCTCTGTCTGCGTCAGAATTTGGTTAAGTGCATCGAGAACCTGGAACAGTTGCAGACTCTCAGAGAGCTGGATCTTTATGACAATCAGATTCGGAAGATTGAGAACTTAGAGGCCCTGACAAACCTTGAGTGAGTATTTAGCTTGGAGGGAATTACCAGAACTGGGTGGTGACATACTAGATGAGGCCACCAGTCTGCAACTTTCTGCAAAGTGATCATCAAGCAAAATGTATCATAGGCATTTTAAAAAATCCCTTAAGTATGTGAGCTGCACTTACTTTATTTTTGTAGACTTTTCTTGTAGAGATTAACATGGTGCTGCCTGCAGGGTGACGTCTTGTGTTCTTTGTTGGGCTCGTGCTGTAACATGGCTTCATTTCCCATGAGACCATCAAGGACAGGAGGCAGTTTATGATTAAAACCCAAAATGAAATGTGCTGCTGGATGTGCAGCTGTGTGGCGACAAAGGACGTACCCCAGAGACAGGGTGTGTAGCTTCCCATTGTTCAGTGATGACCACTCTTACTAGGATTTGCATTATGGAAGCACTTACAGACCCTGTGTGAGATAAGAGCATCACTGTGCACTGTACAAACACACAAAAAGAGTTCCTGCCATGAAGAGCTTCCAGTCTAACAAAGCAAGGCAGACAAAAGGTGGCAGAGAGATCACTTGTTATCCCTGTTATACAGTGGCTTGCTCCAGGTCACAGTGAAAGTCAGTGTCAGGGAACTGAATCCCAATCTAGTGTCCTAACCACAAACCCATCCTTCCTCTCCATGCCACTGAGAATGGTCCTGTCCTGGCCATAGTAGATGCAGCCTTGCAAGAAATGAGAAATTGTTGGGGAGGGTGAAATTCCTAGACTGAGTACACAGAACCCTCCACCAGTAATGACTGTCTAGTGTGGTGGTCCCCAAACTTTGTGTCATGCCCCACTGCTCCTGTGCGTGCCTCCCTCCCTCCCTCCCTGAGCCTGGGCTTGGAACAGGAGCATGGTCAGGGCCAGAGCCAGACCTGTGGCTGGGATCGGGGTCACGACTGGGACAGGGGTCGGGGCCAGGCCAGGAACTGAGGATGGTACTGAGGCTGGAGCAGGGCAGGCTGGGTGCTGTGCCCTGTGGGGGCTGGCCTAGCCCCCATCACATCCCTCCCAGGCTTCTCTTGTGTCTCTCTAGGGGGGCATGCCTCACTGTTGGGGGACCTCTGGTTTAATAATTAAGGGAGGTTTTGATCTGGTGCCTTTCAGAAAGAATTCTAAGGACATGCTGAGTTGGGAAAGACATCATGTAATGGCTTTTTTTTAAGTTGGAGGCAGAAGTGAATGCCACTGTTGGGTTGGATTCAGGTTATGATGTGGAAACGTCGATTTTTTTTGTGTGTTTCTTGAGACCTTATGGGACTCCTTAGGCATATGCTTAATGTCAGGAATGGTAAACAAATGCCATTTCTGACTCCCTGTATCTCAGTGTGCTAACAAAGTGCTTGAGTGCCACGGGTGATAAGAAACCTGCTTTACACCCTTCCCCCTTTCCATGGTCTGTCTCCCTTTGCTTTTGTCTTGTACTGAAGAGATTTTTGTTTGCTTTGCTTCATGGCAGGATCCTGGACATCTCATTTAACTTATTGCGACACATTGAAGGACTAGACCGGCTCACCCAGCTAAAAAAACTCTTCCTGGTCAACAATAAAATCAGCAAAATTGAGAACCTGAGCAACCTACAGCAATTACAGATGTTGGAGCTGGGATCCAATCGAATCCGGGTAGGCATAACTACACTGTGTATAGTGGAAGCAAAATGAATATCTTGTCTATGTGGTGGAAGTACTGGGATCCCATAATAGCTGGCTAGATAAAACTGCAACAGCCCAGTCGGATCACACAGAAATGTGAAAGGGACAGCTAGAAGGAACACACAGATTCCTGCGGGGGTTGAGTAGCTGTAATACCTGCTATGCAAGATCTGGAGTGGTGGGGAAGGGAGTAGTGCTTTTCAAGTCCTTGTTCTTGTGCTCTCACTCATTTGGATACCAACCAGTCGTGTCTTGAGATATGAGGTCAGAAACCAGCCTTGAAAGGGAGCAACTGCTCCTCTCTTCTATCGTTTTCTGCATAAATCTTGAAGACTGGAAAGCTCTGTTCTGCTTAAACTAGTAGAGATAATCCAACCATTCGTCTTCCCTTTGATTGGGACCTTTTAGTCTGTTTACCTTAGTTCTTCCATCGAAATGATTTGACATAACAAAAATGGTCTGTTTTTATTATTGGGATGTGTTTGAAAGTTTTACCCGAAGTTCAGGTGTCACTTAGGAACCTAAATTCTGTTGACTTAGATGTGCCTAGATGAGTTTTAAAATTAGGGTTTAGACATCTATGTCACTGTGCATATCTGAAAATGTTGCTTGCAGTGACTCATTTCTTCCCTTAGAGAAACAGGGCGCTATGGGAGAAGATGATCATGGGCATCATCATAAAAAGGAGGGGGTTTATTTTTATTTTTTTGGGAAGGGAACTGATTTCTTTTTGAGAGGAGACACTCTCTCTTGAAAATACTCAGGTTCTTGTAACAATGTAATCATACTGGAATAGTTTCGTGAGCTCGCTAGTAAATTAAGCAATGACACTTTCAATGCAAGAATGAAAGCTGTCTCTCAGAAATACTGCTGGGGAAGCCCACCTCCCTCCCTGTGTCTTATTTTGGTGGTACAGAGGGACTCAGATGTCCACTGTGGTATTCCTTAGCTGCATGGTCAGAGAGCAACTGATGCTTTTGTTCCTGACCTCCAGATACCTACTGAGATGTGCTGAATCCAATCTGCAGGAAATGCAGCTGTCTCGTCTCTCTGAAAAGATTACGAGACTCCTGGGAAATCACCATGACATGCTTGCAGCTCTAGATGAGCAATGAGATATGGAGACCTAGCTATAGTTACCTTTCTTCCCCTCTGCGTCCAGAGAGGGAAATCTGGGTATTTTGGTGCCTGATTAATTAAAATCCAAGATTAGGGAGTTGAGGATTGGTTGAGGTTAAACATAAACAGTACAGTTATCCAGTTAATTGGTCAAAAAAGAAATATGAGATGATCTATGGGGAAATACGTCCCTCTTTCTGAGGTCCCATGTGCAGGGGTCCTGAGGTTTGCAGGCAGGAGAGGAATACATTGTCTTCATCTGTCTAGCCATAAGATTGGGGAATTCTCTCCCTTTTGTCCTGAAAATGACCATGGAGTTAACCCTTAATAAAAGCTCAGCACATGGACTTCATTAGTAACTTTTTGCTGGCTTTAATTATGTAACTTTTCTTGATTGCTGAGCATACTAGACCCTTTAATTATACATTTGTGTAGTGCCTCTCTACTAAATTATTGTTTATCCATTCTGGTCTTTACTTCATGAATCTCCATTTGTTTGCAAAGGCAAAACACATTCCCTGTTTGACCCTTTCCTCCTGACCATGTGGGGAACACTACTAATCCACTTCTTCAGTTCCCCCCATCACTTTGGAGACAGGCGCTGTGCTTAGATTTACATGGTTTGCGTGTTTGGAGGCTGGCGAACTCAAATCTCTCTTCGTTTTAGGTTTGTTCTGCTTCAAGAGGGTCATGCTACCCTAAAGTAAGAGTTAGTTAGTTAATTTACAGCCTGAAATGCCTGTAACTTTCTAATTCTGCTATTGACTTTTCCCTTTCGACCACTTTTCGTCACTCATCTGATTTTTCCCATCCTTAGGAACCCTGTCAATTTGAAGAAAATTAATGAGTGGTTTCGTGTAGTATAGACCTTTGCCACTTGTGTGTTCTCTTCCTGTTACTGGGTGCGAGATCCACACAAACAAGGAAACGTGGGAACTAGTAAAGCTAACTACATACAAAGTGCTGTCAGATGCTCATGACAAACAATCTGAAATAGAAATACTTCTCTAATATCTTTGGGTATGTCTACACTGGAGGCTTAAGTTGACTTAAGCAATTTCAGGGCCATGTTTGGATTTCATTAAGTTGATTTAAGCACTGGTTTAAGTCAACTTAATAACTCACCCTTAGTCATCTTTAAGGGTTAAGTTGACTTGGTTAAATCGACTTAACAAAATGTGGCCATTAAAGTTGACTTAATAAAGTCAACTTAGGGTAGGAGAGTCATTTAAGTTGACTGAAGCCAGGGTACCCATGTAAAGTCAACTTTATTAAGTCAACTTTGAATGGGTCCCCTGGCTTAAGTTGACTTTATAAAGTCAACTTAAACAAATGGGGCCTCTCTGTTGACTTAATAAGGTCAACTTTAAGTTGACTTTATTACCAACCAGTAAGTTGACTTAACCTGAGCCTGCCATACCTGACTTACCTGAGTAGACATAGCCTTTCAGAATAAGCATCGTAGGGAAGGCTTGTAACAGTAGTTGGTAGAAAAACATCAGTCTGAAAGGTAATTTCTAAGCAGCTTTAACCCAGCTTCTGTGGTAAACCAGCTGTTGTGCTGGAAGAGCAAAGAAGGAAAGCATCTGAGGTGGGGATAGAGTTCTTAGTTTCCTTTTTATCATAACCATCTGGGAGCATGCTTCTCTTCATGGAAGCAGGGTGCAATTCCTTCCCCTCCTCTGTGGCCAGCTTTCTCAGAAGGCTTTGATTGCTTTACAGAATTGATAATTTGCCTTGACAGCTAAAGGAGAGGCCAATCCAGCTCTTCCCTATGGAGGGAACTATGGACAAAGCTGCGGGTATGGAGGCAAATTTGCTGCCATTGGATCAAACTTCCTGATTGACTGAGTGGTTGGAAGACCCGGTCACAGTCAATCAGGAGGCCGTATCTCAAAGACTGCCCACCCCACCCTCCTCAAGTGGAGTAGTGTTGAGTGGAAGGGGCGGTGCTTCCCTTCGACCCAGCACATTGGATGCATACAGTAAACAGGTATTAGGCAGTCAAAGGGAGATGCACAAGTTATTCTGAGTAACTTCTGTATCTCCCTTTGATTGCCACCAAAAAACATTTGCAGTGTAAACTGGGGCTGTTACAGTGGGGGTCCGTTAATGCATGGGTGTCAGGGGACAAGCTGCAGAGACCACGCGTTAAAGGGACCGCGTGTAAATGGGACCACAACAATAAATAAATTAATTAATTTAAAAAAAAATACCGTGCAGCACTAATAAGGCTCACTCCACCTGTTTCTGTGCCAACTTCCACTGTTAGCAAACAGGACTCGTTAGGTTGGTAGCTCACTCCCAGGGCCGGCGCAACCTGGTAAGCCAGGTAAGCATTGAAGGGGGTGCCAACGCTTGCAGGATGCCAAAATGAAGAGCACACCGTTGCGGTGCGCTCTGATTTCACTTGTCTCTGCAGGCATCTGCTGCACTTGCAGGGGGGTGCCAGACACGCTAGCGCCGTTACTGCCACTCCACGTGTCTTCCTGCACAGGCCAACTTCTGCTTTTACATACCACACGTTACTGAGTCCCACGCATTAACTTGGTGGCTTTGGGGGACATGACCATAGCGCGCGTTAACTGGATCTGTGTGCAAACCGGTCGCGCGTTAACGGGTCCCCACTGTACTTGCAAAATGAAACTGCTGTGGGGAATAACTGTAGTTCTGGAGCTGTGGCTAGTTAAATGATTGGGAATCTGAGACTGCACAAACAGGACAGCAGGATCTCCATAGGTGACCTGGGGAGACAGGCAGGAATCCAGCAAACTGAACTCAGTGTGTGTGCATCTAATTCCTGTTACTGTATGAGAGTTGGACTAGATTCCATTCCACATCAATGGGTAGAAGTGGTAATTTGAATCATTCCCAAGGTAGGGAGAGAGAAAGCAGATACTGTGGTGTCCTTGTACTGATAATTGGACCAATGTGTTGCTCCAGATAGAGTCTAGCTGGAAAATACCTTGTACCCATTAAAAATATCCAATGTAGGTGCATTGTTCTTCACGGTAGGGAATTGAAAGGTTTGTGACAGCAGGTCACTTCAGACTGTGTAACTTCTAAAGCTTATTTTAGTGAACAGGTATTAGAAACATGCTTCCTACTCCTGCAGGCTGATTGCATTCTGGCTTCTCAAGTGGCCTCATCCTAAGTGGCTAACTGTTACAGTGCAGCGATGAGTGGAATCCACTTCCAGGTAGACGCAAGGAAATAGTCTGCATTCCTGGTCAGTTTATGGCCAGTAGAAACCTTGTTGCTCTGTTCTGCAGTGTAGCTTGTGCCATGTGCTTTACAGCTGGACAATCCTAGTGAGAAATAGGGTGCTGACCTAAGGAAAACCTTTGAAATTTCACCCTTGAACAGTCTTGATCTTTTGGTGCCCTTGCCTTTTCTGACTTGTGGGGCTTTTTGGCAAGAGCACTGGAACATGTAGCAAAGGAACAGCTGACTGGAAAAATTCTGTCACTTGGTATCAAGTAACTCTTCTGTGATGGGCAGGTAAAGTGCTACTAATTCTCTAGTAGGACGTGTCATGTTGAGTGTTGGAGAGCAGGTATATTTTGTGCCTACTTGGGTGTCTTATCGGCTGGCTTTTTGCAAGACTGGACTAAGCCAATTACAAAATAAATGTTTAAGAGATGGCCTGTCACTTATGTCTCCTAGCCACACTTGTTCTGTAATACTCTGACTAAAATAAGCACTTCATTGACTCTTTCAGCGAATTAAGGAGATAGAGAAAAAAATAAATCTAATAGACTCTAAGGTCAGAAGGGAACATTATGATCATTTAGTCTGACCTCCTGCACAAGATAGGTGAGAGAACTTCATCCACCTACTCTTGTAATAAACCTCTAACCTTTGACTAAGCTATTGAAGTTCTCAAATCATGGTTTAAGGACTTCCCGGTACTGAGTTCTTGGTGTTTTCATCCCTGTTATCATAGCACAGTTGCGGTGAGGGCAGAGGTGGTATCAGCTGCAGGTTTCTTGCACTGCTGAGCTGAACTCAGGGAATACATTGTGCAGAACAGAATTAGTAGCAGGGGCTCAGGCTGTGAAGCATAATAGAGTCTCCATGTGAGCTGTTACCAGCACGTATTTATCTCTTGCTAGCTACATAGAGCTTTTAAAATTAGGATCCTTTCATTGTTTGGACATTTTTCTGAGTTGAAAATCGAAGCTACTTTAGCTTGGATCTACTTTAGCTTATATGTTCAGTCAGGAAAATAAACGGTTTTGTTTTGCTTGTCTGTTCAATGCCATGTGCCTTTGAGGTTCCTGGGAGAAGGGAAAGGATGCGGAAAAGGGAAATAGCCAAAAGCATCTGGAACTTAATCAAAATTGAAAACTATATGCACTTTAATTATGTATGTACTGAGGTTCCCTACTTGTTATTGAACTTGCCAATGTTCCCTTCTCTTTGAGAGTCTACGGGGTCTCCCCTTGAATGCTTTTCTCCCCTCTGATAGTGTCTCTGAGAAGGGATGGACACACCTCCTTTTGGAAACAAAGAATATAGTTCTTTCGATCATGCAGCAGGAGATCGCCTCACATCCGCTCCCTGCCCCCCACCCTCCAGCAGTTCAGCGCTCAAGTTAAAATGCCACATGTTTATACTTAGAAAAATATTTGGCATATGTAACATTTCCATTTCCAAGGTACTGTCTTAGTATTAGCTAAAACTTCCATGAAACCAAAAAGCAGAGGCAGAAAGACTTGCCTCAGGTCATCCATCACAACAATGGCAGAGTCAGGATTATGACTCAGGAGTTTCTAGCTCCCACTATGGAATTCATGCCAATTCAAATTTGCTGACACTTTGCTGCTCCTGGCCTCTCAGGCAGACCCTACCTAGTGTATTGGCTGTGGCAGAAATGCTTGGGGTCACAATTCTCAGGAGTGCAGCTGTGGAGGAATGAGCTAATTATTCTCTGTAGTGTGCTCTTTATAATGCTGAAAACGTTACCATTCTCAGAAAGCTTTTTAAAAGCAAGGTTAATAGATCAGCCAAGGATGGTAATTTCCATACATCTTGTCAATTTTAAAAGGGATAGCCGTGTTAGTCTAGTCCAGTGAAAAAATAACAAGGAGTTGTGTGGCACTTTAAGACTACCAGATTTATTTTTTGCATGCGCTTTCGTGGGAGAAGATCCCACTTCCTCAGATGCTACGAAGATGGGTGGGATCTTCTCCCACGAAAGCGCATGCAAAAAATAAATCTGGTAGTCTTAAAGTGCCACACAATTCCTTGTTGAATTTCCATACAGCCAACCCAGATGAAGTGGAATTTCACCCATGAAAGCTCAAGCAATAAACAAACATGTTAGTCTTTAAAAGTGCCACAGGACTCCTTGTTTGTCTTCCAGTCAAATGTGTTTGTCTCCTGAAATGATTTATTATGTTGAGTGAATTTTCTAAATAGATTGAGCTCACTTTGTTCCAGATGAGGTAGGAAAAGAATTCCTTAGAAAGCAGAAACCATTATCAAACTATTAGATTTCTCTGGGGATTATAGAGTGCAATGTGAGCTCCACCGGAAGAATTTCATCTTTCCATAGGCCGTTTCCCCTTGGATATGGATGCCAAATTCACTAACATTTCAGATTGCTAACTTGCAAAACCCCAGGTGGTAAACAGCTGGATTGGATGGGGATGACATAAGGGATCCAATCTGAAGAATCACTGTAGGACTCCACAGATCTAGAAGGACAGAATGGTTGAATTGATCAGGAGACCTGGGTTTGCTTGCTGGCTTTTTTCCGCCATCTGAACTCTGTCTTTAAATGAGTACTGGTGAGGGTACCTTAGCCTAGGACTGGTTCCCAGAGCAGTAACACTGCCCTCTTTGGTCATTTACAGGCAATTGAGAATATTGACTCGCTGACTAACCTGGACAGCTTATTCCTGGGAAAGAACAAAATCACCAAGCTCCAGAACTTGGATGCACTGACAAATTTGACTGTGCTCAGTATACAGGTATTGGTCCTCCTAGAGCTCCCCATTCCATCACGACAAGGGACATTGAACTGTATCAGAGTTTAAAGCAAGACTGCCTCACTGAGCAGGTCTGCACTTTCTTCAGCTAAGCCTTTTTAAAGACTGAAGCTTTCTCTGTGCTTGGTGTTTTGTTTCGTGCCTTTTGAACACAGAACTGTAAGCACTTTGAGTACATCAGATGGGTGTCTAGTTCTGTGTTGGTTGGTGGGGAGTGGGAGAGGAGAATCCTTCCACTAAATATGGTTTGCTGACTTCTTATGATAAACACAATTTCCTCTTGCGGCAGTAGCAGAACTCTCCCCAAAGCTGTGCTAAGCAAGTGGATTTATCCTTTCTGTCTTGATACTAAGGGGCTTGCTTTTAAAAGGCACAGCTAAGAAAGCAGTGAAGAACATTTGAAATGATCTCTTTTCCCGTGTACACCAGTAGAGCAGCCTGGCACATTCCAGCAGGGGTGTAATGAGCAGACATTTGAAATACTTCACTGCCAATAAAAACTTAATAGTACATGTGACAGACACAAAAAGTACATAACAGATGTAATGGCAGGACAGTACTTTATAATCACTACATCTTCTACCCCAGCTCAGGAAAGAGCAAGGTAAAATGAGGCTGTTGAAGTCTGTGCCTGGTCTTCAAAAGGGACTGAATGGAAAAGACCTTCAGGGTTGTAGCTGTAGGAGAGAGTCTGAGATCTGCCAGGTTTGAAGTGACTCTGACTCACCTGGAACTTGCTTTTGAGATGGTTACAAATGGTTCAAAGGAACTGACTGTCCCAGGTTTATCTAGTAAAATGTGTGCAGTTCTTGCCTCTGCAACGGACAAGGTCTGTCCTTTCCAGGCCCTTTATTTCTGTGATCTGTGTTCTGGAGAAAGGTTCTTGGTAACTCTCGCACAAGTAAAAACTTCCTGGTTTCATTCCTTTGGACTGGACTTTCACTCTCTCTTCTACAATTTCAGAGCAACAGGCTGACCAAGATCGAGGGTCTGCAGAACCTGGTGAATCTGCGCGAGTTGTACCTTAGCCACAATGGCATAGAAGTTATCGAGGGACTGGAGAACAATGTGAGCTTCTCAATGGCTTTCATTAAGGACATGTTGGGGCTGGCCTCGTGTTTCTCATAATGCTGGATTCTTCTTAAATTGGTGTTGCTCAGAGGTTTCTGTTTTCCTTAAGTTACACAAAGAAAGTTGAGCCTCTTGGACAAACTTTGTCCATTATATGTAAAAGAACAAAGCCATATATATGCCCCTCCTGTTCTGCCGGAATGTGTTTTCTAGTCAGTCTGGGGTGAATTGTTGACAGTGTCAGGTGGATGGAAGCGGTTACAGTAACTGTCTGACTGGTAACTAGCGTGGGGAGGGCTAGCTGCACTTTTCCTGTTTGGCTCTGCTCCTAAACCCCTGAGCAGAAGCAGACCCCATTCAGCTAATAGCTAGCCATGAGTGTCTCTCACAGAGGCACCAGAAATGAATGAGGTGTCATGGACCAGAAGAGGCAGACTTTGCCATTTTGCTCAATGAATCCAACTCTGTATTTTTGTCTGGGTTGCCTTTCTGGAAGAGCCTGTGGTGTTCCCATGCCCTTTCAACAGTAGGTGGCATTACGAGACACCCCAGGAGATATGCAGTTGGTCTATATTTACTTGTTAAGAGAGAAACTTTTTGAAACTCCTGAGCTTCCTGGTGCCTAGAAGTCCTATCTTTAACCCACCAGGAGATGGGGACACTCTTTAATCTGCTTTTTAGCAGATTCCAAACATTCTTGTTTGGAATGTCTGATCACTAATCTTAGGGTATTACAAGGAAAACTTGCTGATCAGAAGCAATTTGTTCGTCAGCAACTATTGGCCAACTGCTGATTGTTTTCAGGTGTAAAATGCAGCTTCTGGGACATTAACAAGCTCTCTTCTCTGCTGTACTCTAGCAGTGAGTTCTCCTTGCACTGTGTGTGTTTTCTGTCATATGTAGAGTGGTTATAATCCTGAGGAAGGGTGTGAGATAGTACTAACTGGACTGATTACCCAGTTGGGCTTTTGCTAGCTATTCATATAGACAGCTGGCTGTGAAGTTTCTGGCTCTCCTTGTAATTTTCAGTCCAGTACTCAAAAAAGTAGGGTAGAGGAGAAGATTACAAAATCCAAGCAAAAGTTTTTATTTCTTTGTTTTAGAACAAACTTACAATGCTGGACATTGCATCCAATAGGATCAAAAAGATTGAAAATGTCAGCCATCTAACAGAACTGCAGGAATTCTGGGTAAGTGCAGCCTTGCTGAAATACACATACTGGAAGAATGAAACCCTTGATTGGGTGAGGCAGGCAGGGCTTAAAATGGGGAGCTATATGCCTTTTGGGCTCCCATGCTCATTAACTCAAATATGGACCAAGGTTTTTTCCCCAAGTCTTCTCTTCGTTCTGGTGGCAAGGATGTACCTTCTCTTTTACTTCCTTGCCCATGGGGATTATGCGACAAGTAATCACAGTTAATTCATTTTGGAGGCTTTTGTGGTTACAGGTCCTTAATTATTTCGTTGGAGTCAGGTTCCACTACAGTCCATCTGCTGTAGCCCTGAGCATGCTGGCTATGACATATAGAGCCCTGCCATCCCCTGTTCTTGCCTAGCTAGTTTCTATCTAAATTACAGCATGGCAGTGGAAAAGAAGAGATATAATGCATTTTAGTGCAGAGCTGAGCCAAAGTGTTGAAAAACAATTTTAGAGCAGTGTCAGGCTGGTTAGTTCCTTGTAACCAATTGGGGAAAATGCACCTGTCCTCTGGGTTTGCCCACACCGCTGAGTGAATCGTAATACTGAGCTGGCTCTGGTTGATGGCATCCTGGCTGGCTAAGGCCAGCATTTTGTTTCTGAAGTTTCTATTGGGAATGGCACAAAGTTTGAACAAAGGAGCAGGTGCCCATTTGGAATATCAGTCTACAGGCCCTAGACTGGAAAGTCTGCCTTGGTGTACAAGGTTCCTTCCTACATTCAGTTGGTCTGTGTCGATGCTTGCTCTGTGAGTATTTTGTAAATAGCAAGAGGTTCACCTAGGAATTGCCAGATGTGCAAATGAGTGTGTCCTAGACACCACTTCATTCTGTTTCATGTTTTCATCCTTTCGAGCTCTTCCAGGTCTGAGCCCTTGGCTGGAGGCTTTGGTGCAGGACTGGGAAGTAGCTGGACATGAAATCAGGCTAGAATCTGGTTACCTGTGTTTCTTGGACAGAGCTTTTCCAACCTTTCGATGATTGTATTAGTTAGTTCTGTGATTCCCATCTGGGCTACTCATGCTAGGATGAGCTGCCTTTATGTACCAAGGAGCTAAAGCATCCTTTAAAGTGCGGCACCCTATAGTGAGACAGTGCAGACTAGCTCATGTGTGTAGAACGGGGTGTGATTCATTGCACATTAATAGACTCTCCACTTGGAGCCAAATGGAGAAATTAACAAAGCGTTTTGCTCCCAGAAGAAAAGCTTGCTCCTGCTGCTGGCATTCTTCTTCAGGAAGGAAAGGAAAGAGCTAATTCTACAGGAATTTGACTTTGTGAAGAGGTCACTACTCGAACAGAGAGCAGTGCATGGGTGAAAATCTGCTCATGATTTCTAACTCCCTTCCCCCTCTGAACGTGGAAAACACGCTCCAAGTTTTCCCATTTAATACTCTTAACTTGGCTTTACATCCCTTCTGATGGAGAGAACTGTGGAAATTCTCTTCAAAGCACGTCAGTGTTGCTCCTACTCTAGTTAGTTTCAGAGTGAGGTATGAAGCCCACTTCAAAGAATTGTTGTCTTTATTAATTGCAAAACTCGGGTTCCTAAACGCTGTATGAACCCTTCTGATGCTACTCAGTGCCCCAAACAAGGGGCACTAAACCTAGTGCAAATGTCATGTCATAGAGCAACATCGTAAATCCAGGGATGTTGCCAATAATTTATCCTGCTCTAGCTAGGTGCTTATATGACTCCTGTCACTATTTAAAAAAAAAAAAAAAAAAAAAAAAAAAAGGAGTCGTGCATCCTGTCACTGTAGTAGATGATGCCTCCCAGTCACCTTGAAAGGAAGGGAAGAATGAGGCTCCAGTAGATTGACTTATCTGAGGTCACACTGGAACACTGACTGAACGGAAAATGATTTTCAGAAGCCCAGTCCAGTGTCTTGATCCCATGACCATCCTTTGCTGACATGTGGAAACCTGCTGAGTTGAGGCTTACAGCATTTCTACCCCCACATGAGAACATCCTGCCTATTAGACATTGGTGCCTTTAGACTGAAGGGCTGTCTTTAGGTGAACATGTGAGGCCATCCTTGAAGCCAAATCTGTAGATCATCACTGCCAGTCCACTGCAGGAACAAATCACAAGGGATGTGGGGCTTGCAGGCGTTCCTGGGATACTCTGTAGACGAGAGATCTGGTCAGCAGAATTTCCATGGGTCCTTTTAAGCAAGCTCTGTTAAAGCCTGTAGCTACACACATGAGATGGGGGTGGGCATTGTTGTGGTGGATGTTGCTGAAGAATAACTGCTTGGAGTAGGGAACAGAGAAGGCTCAGCAAGGTTTCACACTGAGGATTTTCCTGTGGTGCCATTCTTTCTAGCAAGGTTCCACCAACTGGTGGTGCCCCTGGTTCTTGGTAACAGGTGACTCCTCACAAGTGGTCTTTGTCTGGCTTATGTGCTCACTTTGCTGGGAGTGTTCGTGTGTGTGCTTCACAGATGAATGATAATCTCCTTGAGAGTTGGAGTGACCTGGATGAACTGAAGGGAGCCAAGACTTTGGAAACTGTATATCTGGAGAGAAACCCCCTGCAGAAGGATCCCCAGTACCGGCGCAAAATCATGCTGGCTCTCCCTTCCGTCCGGCAGATTGATGCCACATTTGTCCGATTCTGAAACTCCTGCCTGACCTCCCTCCCTCCCTCCTTCCTTGAAGAAATGTCCCAGCTGGGTTTTTTATCCACTTACCACTACCCAAGTCTTCAGTACACTGTCACGGAGCAGATGGCCAATAAAAGCACTGAATAACAGATCTTGTGTATAATGCACTCTCTCATTGTTTTTGAAATAATATTATGATTATTATTATTATTAAATCTTAACACGTGATATTTCCTGCCTGTCCCGGTGTCTGTTATTTGTATTGGGCATTTCATCAGTAAGTTTCTATGGTGGGTCTTAGCCAGCAGCTTGTCTCTTGGGTTTCAGAATCAAGTAACAATGATGGCACCTGGAGTGAAAAAATTCAGGGCTTTAACTGTTGTGAATAGAGGTTCAGTTTTTGTAGAGAGAATCCTTCAAAGGCACTGAACTGTTAATATTCCTGCCCTTTTCCAGACTTTCCGTCTTATTGATATAACTGCTCATTGGTTGAAATATTGCTTCCAAGATTGTTTTAAAAATTCTTAATTCTCTTCTCCCTTGTGCCTATAGATGCTTCAGAACCTTCCAGTGGGGGGTGACAGCTCTGAGAGTTTTATTCCTGTATTGTGCCTCTGTCATTTCCCTACAAACCAATTGAGTTGTTGTGCCGCAGGATTGCTTAGAGCCATCCCATGAGTTATAGTCTCAAGGTTTGGCCGTGTAGTCCCAAAAAGGAGGTGGTGATGTTCCTTTAAACATGTCCCCTTTCTGTTTTCTGTGGAGCCTAGGAAATCCAAAACTGCTTGTTTACTGGAGATGGTAGAATAAATCCTGCTAGCTTAAAAATTAAGGGGCCTATGAGCAGGGCTGTCCTTAAGGGGGAGCAGAAGGGGCAGGCGCCTTAGGCCCTGTGCTTTTGGGGGCCCTGCCCCACTGCCCCCCCCCCCCATACTGGGGACCAGGTGAGCGGGCAAAAGGCTGGTCCGCCGCCGCAGCGCTGCTGCTGGTCCGTCACTCCCCCACCACCACGTGTGCTGCTCTGGGCTCCATGCTGGAGCAGTGGGGAGGGGGTGGGAGAAAGCACGGAGCTGGTATTGCTGTCCCCCCGCATTCCCCCTGCTGCTTTAGCAGGGAGCCCAGAGCAGTGCACGAGGCAGGGGGGAGGGGGTGGACCAGCAGTGCTGCGGTGGCAGACAGCCCTTTTGCCTGCTTGCCTGGTCCCTGACATGGGAGAGGAAGTGCAGGGGTCTGCCACTCCCTGGGCTGGCCAGCCCCGCCCCCAGTGGGGGGGTGAAGGGGGCCCCGCGGAGGGTGATTCGCCCTGGGCCCCACACCCTTAGGCGACCCTCTAGGGACATCTCTGCCTATGAAAGAGCAGCCTTAACCCACCAGTGTTTCAGAGAACATAGCGCTGTTCTGCTCTGGCCCTCAGTGTGGCTTCTGTTAGCTGTCACACAACCCTTCAGTTAGCGAATTTGAGCAAGCTTGTCATAGGCTCCACGGAGGAGCTCTCTTCTGCAGAAGCGCTAGGCAGAGGAGTCTTGCCCTGGTGCAACACCACTTGCTCATAATGATGACAGACATGCAGCAGCAGAAGTGCTGGTGATGGTCTGACCATTGGAGAGACATGCTCTTGTCCCAAGAGACTTACGGTTAAATTGATGGGATACAACAAGGAGTCACCACCAATAAACAAAGGGGAGGGTTGGCTAAAAAGACGAGGGTTACTATGCTGAAAATTGCATGGTTGAGGTATGGTAAGTGTAACACTGTTCATTCTTCTTATTGTTAAAATTTGAACTCTAACTAGAGCGGGATTTCTCAGTCTACAGGTCGCAGGGTCACAAACAGGGTAGAGTTTATGACCAACACATCCTTCCCACGGCTGAAGAGGAGTGGTCCTGGCTAGCAGAAGCCTGCAAATCTGTGGATATCCAGTTTATATGTATGGACCATTTTTGCAGCTCAGATGCAGATACAAAATTTGTATGTATACAGGACCCTAGTAGCCAGATCCCAGGTAGGTGGGGTGGGGGGTCCTTGTATGGAAAACAGTAAGAGCCACTCATCTAGATAAGTTAGATTGTAAGTTTATCGGGGCAGAGCCTGTGTCTTACTGTGTTAGCATAGTACCCAGAGCAATGGTGTTGGTTGTAACTGGAGCTTCCAGGTACTTCCACAATATTGTTGCATTCCAGTTGTGCTATCTAAAACCAATGGTGGCTGGCCTGCTGGGTGATTTGGGGAAAGTTGCTTAGGCTCTCTGCCTTAGTTTCTCCAGCTGGATAACAGTCCTGACCTTTGTGAAGCATTGGAGAACTACAGAAGAAAAGAGTTATGGAAGAAGTTACTTATAATCATTTCATTTTGCTATATAGGCTTGTATACATCTCTCACCACCATGATGCCCAAGCATCTTACAAGCAATCAGATTCTTTTATGCCATCCAGTCGCTGAAAAGGGCATTTGATGTTTTCAGTCTCTTAATTAGCTGATAATTGTCACCAGGAAAAAGAACTTACCAAACCAGAGCCAACTTGTGCCACATTTGCAGCTCTGTAACCCCACTGACCTTATGCACAAGCTTTTAAATGGTCACTGAAACAAATTTGGCTGCATGAGAGTCAGTGGAGGCCACAGTTTGGCCCAAACTGATTTTCACTTAGCCAGAAACTGGATTTTCTGTATGGGGTGAAGTTTATTTTTAAATGACTTATGAGCTAAAAGTCCAAAGCTGGATGGCAATCAGTCCCCAGGTGAGTGAAGACGTAACTGAATATGTGAGCCAGACAGTGATCTCTGCACAACTTATCCAAACTGCTTTCTGTTTCTTGATCAGTAAGTCAAGAGGGCAGTGACATTCTGTATCTGTCAATATTTGAGCTCAGAAAGCATCATGAATCACATCCTGGTTCCCATTAAATACAGAGATGTGGCTTGTCATTCCAATACGCCTATGTTTACCCTCTTGTATTGGCTGACTGATCTGGAAAATTTAACTTCTTCAACTCCTACTGTGCAACTGGTTAGTTACCAGGCATAGATGAATGCATTGTGCAATACATGTAAAAATATTTGTATAACTTATCTTTCTCCAATAAAATCCAGCAAAATAGCCACAGCCTGAGGCAGGTCAGTGCAGAAACTGAATTTGTGCTAGTCGGTGCAAAGGAAGGGCTGTGATAATGCCACATACATGGGAATGACCCATTTTTCAATATACATGTGTTTGAATTCTGACTCTGTGGATGTATCTTTAACAATGCTTTTGTCTAACCAATCCCTTAAGGTGTTTGTAAGGCATTTCTCTTGTGGGCTCCATGCACACCACATTTATGAAGAAAACCAGTTTAAAAAAAAAAAAAAAAAGGTACAGAAAAGGAATGATTTCTTCACAGAACCCACAGTCAACCTGTGGAACTTCTTCCCTGAGGATGGTGTGAAGGCCAAAATTATAAATGGGTTCAAAAAAGAGCCAGATAAGTTTATGGAGCGTAGGTCCATCAGTGGCTATTAGCCAGGATAGCCAGGGTTTGTTGTTTTGCCGGAGGCTGGGAATGTGTGTTGGGTTGGATCACTTGATTGTCTGGTCTGTTCATTCCCTCAGAAGCAGCTGGTATTGATCACAGTCAGAGGATACTGGATTAGACCATTGGTTTGACCCTGTCTGGCCATTGTTATGTTCCATTTTTAACATCAAAACCTCAGTTGTGCTACACCCAGAAGGGGAATTTCCCACTGTGCATGACAACACAGCCACCCTTTTGGAACTTGTCACTAGGCACAGTTACTCTTGTGCTTTTCCTCTACTGAGGCTGCAGACAAAGATGCTGTTTGTGGTGGTAGTCCTCTAAGGGAACTGAGAACAGGCTGAGACCTTTGGCTACTGTCCCAAAGGCAACTGAGACTCTAATGCTTGTGGTGCAATAACATATCCACTCACAGTCCAGGGTCCCATGGGCTTGTACAAACACAGCAAGAAGTGCTTGTGCCATCGAGTTTCCAATCTAAGCCAAGGGGTACCAGATGTGGGAGCACAAGCTGATAGTGAGATAATGCGGGTCCAGATAAGCACTGGTCACAGCACACCATTATCAGAATTTTTTGAAAGCAGAGCAGCAGAAGAGAGTTTTAAGGGGGGGGGCTGTGAAAGGGGGATAGTGAGATAACTTTGCAGGGGTTGTGAGACACTAAGCTCAAGTCTGGAGGCCAACAGGAAAGTGCTTGTCTGAAAAAGTGAGGAGAGACTATGTGAAGGTGCTTGTTCAGATATGATGTATTCATTTAACATGTACACTGGTGCTGGCTAATGCTAACCTGCAGAGGATTTTAACCCATGCACCAGGGTGGCTCTTTGGCCTTTAGCAGGCCCCCATAGCCATCCAGTTCCAGGGCTGTAAGGGGTGTTCACTGACAGCAGCTTTACCCAGCTGTGCCTTGCTGTGGAGACCAAGCCCCCTGTTCCAGATGAGTGGGGACGTATGTTAGTGGAGCACCATGGGGAAGCTCTCTACGTTGAGTGTGAAGAGATTTTGGGGCTGGCAACTTAGCTCTTGAGCCCTAACTTGCAGATGAGCTAAAACTCCTCTGAGAGATTTGGGATTTGTGAGGGGCTTCTAGTGCTGATGTGAATTGAAATGTAGATGGATGCTGTACAAACGCTCCACAGACACAGCTTTGGTCTCTGTGGCAAGACAGGCCAGGACTTGAGGTTCGCCCACCACTGTCCATCTCTTAGTCGGGCCGCATACTACAGGATAGCTTTATGATGTGTCTGAATAAGGACAAGGGTGAGTGTGCTACATTCATTTTCACTTGTGAACAGAATGAAGATAAAATGCCTTTGCCCAGACATTAGAGGGCCTTTTATGCCACTGGGTTCTGCTTCCCCACCAATCAACTTGCAGTATCTCCATCCTTGCTGAGAACACGTGCAAGCATATGTCCCACTCTCCCAGTGTCATCCATCGTAGGGTATCAGCAAATGGAGACTTCTCTTCAAGGATTGCTACTTCCATGTAGCCTTCGCAAGCCAACCTCCACTCCTGCCTCCTTGGCCTCAAATTATTTATTCTGTTTTAAAATGGTAAGAGGTACTGACAAGACATGTAGACACCAAAAAGCATACCTTGATCTTTGTGCCATCACTCTCCTCCCTTCCCTGAAGCCACCTGTGCCCCCTGTTCTTGTATTGTCTCCAGGGGAGGGGCGGTCAAGAGCCTGGCTCTCTTACTCATTTGGAAATTGCTGCACACTGATAGTGCTGCATACGTATGAATAAAATGCTGGAGCTTGTGGTTTTTCCTTGTGTGAAAACAGCCAAGGTGATGTTCCTGACAAGTCCTGGTTGCCTGAAAACCATTCTCTCATTACACACGGTGTCTAGACTTGCTGTGCTGCTGTTGAAGGCCTTTTAACTTTTAAGCAGAGCCCCTGAATGCATTTGGAATTCATTCCAGGGTGCATCAAGGACAGTAGCAGACCAAGGCGTCTCTGAGGATATGATTCTTTTTATGCCATGCTGCCAGGGATTTGGACAGAGGGCAACGAACAAGCTGAACTTGTCACAAGAGCCCAGCAAGATGGCCTTAACCTCCCTAAAAGTCCATACAGATGTTCTGGAGTGTGCCTGTCTGTTTGGCTTTTAGTGGGAGGCAAATCCTGTTTCACCAGTAAAGCAAGCTGGTGAAAATGCTCCAAAATCAACTTTGTCATGGTCATGTTCTCCTGACCCTCTTCCTGTGTTCCTTTTCTGCAGGAGAAGGCAGCCTGGGTTTGTGGACCTAATCTTACTCAGTTAAAGGTGATTAGGTTGATACAGGTCGATTGTGACCAAGAACAGCATGGACTCACTAAATCTTTCCCATTCTGATTTGTGCTTCATTGGTTTCAGTGTCAATTAACTCACTTCAGGGCATGTTTCATCTTCCCATGCATTGTGATATCACAGATGACAAGCCCAGAACTTGCCAGTCAGACGGCAGAAGGAGGCAAGATTCTGTTGCATTGAGCAGGGTGAATGGCTGGCCTTGGGGTAAAGACACTGGACTGGGGCTCAAGAGCTGAGTTTAATACCAGCTCAACCAGACTTTCTTTGAGCCTGGACAAGCAACTTAATCTCTCTATGACTCAGTTTCCATCTGTAAAATGGGGATAGTAGCCCTGCCCAGCCTAGTGGGTATTGTGAGGTGTGCATAGTAGTACCAGTACACAAGGGGGCCGTAAGTATGTCTGAACTCTACATGTCAAACTCACCTCTTGGGGGCTGATCTTTGTTTTTCCTCATAAAGCTGTCTCATTTGTGCCTGCATGAATGGGAGGATCAAGCAGGCAGCTGGGCTACTCCTAGATTGTTGCATTTCACAGGTTTTGCCTTCTATGCTTTTTCTTTGGCAACTGGGAATCTCAGTTGTCTAATAACTCCCCCAGCTGCAAGCATGGGTCTTTCTGAGTCCTTACATGCTGGCTGCTTTTGTCCTACTTTTCAGATTTTGGCAAAACCCTAAGGAGAAATTGATTTGAGATTATATCAGTTTTTTCTTGATCTGTTCTCTCTGTCTTGTCTTCCGTATAGAGCCCTTTAGCCCTATCATTAGCTGTCTTGTGGAAGCACCTGGAGGCTGTGTCTTTGGTGCTTGGTGCTGCACAAACATACAGAAAGTGGGTCTCTCCAGAGGAACTTTCAGCCCGTTCTCTGAGCTTAAGCACGCCTCCATCCACTTGAAAGCTTTACCTTGAGCAAGACACAGGCCAGCTGGAGGACAGAAATACCAGGATCCTTCCGCATTCCCTTTGTGTGTGGTATTGGCTGTCTCTGTGTTTGTCTTTAGTAAAATGTGGCTATGCTAATTTGTGCAGGGATATGCAAATCCACACCCCCATCTCAAACAAAGGCAGGGCCTGCTGGAGCCAATAGATAGGAGAACGACTATAAACCTGCTGCTTCCACTACTTTTATCTCAGTTTCTTGGTCTTACGCATGCATGCTGGCTGGCTGGCATTTCCCAAGACAGGAAGCTGCCATAAACTGATATTTAACACAACCAAGTGGAGATGAAGTGAGACCAGGTTGTTGTCTTCAGTAATTCAAGGGGAGGAGAGGGCAAGGGGAGCCTGAATGGTCAGAGAGAAGGCCCCTTTATTATTGGTCTTGCTTACATTTGGGAGGGAGCCTTCAGGATTACCTGTGTGCAGACTGGCAGCATGGAGTGAGCATCTGGAGTCTGCAGAATGGATAGGAGGGCTGCCCAGAGGCAATAACCCCAGAATCAGGTACAGTAAAAAAGACTCCCTGAAAGCAGAAAGGCTGTTTTTTGTTCATGCTGGCTGCCTCTCTCTGTGAGACAGACAGGAATCCCACTCCTTGGAGGGAGCACTATATACTGCAACTGAGAGGATAAAAGGACATGAATGATTCAGTGCACTAGGAACTTGTGAGTGCTGAGCTTGGCTCTGTCACCTGGCTGCTGTGTAGCCATGCCCTGAAACTGTCTCTTGGTCTCCCCAGCACTATGGTGGGGTTGATATGTCATGACTGGGGTTATTAGCCAATGGGGTTATTATCTGGGCATGAGTGTTCCTATGGAACTGCTCTAAGAGAACTTCCTAGCAGAGAAAACTTCATTAGGAACATGTCATTCCACTGCTCTGGAAAGACGCATGTACAGCTTGGCTCCACACAGCCAACATGGTTGAGGATGGCCCAAATGGAGGGCTGAATACAGTAAGAGCTTCCAAGAAAAGTTTTTGCCCCTGAATTGTGCAGTGTTACAAAGTGCAAAGGAAATATATTCCCTGACAATCTTCATGCATTTTACCAATGCTCAGACTTCTTTACTGACAGGTTTTTATACTCTTGCCTTTCAATGCTGATTGAAATATGGCAGCATTCATGGCTTTGTGTTCTGTTTGCCTTCTCAGGGGTGTAAGCCAGGGCTGACTTTGGCCCATGGTCTGCAGACTTAAGCTAGTCTATTCAAAAATTGTAGGGGATTTGGCTCTAGAATGGAAATGGGTATTCTTTTTCTTGAGGAGGCTTTTCAAAGCTCATTCCTAAATCTCCAAACCCTTCTCAGGTTGGGGGGGGGGGTTGGGTTTTTTTTTTTTTTTTTTTTTTCCTGTTTTTGTTTTTGTCCAGCTTCTGCTCATGGTTGTAACCTGTGTCTATAGTTGCACACTCCAGTGCATTCTTTCCAAGATCCTTCCACCAGGTTCTTTTCTTTCCATTGTAAGGAAGCTGTCCTGCTGGGGAGTTACCAGTGTGTATCTCTTCTCAACCCTTCCCTAGTGTACCACTGAGAATCAGGAGCACAACAGAGGAAGAAGGCAGAAATCATTTCCTGGGCTACTGTGCTATTTCCCTGCAGCATGGCTTTGTTATAGGGTGCCCCTGGCAGGCAAGAGTCAAATATCTGAAAAGAACAGTTCGTGAGTGTGCTGATAGCAGGCTGGGATGTGGCTGCAGTCAGCTTTTGTCTTAGGAAATGCAGATATGCCTTGGTTTTGAAATCCAGAGAGAGCAGGCAAGTTCTGTGAACCTCTGCCTGCTTTCATGCAGCAACCTATTTCATATAACTGCAGAGACCAATTGGCTTAGCAGGGCTATTCTAGTGTAGTGGTTCTCAGACTGGTGAATTACGTTGCTCCACTGTATAAGAGCCTATGCTTTTACTGGCTCCTAACTTTCCAGTGGCTCATCCTTGGTTCACCATGATTTGGGGTGAAAAATTCATTGAACCATAGAGAGCAGTGATTCTCAATCTGCAAGCTTGTGTGCTGTTTGCAGTCCAATCGGCACACAACTGAGGCCACTGTGACCTCCTCAGGGCCATCCAGTATTGGATATGGCCCACATAACACTTGTGGGCCGCATACACAGTGCTAAGTAGGTTGGGGATCACTGTAGTGGTATAGAGCAGGGGTGGCCAAACTTATAGAACTCAGGAGTCACACAAGTTGACTATTAAACCTTCGAGAGCTGCACTGAGGCCTATAGCAATATACTTTTACCTACTCCAAAATTACTGAGTTTAAAATTACTAAGTTTAAAAAACAGACAATATGCATGTGACCTTCACTAAGTGCCAGTTGCACCAACTAGAGTACTAGACTTGTATTTCCAATGGCATGACAGCGAGAGTTTTTAAATAACACGAATTTCGTTGGTTGGTTTCAGCAGATGAGAGCAAAGAACTCTGATCAAGAATACCGTAAAATTTCCAATAGAAATTCCTGCTTCTATTTGCACTACTTTTTTGGGATGCTGCCTTGTACTGAGACTCGCCATCTATTCGTCTTTTAGAAATTTTACAGTATTCGCATCATTTACAATTGATGAACAGTTCTGATCAGGAGTGAAAAAAAATGATCTTAATGTTAATAAAAAACAAAGCCTGGCAGATGTTTGCACTTGGGAAATCAATGTGAGAAATTGATCTGCTGATGTTCTTCTGTGAGCCCTACTTTTCAATTCAAGAGCCACATGTGGTTCCTGAGCCGCAGTTTGGCCATGCCTGGTATAGAGCATCTGGGCTGGGTTGGATGAATCTCCATCTTTGCAGGTTTTTAAGGCCTGGCTTCACAAAGTCCTGGCTGAGATGATTTAGTTGGGGTTGGTCATGCTTTGAGCAGGGAGTTGTATTAGGTGACCTCCTGAGGTCCCTTCCAAAACCTAAGATTCTTTGGGACACCTGGATAAGGTAAAATCAAATCAGTTTTCATTTCCTTCTGTTTCTCTTCCATGTACTTGACCAGGTCTACATGACTGAGTTAAGCAAAGTCAGTTAATATGTTTTACACTATGACTGCCGCTTCCTACACAAGTTCTAAGTCACATTTAAAATGCACTTAATTAGCAACCCTTCTGACATGGGACTCTTTCCCAGAATGCACAAGACCAAGATTTTTCAGAGAAGTGACCTTGCAATTTGGAGGATGAGAAGAGAGAAAGGGCCTTAACTTGAGAGGCCTTAGTGGGGCTTTATTTCCAGAAAGTGCCAGGCACCTGCTTCCTGCAGACCAGATCTCAAGTTGGGCATCCCAAGATCACTAGTCACTGTCTTGATTGAGATCTTCATCAGAATTGGCCTGGAACCTGGACCCTGGACAGACCACAACAGAAAGGTGTTAGGTTTTCACATTAAACAAAAAATAGTCCCATACTGTATGAGTGGGGGGGCAGGATGGGTCTATCTGTGGCCCACATACATGCAAGAGGGTGGGCAGGATAGAGGGAGCCTTTGGGCATATTTAGCAAGTTTCTTCCTTGACACCAAACAAGGAAACTGTTGCAGTAGCATTGCTTGCATGATGTGGATTGTTGCATCATTTTTTCTTTACTGTGTCCCCCCCCCCCACTGGTTTTGATAGAACTGTTTTGGTGTATTCGGACACAGCTTGCCTTGTGACTGCTCATGCATTCTGAGACTCTGGGGGACAGATATCCCATAGTGTTTGGCATTGCTGCTTGAAGAGGACGGTTTGGCTGACTTACACATGTGAGGCAGTGCATTGTGGAAGGGGTTATAAGATATAATAGTTGAACTGCCTCAGCTGTGAAGGTTTGGGGGATTTATTTTCCCCTGTTTGGATGGAAAAGGATGAAGATTGTAACAGTTCAGCTGGGCCTCAGCTAGGGTATGTCTACACTGTGGGCTTAAGTCGACTTTAAGGGTTAAGTTGACATTATTAAGTTGACTTAACACAATGTGGCCATTAAAGTAGACTTAAGCCAGGGGATCCATTTAAACTTGACTTTATTAATTTAACTTTAAATGGGTCCCCTGGCTTAAGTCGACTTTATAAAGTAGTCTTAATGCACTGTGGCCTCACTAAGTTGACTTAGTAAGGTCAACTTTAAATAGACCTTATTAAGTCAACTTAACTGAGCCCTGTAGTTTAGACATAGCCCTAGAGCCCTTCCCACTAGTGGACCTCAGTTAGAGCACTCTTCGCTGGTGTTAGACCTAAATTGCAGCTCCAATCCTTGTAGAACACCTGAGACAGCTGCTGCATGGGGGCATGACATACTGAAACTCACAGCATTTGTAACCCCTCTTAACCTGCTTTAGAAGGCCCGAGTGGCTACAACAGGATTCTGAGCCCTGCTGCTGAAGTGATGTCCTGAGAAACAGGTTAGGCTCCTTATGTCCTCTCCGTGTCATGCCCAACCTGTAATGCCTGCTTCATATGGGAGACACCTGGATCTCAAAGTAACTTCTGATTTTGGGACTCTTTGCACTTACTGCACAGTTCATTTACTACACCAGTAGTTCTCAACCACTATGTTGGGACACATTACTGTGCAGTGGCAAGTGTGTCATGGAGAGCTGGGCAGATGGCTGGATTTGGCTTGGAGGAAGTGGACTGGTGAGTCCAGTAGGGTAGCGACACACCACCAAGTGTGTTGTAATCCACAAATCGTTGGGAACCACTGTAATACATGATGAAACGTAAGTTACTTCATATTACCCCAGCGCAGGTTTCTTTGGGAAGCTGATACCATCAAGAAAGACAGGCACATCTCATCTTGTAATGTGAGATCCCGAGGAAGTACTTTATGTGCTGTGATTTATATGCTGAACTGGGTTTCAGAAGACATTGATTCTATTCCCAGTTCTGCCACAAACTGGGTATTTGTGCACAAATCACTTAATTGCTATGTGTCTCAGTTTTCCTTGTTTAAAATGAGTGTAGGGATGGTAAACACACTTTCTTAAGTAACGAAGTTGTACCATCTAAAACATCATTTCTATATCAGGTGCTTTAAAAGCACTGTTGAAGACTCATACTTTTTTATGATAAATGCTCCAACATTTTTTAAAAGAAATTTAAAACTTAAGATCAAATATAGGTCCCTTAACTTATTAAATATCTCTGATAATGATCTCTTGGCTTCACCATTAAATGACTATCATTGTCACAGAGTGTTACAGCAGGTTTTCCTTCCCTGCCCAAACAGGGAACTGGGCATGTTTATTAGAATTTAGGGACATTTTCCTTAACTACTGCATCTCATCCTGCTTCACTGCAGAGCTTCTTGCAGAAACCTTTCCCAGTCCCTCCTGACTGGCTTCTCATGCAAGAATTGAAGAAGCAGCCCACAGATATCCTTGAAATGCATGCATTCACTTAACTCCGGTGTTCTGGTACAACTCCTTGTTTTTTTACTGGACTAGACTAACATGGCTATCCCTTTTGAAATTGACTGGTTCCTTTGTCTGGCAGTGTCTCAGCTGAAGTTCTCACTGCTAACAATGGTTCTCTCATCGATTCCCCATGATACTCATCCATTTATTTAAAACAGAAACCTCTGAATCAAATACAACAGAATACATCGTCAGGTAAGTCGTGCACATAGTGAATAACTTTAGAAAGTACCCTTACAATCTACCAGAACCGCCAGTTTCTATTCTATATTCAGTGCTCTGTGTGGGAGCAGAGCAGCTCAGTATGATCTTTTGGTGTGTAGAGCAATATAGAATAACATCCTATGTTTAGTAATTATTTAATGCAAATCTGAGGCTGATCTTGTGACCACTTTCCAACTATCTCATGAGGCTCTAGAGCAATCTTCCAGTGGGAGGAGTGGTGGGAAAATACTGAAGTGGCTTTAAACTGGAGCTTGATAATGTTTATGAAAGGGTTATGGGATGGATTTTCTGTGATTAACAGGTGATTGGGTTTAGTGACTCAGAAGGTCTCATCCAGTACTGTGATCTCATGTTCCTGAGGAACAAAGAATCCCTGCCTTGTCCTGTAGATGAGAAACACTCATGACTATTGCTAGCTTGTGAACCATTCCAATCTTCAAAATATTCTTGCAGACCTTCAGGGTAAAATATACCCTGGGCTGGTGGATTGAAGGACTTAGATGCTGTGCCATTGCTCTGCCCATAAGTAACCAAATCCAATGAAGATGCACTAGCTCCCTTTGGTCTGATTTTGATGTGCCTGGGTTATGGGGTGAGGGCTAGAGGGTACTTTTTTTGCTCTAGTACAGTTAATGTTAACCACTAGGTGAGACCAGAAACAGAGGGGAGTTTTCCATCGTAGCTGTGTGCAATCTCAACACTGGTTTGCTTTGACCCCAGAGGAGGGGGCAGTGCCTGGGAGGAACCTTGTGTCGTGCTGAGAAAGAGACAGCATGCTGTGGTTGGCCTACATAAGACAACTGGTTCCTTTTCACTGTCCTCCTGCAGCTGGCCTGGGGTCCCCAATTCCCACACGTGCCCTGCACCTCCTGGGCAGAAATGTCTCCATAGCAAAACAGGAGGGAAAGGAAGCAGGTCACCACCAGATGTCTCCTGTGTCTTTAGCATTAGAACCAGAGAAAGGGGCAGCCCATGTCTTGATCTCTCCTGGCTTGTTGGGGCCCTGCATGTTGCCAGGCTTGGTCTGCTGCCTCCTGGGGGAGGGAGTTTTAGTCTGTCCATGATGCACTGGAGGCTCAGTCTTGCTGCTTTGTTCCTAAACACCAGCAGGTACTTGGGCATGAAGGCTCAAGATGCAACGGAAAAAGATCCGAGCTGATGACCATGCCAGCCTGATTGGCGAAGAGCAGAATGGCAAAGGGCCTTCTTATGGGAGCCTGAACCAGGCTTCCATTGAAATATCTGAGGTAGGCAATAAAATTTACAGCTGTGATGAGGCAGGGCCAGTCTATCTGCTCCCACCACCTCCTGCCCTGGGGGGATGACTGTAGGGCTAGGGAGCACAGGCCATTCTTGTTGAAGAGGGAGGTGTGGTGACACCAGGTGCAACAGCAGCAGAAGGCAAGATGAAGGGAGGGTATTGTCGGAGATAAGCTGCTTAAAGCCATGGACAGTTGTGCACAGAGAGTGGGGTGGGGCTCTCTAGCTGTTGTCTGTGGGTCCGGTTTCCTGGCAGTCACTGAGGCTGATGTGCAGGCAGGAATTCCCATTGTGTTCAAGTGTCTTAGTTCTTATTGCCGTGGCACCTTCTCGCTGCAAACAGGTAGCCCTGTGGGCCATTGCTTTATCTCTCTGATGGAGGCTTAGAAACTGAGCCCTTCTTTGCTCCTTGTGGATGTTAAGTTCCCCAGAGCACCCTCCATAAGAGATGGGTTTTGCCTTGGTGTCCTAAAGCAAAACTTTTTGTCCTTCCCCTGTGGCCCACTTTGCTCTGTCCCAGTTTTCAGGCCCTCTGTCCCTGCAAGATACTCCAGCAGGGCCAGGGATATCAAAACCTCAAGTGCAGCCCTGGAGTCATCCCTTTACTTTGTCACCATCGTTAGATACAAACCACATCCAAGGCACATTTTCAAATCCATCCCAACTCAGCAAGTGTGGCAGGACTCCAAATTACAATAAGAACCTGAATATCCAGCATTCTGAATCCTCTACTTTGAAAGTCTAACATTAACACTGGGCTGCCCACCCCTTCACTTGCTCTCACCCTCTTGCTGTAACTATAAAATGAGACCTGATAAACCCTTTTGTGACGACCACTCCAGTAGTCCGATTCAATGGTTGCCAGCCCAGCTTGAGGACGTGCACAGGTCTGCCATGTGAGATCACTGCTGGAATTCCTGGGGGACAGGGGTGGGTGCATGACTCCAGCAACGTCTTCCTTTCCTTGTGCTAGGCCCTGTCAGCAGTTGATTGGGCTAGTCCGAATACAAACCCAAACCCCTCCAGGCCCTGCTCTTTCCTTATGAGTTAATACTTTTTCTTCTAGCTGAGCAAGCCAAGCCAAGCAGTTCATGTCCCACAGAACTCTGCCAATGTCTTCAGCGATGGACGCACCAAGATAGGTGAGGGTACACTGCAGGGGAAATCTACCTGGTTTGTCTCAGGACCTGGGGTCCTTGTGGCTGCAGTAAGACAGCATGTATTCCTGAGCTGGATGTGGCATAAAGGGCAGGACTCTAGGTTTATTGTATAATCCCCAGCTGTCTGCACTGGAAAAAAGATGGACCTCCCTGCACATGTCCCCTTTCTCCAGGCTGCTTGTCTTACCCCCTGGGATTTGGCTCTGTGACATGTACACAGAACAGTGGGTGAACCAGGCCCTGGGCAGGCATGGATGGGGAAGTAGAGAGAGCAATAGATGTGCATGAGTTGGGTGATTGCCAAGAGCTTTGCCTCCAGCTGCTCTGAGGAGCCTGGCAGATATGGACACAAGCCATTTTTTCATGTTGCAGACTTTGTCCTGGTGTGGGAAGCAGACCACCAGGAGCAGGAGGGACAGACGGAAGAAGCCAGTGCTGAGAGTGAGGTGCCCCAGCGGCAAAGAGCTAGCGATATCCACAGGACTTGGCGGAAGAAGTTTCTGAACAAACTCCAGACTGCTGGGCTCTGTATAGAAAAGGTAGCTGGCTCCTTTTTGGTCCCCAAGCTTCTTTCCTGTGTATCAGCACATGAGCCTTGTTCTGCAGGGCTGCTGTGTCCTGCCGGGGGGAGGGGGGATGCAGTTGCTTTAGATCTGGTCTTCGCCTTCTGCCTAGTGATCCCTGTCCTGATGTGTAGGGGCTGCCCTCTCCAGAAAGAGGAGCTTTTTGTCCACATTTGCTAGGCCCTGCCTTCTCTCAGTGGGGAAAGGAAAGCAAAGGGGCATCTGGCTGGACTGTCCAGGAGGAGGCTGGAAGTGCAACTAGCTGTCAGCAACACAAGCATCCTGTCAGCTAGAGATGATAAATCTAGCTTTCTCCCCCTACTGGAGCTGGGACACGTGGTTAGAGCCCTGTGTGCATACACATATGTAGAGCCACATGTCATCCACATCCACTGGAATAAATGTATGCCCCGCCCTCCCTCTTTTAGCTTTAACCACATCTGCACATCAGCTGTTTGAAGCCTGCAGCCCTCCGACAGCCCAAACAACTGATGAAACCTGCCCTCCTAACAGAAGATCAGCTTTTGAACCCTACTCTCCCACCTAACAGCTGACCGAGTGTTAGGTGGGTGGGAGGGGCTGATCAGCTGTTCCCACTGCACCCTGACTGGCAGCTGCTCCAACCCTGCCCCAGAAGTCTCAGAGTCCCAACCTCCATAACTATCTGACCTGCAATCTGCAAGAGTTGGTCTGAAGGTATCCACAGATTTACAGGGCTTTACAGGTGGTCTGTCTGCTCTGCATCACTTACCCAGCAGTGGGAACCTGGTTCCAGTGGTGTACCAAGCATCAGCAGTGCTGGAGAGGGGACGGACAAAGCTTCTATTCCAACCACCACCACCTGAAGCCCCTCGCACAGGGCAGGAGGTGTCTTGGTGCTGCCCCAGGGAAAGGGGGGTCTGTATCTGTGGAGGTTTGGGCTTGGGGGCATGTGAAAAGGTAGGCTTGGCTCTGCTGCCCCCCATCCAGTGCGCAGTGCCTGCCTTTTTCCCCGTAGCCTAATACTTGCTCTGCTGAGGCAGCTTCACTCCCCAGCTGGCTTGCAGGGGGTCTATGTCTGTGCCCTGTGCAGTCCAGTGCCTGGGGTCCTGGCCCTGCTCAGTACATCACTGTCTGATTCATGTAGAAGTAAGACCCAGTGTCTGATGCAGCATGTTAAATTTAATTTACAGTGTCCGTCCCCTCATTCTGCTGTGCTGTGCTTGGCACAAGAGGTGGGCAAAGGTGCCTTTATAGTCTGCTCTGTCTCTCTCGGTCATACTAGATAAGCTCATCATAGTATCTGCTCCGCGTGAAGGTGCGTATTAAGAGATGTAAATGATGAGTAGTGTCTGCAAGCCACCGTCATGCTGCCTGGTATGAGAGACGGCTAAGAGTGCTAGTCATCTCGGCTGAACAGAGGCCCTGTACCCAGACTGGTGGTACCCACTAGAGCAGTGTTTCCCAACCAGTGTGTCACACAGGTGTGCTGCCAGGCCTGAGCAGGTATGCCATGCAATTTTTTGAAAAATCACTCAAAGAGATCTGGATTGGCTCATTGGCTCATGAATATTCATGAGTTCGTTTGGAAACTATGTGGTGGTCTGCCTCAAATTAACTAAAGGTAGCAAGGTGTGCCATGGCAGAGAAAATGTTTGGAACCACTGCGCTAGAGTTCACCAAGCCAGTAATACACATGTGCTTCCAAAGTACTATGTTTGTTACTGTGAAGCCACAGATGTCCCCTTCAGGCTCTCTAGCCCCTCATGCACAATGGAGACAAACCAGACTATGATGAAAGGCTAGTAAAACCAAACTTCATCACACATTAGTTTCTCCTCCTTCCAAAGAACCAGGCACTCATCCAAGGCCCGAGTAGACATCAGATCTTACCCCAAAAGCATTCTGGTAGGCAGTCCTTTAATAAACTAAATGTTAAAGGCTTGATGATTTAAAAAAAAAAAAAAAAAAAAAAGAGGAGAGCTATTAAATGAATGGATCATAATTCATATATATTACAGCTGGTTTCAGAGTCTGTACATCAGAATAATAGCAGTGATGTTAAATCTGGTAGCTTGGAAGAAGTATCTCTGGTTCATCCAAAATCTTGGAGTCCTAAGTCTGTTGCTCAGAGCTCCTTTTCATTAGAAATGACAGTCAAGAGGTGTGGGGCAGGAATGAGGCAAGAAGGTGGTGGTGATGTCACCATCTCCAGTTTATACCCCGAGTGGATGTGCATGGAAAAATACTGGCTCAAACATGCAGTCATGGGTCAAATGTCTTCTCTTGCTGTGTCACAAGGTATCCATTGTCTCTGTGCACTCTGAGACTCTTTGGAGGGACCTACTGGAAGGGTCAATTCCCCTTCATAGTCCAGCCACCCATGGCTGGCTAGTGATGATTTAAATCTGTCTTGCAGGTGTTAGGTGAGAATACAATGGGTTTAGGACCAAGCATACAGTAAAATATTGGAACACCATGCATGACAGTGATACACACCTTTCAACAGGCTAAAAATACATGGTGGATTAGGACTTTCTGGTGATCTCTTACAGGGTGTATTTGAACCAGAGTCAGTGCACTTTTGTGGCAGTGGTGACGATACTATTGTAGATTGTCACCATCTTTTTCACATGGTGCAGCAACAACCTTTCCAATTCCCTCACCCAGAAGCTGGTTGGGGGCTGCGACAGCCTTTGCAGAGCCTGGAGCAGCCTGCCCACACTGGATGCACCATTCATCCGTGACTGAGGCAGCTCTCCCTTCCTTCCCACCAGGGGAGTACCAGGAAGTGGGTGTAGACAGCAGCCAGCACTTTACCCTGTTCAAAAATGGCCCCTCTCCAATGACTGGCAGGGTGGCGGGGGGGTTTCAGACTGGGGAACGAGGCAGCATGGTGGCAGATGGCTAGCCTGGGAAATCATCTGCTGATTGTCTTTCACCAGTGGCACATGGGGAGAGTATCTGACCTGCTCCCATCATCTAGCAGTTCCTCTTGTTGCAGGCCAGCAGGGAGCCCTTCCCTCTCTCTCTGTCTGGCTGGCTAGGACAGTCCAGGCAAGTGGTTTTCACACTTAGGGTCCGGACCCAGTACTGGGTCACAGACAGTCAAGCACTGGGTTGCAGCACCCTCTGCTGCTGTCACAAAATGACTAGACTGCATTGCTCAAAGATGTAGCTGTTGCATTGTGGACAAAACTGATTTTTCTTCAACTGTGTCCCGAGAAAATAATTTGAAAACCACTGGTTGAGGCCCTGGAGCACCACAAAGGGGAGGAAGCACTGACATGAATAGTAGCAATGGGAGGTGTGTGGCTTGCTCTGGTATGATCTGGGAGCTGTGGATAGCATGCGCTCCCCTGCCAGGCTGTTGCTGGCCTCTGCAGCCTCCTCAGGTACATCTACAAGGCACAAAACAAACGCCACCTTGGCAGTGCATCTCCAGGCCCAGGAGCTGAGCACAGCAGTGCAGGCATTCCTGCCTCAATTCACCCCAGCTAAGGACATGCCCGTGATGCCAGGACCAGCTATGACAGGTGGCTAACATGCTGTCTGTCCCTCCCCAAAGCATGTGACCCAGGATGAGAAGAAGGTGGTGCACTACGCCCTGCTGAATGCCCCCTGGAGTGTGCTGTGCTATTATGCGGAGGATCTCCGGCTTAGGCTGCCCCTGCAGGTGAGGGGTTTTCAGAACTCTTTCTTCTTCCCTCTGTGTGGGGCCCAGTACACCCCCTGCAGGACCTAAGAAACCCCCAGTTGCCAGGATCCTTCTGCCACCACCTATTGCAGGAGGGAGTGGAGGTGGGTCTCTGTTCTGCTGGATGGACTGGGTGGTCCCGCAGCACAAAGCTGAGGGCAGTCACAGGACACCCCAAACTGAAGAGGGGAAGTGAGTGTATGCACTTGCTCTGCATTCTGTTTTCAAAGGCCTCAATCCTGTGGGCTTTGCTCAGGCAAAATGGCCCCTGACATCAGCAGGGATGCAGATGCCTGTGCTGACTGGTGGAGGAAGATCTCTCCTTTAGCTCATCAGTGCTTCCCACTCGCCCACTTTCACATCCTCACCAGCTTCCAGCCTCTTGCCTCCCTTCCACTGTCCTGGAATGCTGATGAGCACCATGCTGGCGCCCTTACCCTCCTCCTGAGTGCTTTCCTCTTTCTTGTGCCCAGGCCATGCCGAATCAGGCTTCCAACTGGTCTGACAGAGTGGCGAAGAGCCTGGGGATCCCCAACATGCTGCATGAGGAGGTCCCCCATGTGCCCCTGGACTACTACACCTGTCACTTCAAGGCGAACAAGTTGGCATGGTAAGTGCCCCAGGGTTGGAGGATGATTCCCTCGCACTGCCTTGTGCTGATCTGCATCGGCCAGAGAAAACATGAATGAGTGTCCTGCACTCTCACCAAGGGCGCAGGCAGGTCTGCAGAGAGATCTCTGCTCCCACACCCTGGTAAAGATCAAGAATCTTCCCCCAGGCCTGCAGGTGCCCCACAGGTTACCTCTCCTGTTGGGGTGCTCTCCTTGCAGCTGCTTGTTGCCTGCCTAGATCAGAAATTCTCAGGGGGCAGGGCAATCCCTGTCGGTATCCCAGGCCCCTTGCAATAAAGGGATAAGAAATAAACGCCACCTCTTGGTGGTGTGCTAGGGACCTGTAGAGAGCAGGCACTGTGGGTGCACAAAATGCACCAGGGGGTGGAAGGGTTGATGATGGGCAGAGCAATGTTACCCTGTGCAAGTGACCCTTATCAGCTGCCCCCTGAGTTGGTGGGTGAAGCCCAGGAGGAGATGATCTGGTTGGAGCAGCCCCTGCAGGTGTCGTCTCTTTGAGGTGGGGTGTTGCTGTTCTCAGTTGGATAGGGTCAGGAAGCAGATGGCCTTGGGCTGGGGGTGGGAGGCATTCTTGGAGTCCTGTTCCTATAATGAGTCTGGTGTATGTGATTGCAGGTTCCTAGGGAGCAGCGAGCAAGACACCTTCTTCAGCAGCACACAGCGGCACAGAATAGTGAGTACCCTGCCCAGGGGTCGCCAAGGGAGGGAGAGCTGGCACTGAGATGGGTCCTTTCTTTCTCTTCCTAATTTGTCGCTTTGGGGCCAGTCTGGCTGGGAAGGGGTCATATGTTCTGGTCTGGGCCAAAAGGGAAGACTCATGGACTCGAAGGTCGGAAGGGACCAATATGATCATATAGTCTAACCTTCTGCACAATGCAAGCCCCAGAACCTTACCTACCTGCTCCTAGAATAAACCCCTGACCTATGACTGAGTTAAGGTCCCCAAATCATAATTTAAAGACCCAGAAAATCCACCAGCAAGTGAGCCGTACCCTATGCTACAGAGGAAGGCGAAAACCCTAACAATCTTTGCTAAGCTACTCGGGGGGGAAAATTCCTTCCTGATTCCAAATATGGCAATTGGTTAAACCCTGAGCATGTGGGCAAGACTCACCAGCCAGAAACCCTAGAAAGAATTCTCTGTAATAACTCAGAATCCATCCCATCAACCCTCCCTTCTTAGGCCACTGGCGTATCCACCACTAGTAGTCAAAAATGAGTCAATTGCCAAACAAGGCCATCCCATCAGATCAGACCATCCTCTCCATGAATTTATTAAGATCTGTTTTGAAGCCAGCTGGACTTCCCACTGCTCCCCTTGGAAGTCTATTCCAGAACTTTACTCTTCTGATGGTTAGAAACCTGCATCTAATGTCAAATCTAAACTTCCTGGTGGCCAGTTTATATCCTTGAGTTCTTGTGTCAACATTGGTGCTGAACTCAAATAATTCCTCTCCCTTCCTGGAAGGCTTTGGGTGCAGCAAGTTTGGGACCATGGTGAGGCTTGGCTTTGTGCAAGGAGAAATGGGTGGTATGGAGAAGGCTCCACTTAAATCTGGAAGATGCAGGGCTCTCAGGAAGGCATGGACTTATGTGGCCTCTAGGGAGGCTGACGTGTAAGCTGAGGAGAGGCTTGGTTCAGAGGCAAGTTTGGGAAGCTGGAGTGCGGAGTGGGCTTGTAACCTGCCCTGTCTGGGTGCTAACTTCCCTCCCAAGTTCTGATCTGCCTAAAGAAGGAGGATTGGTTTCTCCTCTGCAAAATGGGTGTGAAATGTTGCCAGTCAGACACCTCTGCTCTGCTACCCACCTTCCCCAGGTGTGGATAGCTGTTATATGTGAGGTGCGAGGCATTGGGGTATCAGTTGTTCTAGGCACTTCCATGGCTCTCTCATCATCATAGTCAAGCGTCTCCAGCCTTCAAAGGCTAGGAGTGTTACTGTACACACTTACGGGTGGGAAACAGGGGCACAGGGAGGCTAAGTGATTTGCCCATGTTCATACACACAGGTTGGTGGAGAAATACCAGGTGTCTCAGGTTCTAGGCTACTGCCCTAGCCATTGGACCATCTCGCCTTTGTCAGCTCCTGCAAGTCTCACAGGCACTGAATATGCTTGTTAGATGGAAGGATTAGATTTTTATCGGTAAATGTCAGTTTTACTGTACAACACAAACTGTCAGAAAAATATTTCCATTGGTGATAAGCGAAGCTCATAGATAGGCAAAGTACAAGAGATTCTGCTTCAGACCATATTAGAGTTGAATTCAGGGGTGGTTTTTTTTGATGTGATGTTGTCAATTTTCTTTTAATGGTTATAAAGCTTTAACTTTGTGAATCACACTATCGACTATCATGAAATAATTATTGTCTGGACCCCCCATAATTTCCTGCACCTTTGAACATTCACATTAATAAACATTTTTGAAAAAGCTTAAAACCCATAACTGTGAAAAGTTAATTTGATTTAAAAGCTGCTTAAAATGAACATCAGTATTTTCTTTCAATTCTGAAAAGGTAAAATCAAATTCTGCCAAGCCTACTAATGACAACATCCTGCTGTCCCTAAACCTCCTTTCTGCTCCATCCTTTTGTACTATAAGCGCAGCAGCCATACAGCCCTGGGGCAAAATACTCAACTCCCAAGCAGGAAAGTCAAATTTCACCCCCTGGGCACTGTCTGTCCACGGATTGGAACCTGTCAGAAGTGGATATTGCAAAATACAGGTCAGAACTGATACGAATGTAGCTGCTAGCCAATTACCAGTCTGTTTGTGCGGACACTAAGACACTCATGGCGTGAGTTTGTTCCTGACTCTAAGGACTGGGCTAGTGAGATGTTACCATGCTAATGAAAATGCAGCACAAAGACAATAGCCTGCTTATTTTAACAAAGAGAAGATAGTGAAGGAAGAAAACAGCCATTTGTTTTCCCTTTTCTGTCTGCATTCTTCTCCTCATATGTGTGACTGTGGTGTCTTAGAGGAATCCTGCAATTTTTTTTTTTTAGAAATTAGCTCTCACCCATTTGTGATGCTTTATAAAGGCTTGTTTGTTGTTAACAAGAGGCGTACCCGGGTGTTAAATCTGGGCTTCTCTGGGTTTAGGAGTCTGAAGGAGATGTATTAAGTTTCTGCTCATTCAGGAGCAGCATGCAGGTGTGCATTTTTAACAAAGACAGTTTTTCTCTCAAGTGCCCGTTGGCCACTGGAGTTAAATAGATATTAACACATGCGAAGTTTAAATAGACTGACTAAAAACAAGCCTTCTTTATCAGTTGCTCCATTTTCAGTGTCAGGGGAAGTGAATATGCCCATGCACATGGCAACATCCCTCCTCAACTTCTTGTGTCTGAATTCATCTGAACTTTAGTCTCTTTCCATCAATATTCCTCGCTTCCCTCTAGAAAGGGATGAAGGAGCTCCTCATGGAGAACCTTTGAGGCGTAGGTCTCTGTAGCACTGTATGGCACGTGCTGTAGGTGCCTAGAGTGATCATGTGGCTCTTGCTGGACCTGCATAAGTGTGATAGAGTTGTCTTTGTTTCCCCCAGCTGTATGAGATCTTGGCCATGACACCATACGGCCACGTGAAGGAGGGGCAGGTTGGGGTGGATCGACTGCTGAGTGAAGGTGTCTTTGCAGCTGCGTTCCCCCTGCATGATGTAAGTCAGGTGCCAGTTTCTTTCCAGCCCTGGGTCCCTACTACCCCAGCAAGATTGGACTTCAGTCATCTCCTGGATCTATAGCTCCAGGGGCAGCGGGAAACCCTGGCCAAGACAAAACATGGCTGTGTCCTCTGTACAAGAAGAGGCTGGGCTGTTCAGTGAGCTTGTTATTCAGCCTTCCCAAAAGAAGGCAGAAGTGAGTTGCAGTTGCAGGGGCGTGGCTGGAGGCTGCTGTCAAGCCCCTCTTCATAGCACAGCCTGCAGCTCTATGCAGCTGGGTGAGCTGTTCATTTGAAACCACTCTGCTTCCTGGTCTTGCTGATTTGGAGCTTCACCCTGTAGGGTCCTTTTGAGGTGCCCTCTGGCGAGCTGGCACCTGATAGCCTGAATGAGCGCCAGATCCTCTTCCAGTCCTGGGCAAGGTGGAAGAAATGGAACCGATACCAGCCACTGGATCACATCCGCGGGTACTTCGGAGAGAAGATGGCACTCTACTTTGCCTGGCTGGGTGAGTACAGTGCTACCCGTATCAGGGTTATAGCCACAGGCGGGCCTTGGTGGCCTGGGGCCCATCCACTTGAAGATCAGGCATGCCCACCACAGCAACCAGCAGCAGCATGAACTTTGCCACTATGACTTGGGGGCTGGCTAGCAGCTGCTGTCTTGGAAGGTTCAGGGCTGCCCACTGCACCCTGCTAGCTCATTTACACTTGTCTGTCAATTTTTCAAAGACATCAATGTGCACCAGGCTCTGTCACTCTAAGCAAAGTCATCACACACCCGATCCACATGCTGTGCTTTAACTAAAACAAACAAATTTGTATATTGACTATGGCAAGGTTTGAAATGATTCTAAGTCTGGGTAGTACAGATCGAGAGATGAATAATGAGTCAAGGAGTTGGCCACAAACAACTCAAGGTAGCTTGCATCCTAAACTAAGCTTAGTATGTCAGTAGCTTTGCAGTCTGCAGTGTTAGCTTACCCCCAGCTGACTGCAGTCTCTCAGCCAGACTCCCTCCACCCCCTGTGGGCAGATTCTCAGTGTCCTTGATGTGACTTAGTTTCCATGGGAGAGTCCTGAGCCAAAGACGCTTCTATCTTTTAACCAGTTCCCACCCCCCACCTGCCCCAGATTCAAGTGATTAGCAGTGTCCAGCAATAGGAGTGATTCCTTCCACTTGAGCCACTTTGCTTCCAGGTGCTCAGGCCAGGCCATTGTCCCTGTATGCATAGCTCTGCAAAGCATGGAAGCTCAGTTTCATGTCTGTGTCCATTTAGTCAAACCGTGTGAGAACCCCATTTGGGGACACGACATGGCTGTTTCATATATGTACATACATGACATTGCAGGAACAATAATAGTAATGGTCAGTCTGTCATGAGAGTTCCAAAAACCCCTCCCACCGTGTACTGCACATTGGACAAGACAGTTACACCACAAGGGTGAAGATGAACAATATGTAAATCACACCATAAGAGTGTACATGGATAGACTGTGGCACACAGTGTGTGTTTGTTTACATTTTACTGGGGCTGGCTGCAGTTTCCCAGGCAAGGAAAGCTGTCCATTTTGCACAGAGCAGTGCTCCGAAGGCACCTGTGGCCAAAAGCCCTTCATGTTGCGCGCAAGCAGTGGGATGCACTTGATACAGAAATGGCTGATCAAGGCAGGGTTGCTAGGAGTGGTAGTGGCCTTGTGCTATGTAACAGGTCATCTGGCAGATCGGGCCTCTAGGTGGATAAGAAGCTGTGCCCATCTCAGCTGTTTCCCTTTCCTCTGAGAGCCAGACCTGCCTCAGTTAGCCCTGGACTAGATACAGCAATCCTGTGGCACCTCTTATCAGAGGAGATCACAGCCTGAGTGTGACTTTCTAGATCCCACCATGTCTGAGGTTCTCCTCCAGGAACGCCCTCCATTCCCTGTCCATGGCTTGTCTCTGAACAGAGGAGAGAGAACGTGCCATAGGAGGAAAAAGGAGAAACACAAGGGGAAAAAGAGGAGAAAATTAATTTAAGAAGTCCTGGAAGGGGGAGAAACAAAAAAGACAAGCCCTCCCTTGCCTCAGAGTGTGCAGTAGTCAGAGGCCGTGCAGATAACGCCCAAGCCAGTCAAAGGCTTCAGCTCCTTCTTCTCAGCTAGAAAAAGGGGGTTCACAGTAAGCAAATGGGGCATGGTGGGATTCGGAGTGGACAGTTCAACCTTTCCCCTAAGGATTTCTGGCCCTCTGGAGGGGCTGGCCACATGACCAAAGGAGGCAATAGCAATCAGGCCTCTGAGTGTAACAGACTGAGCCCTGCCTCCAACCTTGATTAATGGATCACTGTCCCTGTGTGTTACTCACAAAAGCGAGGGTCTCCAGTCCCAGTGCCACGCAGCCTAGGCAAACTCTGCAGAACTGAGCCAGTACAGGCCAGCTTTGGGAGTCCTACCTTAGAGCTAAAGCGATTACCGAAAGCAGGAGGCCACATCTCAGGGAGGTGACACAGCCAGTGGGACTCTTGAAATAATGGCCATTGTGGGCTAACACCCAGCCACCCCTTTTGTCCACATGTAGACTGGGGCAAGCCCTGGTCCCCTTGTGACCTTTCAGGACGTGGTGCAGCGTGCTGTAGAAAGCTCCTTCTCAGTGACTGGGGCTGACTCTGTCTGCAGGTGGTATGCAGCACCCACTCTGCAGTGGAAGCTGCTGGCTTCACTAGGAATGTGGAGCCAGGAAGTAGGTCATGGGCTGTGCTGCTGAGAGGAGGGTGTGAGTCGGCTCCAAGTCCTGTGTTTGTGAGAGGGGATTCACGTGCTCTCTTTCCTTTCTAGGTTTCTACACTGGGTGGCTCCTACCTGCAGCAGTGGTGGGGACACTGGTCTTCATAGTTGGCATCTTTCTGATGCTGAGTGATACACCTGTGTAAGTGCCAGCCTCTCTTCCCTTCCTTGCCTTGCCTTGCCTCTCCTGCCGGCTGTTTGCCAGCCAGGAGGTTGGGGGTCATGGGTGATGCCCTAGGTAAGGCCAGAAATCAGCCCACATGGCCATGGCATCTCCAAGACACACACCCTTGCTATCAATCAAACCTGGCTTCCCACAGATTTCAGAGCAAAATCTCAGTGAGCAATCCAGTCAGCGCCCCAAACACCCAGCACTTCCCAGTGCATGGCCATGCACTCCCCCTGGGGCCATGGCAGTGTGCCATGGCTCTGCCCTCAGGTTCCATGTAGTGTTTCTGTCCCTGGAAAGATTGACAGCAAATGGCTAGCGGCCTCTGTTGCCAAGTGGGCAGCCCAGCAACACCCTCTGACTTGGGGGACCAGCAGGACTGTGCTCAGCATTTTCCCCAGGACCTTCTGGCTGATTTGAGGACCAGCATTGCTGGGCAGTCCTGCATCACTGGGAGGAATGAGGCCCTGAGAGGTGGGGCATGGCAGCACTGAGAGGAAAAAGTAACGTGCTCCTGGCTTCCTTCCTTGCCCCTGCCTCCCCCCGGCCCAGGCAGGAGATCTGTGAGAGTGCGGACCAGTACCAGATGTGTCCACTGTGCAAAGAGTGCCCATACTGGCACCTCTCCAGCATCTGCAGCATGTTCAAGGTGAGGTCTGTTCATTGCCGGTGGGGAGGAAAACGTCCTGGTCTAATGCCAGGATGCACAGCTCTGTTTTGCCCTTTGCTGGGTTTATGCCCCAGGAGAGGCAATAACCACACTTTGTGCACTATCACTGAGCTTTGCTCCCTGCCTTTTCATTTTACTGATGCTAGTGGAGCCATCTCAGGGGTTGTGCACCTGTGTGAGAGGTGAGAGGACCAGCATGCACTCCCTCCCATGATCTTTCCCCATTGTACCCCACTGGCTGCATTGGGCCCATTCTTTCTAGTCTCCCTCCCAGGCACATTGACTGTATCCCACGCCCCCAAACCATCCCTGTCCAGTTCCTCCTCCTCTCTCTTGCCTGTTATTCCCCAGGTCAAAGTCCCCTCTTACTCCTCTTCCATCTCCCATCTGCCTGTCTTCCTTCTCCAGCCCCCGCCCTGCTCTCTTTCCTGGTTTCCCTCCCTCTACTCTGCTTTCCCTGTGCATACAAGTGCTCTTGGTTCTGATGCTGGAGCAAGTAGCACTGCAGAAATGAGGTGGGGTCAGTTTCACTTTGCAGCATGCACGGGGAGTGGAGCAGCAGAGCAGGATTTCTGGGATGGATCTCCGGCTCCACTGCTGTGTAAACCACTGCAGAGCATAGAAGAGGCTCACTGCCAGGTGAACTGATTATGGAGATTCAGGCTACAGGGTGGCATTTCTTGGCCCAGGATGGAGATCTCAAATTCGCTGTTTAGAGCAGCTGCTGCAGCTGGCAGGCACAAGACCCTGTGCTAAGAGACTTTATGATGGTTGAGCTAATAAATGATTGTGTCATCAGTCCAATAGGTAAGCTACATATTGGAAGAGCTGCCCAGCTGATATAAGTTGGCATGGCTCCATGGACTACAGTTTTGGTTCAGATTTGCACCATTGGGTCTAGATGTGCATCAATGGGACTGTGGCCCATTCATGCCAGTGGAGTTGTGCTGATTTACACTTGCGGGGATCTGACCCAGTGGCGCTTGTGGAGCTGCGCTAATTTACACCAGTGCTGTCTGCCCAAGGTTCTCTCTCTAGCCAGTTTTAGGAGCCCTGGGGGAAGATTTCCAGGTGGCAGGAGAACTGCCTCCCACCCTTTGCCACCTGTCTCTTGCCCAGCACAGCACAGACACCTCGGTGCACTGTGGCTGTCAGATGCCCAGTAGCCCCAGGCCTTTGCTCCTGGCATGACACGACGGATGGAGAGCATGGACCCGGGTGTATTGCCTCTTCCCTGGGTCCCAGGCTGGTCAGTTGGGCACTGTGCTGCCATGGGCACATGCCAGCCTAAGGCCAAGGATCGCGACCGACCCAGCGCAATGTGGTTTTGCAGGTGATGGGTCCATGTGCAGCTTTGTCTCATCCCCCAGGGGAACCTCCTGTCTGTCCCAGAGGGAAAGTATTTCTCTCTTTCCACCCTTGCCCCACCTCACACATGCAGAAAACTGGCACTCTACCATGCTCAGAGTCCTCTAGGACAGTGGTTCCCAACCATTTCGAGAATGAGGACCTCTATTTAATGTCAATAAATTTCATAGTCCCCCAACTGATAATAGTTATTACTGGGCAGGCAGCAGTGCTGCAGAAGGGCAGTGGAGGACCTGGCCCTCATCTGCTCCCAAAGAGTGGGGATGTATTCACGGCACGGTTGCTCACAGCAGGCAAATACAATTCATTTAGAGCAGAGGTGTCAAACTCATTCAGTGTGGGGGGGGACACTGGAAGGCAGGACACCTGTTGTGGGCCATGTGGTCACATGAGCTCCCCAGTCCTTTCCCCCTGCATGTTCAGGGCATCATGGGCTCCCCTTTTCCCCTCCCAAACCCTTCAGGCTCTCCCACACCTTCCTTTTTCCCTATCCTGTGGACTCCCCTTTGCCATCATGGCTCCTCAACCCCAACCCCCACCCCCTCCCTTTCCACTTCCCCTACCTTGTGGTGACAGGCAAAAAATCAGTCTCAGTCACAGGCAGCCAGGCTAGGCTGCTGCCTCTCCCCCCCCAGCCCACTCACTGTCAGTCATTCAGAATGCTGGCCTTTGATTGGCTTGTTGCCACATGGGTCTCAGCCACTTTTTCCTTTTTTATTTGTGATTCGTGCAATGTGCTGTCAATCAAATTAGCATACTGACTGACTGACAGTGAACAGTTGGGATGGGGCCAGTGCCATGGCTCTCCGGAGCCGGCTTAGCCTGCTGTGACAGACTCTGACTGGTTGGCAGACCACAGGAGAGCTGATCCAGCATTGGTCGGAGCGCTTCCTTTGTTCCCTGGTGCTGTGATTCCAATCACATGAGTGAGTTAGAAGCACACCTGGCCCTGCTGTGCCAAGAGCCTGTCTTTGTAGTTTGCTGGTGCAGATAGCTGCCAGACATGGCCCAGGCAGCAGTTCTGTGGGCCGGATCCAGCCCCATGGGCTGTAAGTTTGACAACCCTGATTTAGAGCCCTCTCCAACATGGATTGCTGGCCAGCAGCAGCTGGGGCTGGATGTATTCACAGACCCCTTGCAATAATTGGGTGGACCCCTGGGGGTCCCTAGACTACAGGTTGGGATCCACAGCTCTAAGAGATGAACTAACGTTCCTCTCCTCTCCTGAGCGTTCCTTGCTCACCCCACTTCACTCCATAGGCAGGTCGCCTCTTCGACCATGGTGGGACCATCTTCTTCAGCATCTTCATGTCCCTGTGGGCAGTGACATTCCTGGAGTACTGGAAGTGGATGAACGCCAGCCTGTCATACCGCTGGGACTGTTCGGACTTCGAGGACATTGAGGTACAGCCTGGGCTCTGCATCACATAGTTGAGCTCCCAAGGCTGTAGAAAGCCAAGGTGGTGCCAAAGCCAAGGTGGTCCAAAGGCCGTAGAAAGCCAAGGTGGTGCCTTTTCCCTCTGTCCTAGGAGCGGCCACGACCCCAGTTCACTGCCATGGCACCCATGACAATGGAAAACCCCATCACTGGGGCAGAGGAGCCCTACTTTCCCAAGCGGAACCGCGTAAGACGGATTATGGCTGGATCAATGGTCATTGTCATGATGGTAAGGGCACTGGGACACGGGTCTCCCCCTGCCTGGGTCATGGAGTGTTACAGTTCCTGACTTGACTCTGCCTCCTCTGCTCACCTCTGCCTCTTCCTGCCTGCTCGCCCATAGCTGCCAAGGCCCGTAGTGATCTCAGTGAGCCCCATCCCCCCAAACATGCTGTGGTCTGGATGGGTGTTGGAGGGCCTGGTGAGCTCGTGGCAACTGTGTGTATTTGCAGATTGCAGTGGTGGTGATGTTCCTGATCTCCATTATCCTGTACCGGGCTATCATCAGCATCCTTGTCTCCAGATCCGGCAACTTCCTGTTTGTGGCTTCGGTAAGGTGTGGCTGCAGCCAGCTCTGCCCTTGGGTGTAGGGTGTGAGCAGGCCCTGGTGCACGTTTTGGGTAATTCCTTCTGCTCTCCTCATTTCCTTTAGGCATCTCGTATTGCCAGCCTCACAGGCTCAGTGGTGAATCTGATTTTCATCCTCATCCTCTCCAAAATTTACATTGCATTGGCCCATTTCCTGACCAGGTGGGGTGAGTGAGCTCATCATGGTGGAGGGGAAACTGCATGGACTTCACCTATATTTCCCTGTGCGCGTCTTGACGTGCTGGGCTCCTACTCCTTTGCCCTGTGTGTGCTGCAGTCAGATACTCCTTCACAGAGCAAGTGTGAGCCACTGCTGCCCTGCTCTGGGAGGGTGTCACACCAACTGCACATGGGAGGAGTCAGGCAAGTCCACTGTCCTCAGCTGAATTCTAAGTCCATTAAACAGGGGCTGTTGAAAGAAATTAGATGTAGGTGCACAAGGGAAAAACTGAAAGACAAGGCTACAGACAGATGGGGAACTCAGATCCAAATTAGCTGGGTGAGTGCAGGTGTCTGGCGATAGATATGGGTATAGAGACAAGGTTGCCACCTGGCCCTGTTTTCATGGGAACTATCGTAGGTCCTGCAAGCTCGATAGTGTGACACAAGGAATTTGTGTCATACAGCAAAACATCAAAAGGCATCCTCCTGTCAGGTGCCCAAATGGCTTTGTGTGGGATCCAGGGTGAATGCTGCGTTTACCTGGGGAAGGGCTGTGTGTGCAGCAGGACCTTGGAAGTGATTAGAGAGGCCTGACTTTTTTTGACAGTCCCTTTGATGAACACTTTCATTTTGGTTGAAATTTTCAGTTTTATTTTTTCTGATTTTTGACTTTGAGGAGAAAAAAAACTTTGTTTTTCATTTTGTCAGAAAGCTGAAATTTAGTGATAATTACCATACATTTTCTGCCAAACATTTCAAACTGTAATGAAATGGAAGGGATTTTGTTAATTTATTTTTTTTCCTTTTGCAGCAATAGGTAGCAATTTTTTGAATAGGTCTAAAACTAGTAATGTAGGGTAAGAGCTTTATTAGCCTTTTTCAAAAGGAAAACAATTCTAAGGAATCTGCTAGGTAATATCGTTGCCCTCTACTGAATAGAATGAGAACTGTCCAAGTGTGTGTCCTAGGTCTTAGCTGCTAATGGAGTTTCTCTAGAGGCTCAGAAAGCAGGTCGCCCTGCTTTTGCATGAGAGAAGACTGGGTTCTGTCCTAGCAGTCACCATGATGTTATAAATCAATCAATTGAGATATAAATCAGTCAGTCAAATCATAGGGCTGGAAGGGACCTCGTGAGATCATCGAGTCCAACCCCCTGGGAATTCTGCAAAGGCATCCCGGGTAACAAAATTCTGGATTTGCTGGGAGTTTTAAAATGCAGACATCTTAAAGATCAAACACAAAAGCCTCCTAAGAACACACAGCTAGCCAGGTTTTTGTGCCATGAATGCTGTTGCCATGGTTACTGAGTGAGAAGAGTACGTGCTGTTAGTCCCCCTGAATGAGCTGATGCCCCTCTCTGTCTGCTGCTCTGCCCAGAGATGCACCGGACTCAGACGAAGTACGAGGATGCTTTCACCTTCAAAGTGTTTGTCTTCCAGTTTGTCAATTTCTACTCGTCTCCTATCTACATTGCGTTCTTCAAGGGCAGGTAAGACCTCTCCAGAGAGAGCAGCTCTCCCAGTCCTGGCCCATTCCCTAGACACAATCTGCTGCTGGCCCAGAGTAGAAAGGCTTTGGGCCCCGGGCTGAGCAGTCCAGTGGCGAGCCTGGGCCTAGGGAGTGGTGGGGTTGCCGCAGCACTGCTGCCACCTAGAGACAATGAGACATACATGCGGGAACGTGGGGTTCCAGGCAAAATTTTAATGTTTGAAGGGGCAACTAGAAACCAACCTCGGGCGGAGTGGGTATAGTAAAGCAGACCCCATATCCTTCCTGGTGTGCAGTGACATGTCAGAGAACGGCAGCTCCTTTTCAGCTTGCAGTCCAATGGCATACATTGCCAGGCATTTAGCCCAAAGAGAAGCTGGGCTTGGAGACCTGTCTCAGAGATGGAACAGCACAGCCAGGGTTTGGGCAGCACAGGCCCCTGGGGAAGCCCCTCTGGGGGCCCCAGCTGGGGGTCCTTGGTGAGCAAGGCGCTTGCACGGCTGCTGTGTGCAGAGCTGGAATGCTGAGGGGAAGCCAGACAGTTGCTGTGTTGCCAAGGAAGCTGTGGGTGCCTTATGGTGTCTGCTAAGAGGAGAAATGAATTGTCTGGAGGCAGGGGCCAGCCTGCTGTAGCAGCACTTGGCAGACCTTGTCACACAGCCCTAAGAACTACGATTTTAGACAGCCCCGTGCTAAGATCAGAGCCCTGCTATGCTGGGTGCTGCACACGCAGGAAGACCCAGCCTGAGGGGCATACAATCAAAAGAGATGGTGGGTGGCAGTGGAACCAGACAGGCACGATGAGTGAGGTGACCTGCACAGGGCGCCCAGCAGGGCAAGGCATGGCAGAACTGGGGCTGTGACACTCAGGGCTCCGTGCCTGATCTGGACCATGCTGCCATTCACACCTGATCAAAATGGGGGATCAGGAGCAAGGGGATAAGCACGGGAACGAGCCCTGAGAGTAAGAGAGGCCAGCATCGTTGTTAGCTGAGGTGTGGCTTCAAAGCTTCTCACACAAGGAAGAGACAAAATTACTGATGGGTGGAGTTTAAGGAGGACCATGGGGGGCATAGTCCCCTAAAAACTTTGCCCTAGGCCTGGCAGGAGTGGGTTTCTACTGCCCACTCCCAGCTTTGCCCCTCTCAGTCAAACTCTGCCCATGAAATTAGTCTCCATGCAGGTCAGGAGCATCCTTTGACAACCACCTTTTGGTGGATAGCTTGTCATGGCATGCACCCTCTGCCTCCTTCCCCCCTCTGTTGGAAAGAACAGGGCACAGGGTGAGCAGGAAGTTCCTGGCACACACACATCTAGCCGTGATTTGTTCCTTGGGATCTGGGCTGGCCCCTATGCACAGTGTCCTTAGGGTATCAGCAGTGCTGGTGTCAGTGGTGGGCTGAGGGACGGCTTGATGGAGTGAAGCTGGCTTTGTTCTTCTCCTCTAGCTGAGAGGTGTCCTCAGCCTCTCAGTGGGCAAGGGGCCTGGGAGCAGAGATCTGCAGGGTGCCCAGCAGCACCAGGTCCTGGGCAGCCTGCAGAGCAATAAGAGGTGGCTGAGGGTAAATGGGCACAAGGGATTAAGTCGTGAACCTCTTGCTCTGGGCTTCCCCAGGTTTGTCGGCTACCCAGGACACTACAAGACCTTGCTTGGGATCCGCAATGAGGACGTGAGTATCGGTTGGTGCAGACTGAGGACATAAAGGCTGGGCTGGTTGAGCCCCATGGTCCAGCAGACCCAGGATTCTGACCTCTGCTGGAATGACCAGAGCAGGACAATTGGCAGCGACCATCTCCCATCATCCAGTCCCACCTCTGGTGGGTGGAGGGTTAGAGACAGCCAGAGGCTGGACTAACAGCCGGGTGGGAGGGAAGCTGCCAGTTGAATGGGGAGCCTTTTCTGGGCCAGAGGACGTGCCCACGGTCCTGCCCAGTTCTGTGCTTGGGGAAGGTGCCTCACCTCTCAGGATGAACCCTTCCTGCTCAGGGACAGAGGAGGCCTTGGCCAGCTGCAGTTCCCATGTGGTGAGCTCCTGGCATGCCAGCTGAACCCAGAGCTCACATGCCATCTTCCCAGACCTCTGGCAGGACCCACACAGGCTCCTCTGGGGCTGCCATGGCCCACAAAGGAGCAGGGGCAGAACCTGGGAGAGCCCCCTCTGGCTGCCTGTTCCCCTGCACCATTGAGAAGCCGAGATAGCCAGACCACCCCAGGCCATCTACCTGAGGGGGGCTTTCCACAAGCCATTGCCCAAAGACTAGAAGAAGCACCTGGGCCCCCTTTTTTTTTTCCCCTCCAGCAGTTGGCCCCTTAGCCCTGGGGTTGTGCTGGGGAGGTTATGAGCTTGGAGCTGCAGGTTGCTTGTGGCGCCACTAATGTCAGGCCACAGTCCAGGACTGGGGGTTAGGGGGTGGCTCAGGAGGAGCTTTTCTGTGAGAGATGGAAGCTGGGGAGCCCCCATGTATGGCCCAGCCCCCTGCCCAGATCTGGACCCCTCTCAGGAACATGCAGTGTGGCTGACCGGCCTCTTGTCTTTCCCACACAGTGTGGGGCTGGTGGCTGTCTTATTGAACTTGCCCAAGAGCTGCTGGTTATCATGGTGGGAAAGCAAATCATTAACAACGTGCAGGAAATCGTCCTCCCGTGAGTTGCAACTCAAAGGTGCTGCCTAAAGAGGGGAAGGGCCAGAGCCCAGCGCTGCTGTGAGCCAGGGCTCTGGGGAAGTTGGTCATGGCAGGTGTTTGCACCAAAGGGAGCTGCTGATGAGCTCTAGATCAGGGATATGCTGGGGGTGTGTGTGTCCCTGGGCAGGGGTATCATGAGCGATTCAGAACGGGAAATGGTTTAGTCAGCACCAAGGGCCACGTACACAGATGTGTTCTCATTCCCCTTCTCCTTGGATCGTGCTTGGAAGGTGGACAGCGCAGCTGGCGCTTTCCTGGGCTGTGGCTAGATGGTGCCTTATGGACCAAACCCTCTCCTCCCATGGGTGCTGGGTGGGGATGGAGGGAGTCGCAGGTTGTAACCACCATGATGTGACTGTGACAGCTGGATGGGGGGGGGAACCACAGTCCACAGAGGCCAGTCAGAGTAGAACAAAGCTGCTTAGCAGTAGGCTTGGCAAATTACAGAGCTGCTGGCTTCCCATCACCCCTGCCTGGAAGCTGTCTGCCTGGGATTCTCCAGCCCGGGCTCCCACAGGAGGAGGCATTTGGGGAGCACGGGGTGGGGGTGGGGGGGAGTGAACCAGGCCAGGAGCGATGGAACTGGGAGATGCTTTTCATGGCCCTTTTTTGGAGTAATGTCCAGCCCTTGCCTCAAATGCATCTCAACCTAGAGTCCCCATTTGTGCTCTGCTGTGCCAGTGAGCCCCAGCTGCTGGAGCGCCCCTTGGGCCTGTAGTCACACATTGCAGCAGCCTGGCGCTGGGCCACGTCCCAGAATTCAGCACAGAAAGGGAACTTAGACCCATTTGGTTTCCCCCTCCATACTCTGGGGCCAAGCCCAGTCCAGATGGGTGAGAGCATTTGGCCCTGTGGCTCTTTGTGACGGAGAACCACAGATACCTTGGAGCCAGGGCTGGAACAAACCTTGTTGCCACCCCTGAGGTTAGCTGCCTGAATGTGCCAGGGTACCGCGCAGAGCTGGAGGCCTGTCTTCTGGCCTCAACAGGGAGAATGACACTTGTCCATGTCCTTCCGGTGACGGCTTCTGTCTCCACTCCTCTAGGAAGCTGAAAGGCTGGTGGCAGAAGCACAAGCTCGGCTCCAAGAAGAGGCAAAGCAAGGAGGCCCAGTCGGGCCTGGCACCACAGGCACCCTGGGAGAGCAACTATGAGCTGCTGGCCTGCGAGGGGCTGTTCGACGAGTACCTGGAAATGGGTAGGGCCCATGTGCCAGGGATGCTACCTTGGGAGGGAAGGAGACACGAGTAACTGCCACGTCCAGGCAGGGCTCCATGATCACTGAGATGCAACTAGAGGGGAAACGTTCCTCAAGGGAGCATGTGCAGCAAATGGGATTGCTGTTGATGTGCGTGTCCACCACTAGTCACACATGCAGTTGGCTCTGACTCAATCATTGACGCCCCTAAGTGATGTTGGTTGGGATGCCACCCCTTTGCTGGGACAATCGCTTGATTTAAGTCTTAGCGGGTGGACTCCTAGCCTAGCCTTGGTGACGAATATCAGAGCCATAATGTGGCGATCCAGTGCCTGGGATGCGCCCCTTGCCATCAGTGACACGTGGGGCCAGTGCCGCTTAATGTGCCCTTTAATAGAGTGGTTCTGTTGAGCTGCTCTGGCACACCTGGGGCAAAGCCTCATCGGCCCAGCTGTAGTTATGGCCCTGGCAAATATTCTCAATTCTGGAGCTGCCCCCAGTCTCCCAAGGGTACCGCCATTAATGGTGGAAGCCATGTGCAATTGACACAGCTCTGCCTCCTGGAGGGAAAATGGGAACCTAGGCAGAGAATTTCTCCTCCTGACGCAGAAGCTTCCTGTGGAATATTCGGTGCATCAAGCCAAACCCAGCAGGGCTGTTCAGAGATTGCTGGATCGAGCTTGATGCACAGCATATTGCATGAGAAGCCTCCATCTGAGGCTTGGAGGTACCCAGGGTTCCTGCTTGATCTGTTCCACAGCTGGAAGGTTCCTCTCCTCTCGTCTGGAGCAAGCGCCAGCTTTCTGAGCCTTTGTGGTGCCCTGTTTGCATGGGCCCACCTGTGCCATGGGGGAATCTTTATTGACAGACATGCCAGCAGAGGCCCCTGCTGTAGCATGGCTGTGCTTCACAGTACAGTTTGCTTGGCTCCTGGCTGGAGGTTGCAGTGTCCTGGCACAATTAGCTCTAGCTGTGTCTGTGCCAGGAGGGCCTGGCCAGGAACGGTAACATGGGCCTTGTGGCTGAGCACGGGCCTTCCCTGTATACCAGGGTTTGCCTGGTGACACTGGTAGCCTGTTGCAGATGGAAAAGCAAGGCCAGTGCATCTCAGGCTGGAGGAATGGAGCAGAAAGGCACCCACAGAGATCTTGGGATTGGGATGGGTCCTCAGGGCCATCCAGCTGTTGTCCTGTGGAGAAAAAGGGGCATGGTGAGGGGACAGGTGGTGAGAGAGACCTGCACTGAACGCTGAACACACCTGTCTCTGCTCCATTTGTCCCCCTGCTGTGTGTGCTGATGGTTCTTTCCCTAACCTGGCAGTCCTGCAGTTTGGATTCATCACCATCTTCGTGGCAGCATGTCCTCTGGCACCTCTGTTTGCCTTGCTTAACAACTGGGTGGAGATCCGCCTGGATGCACAGAAGTTTGTCTGCGAGTACCGGCGGCCTGTGGCTGAGCGGGCCCAGGGCATTGGTATCTGGTTCTATATCTTAGAGGTCATCACCCACTTGGCCGTCATCAGTAACGTGAGTAGCCCTGGACAGCAAGGGCAGGGGAATAGATGCCAGCCCCCACCTTCAGACACAGCCAGACAAGTTCTCAACCCTCGTTTCTTGTGACTGTAGCATCGGGGCTGTGGGGTCTTCTCTGGGATTTGACTGGCAGCCCCCTGAGTGTGGCAGTACCCAGGCAGGGCCTGGAAACCAGAACTAAAGAGAACACTGTTTAATCCCATGCGGCAGATGCCGGGCTGCAGCATAACACCATAACTGGAGGCTCTCACAGTCCATGCCGGAGTTGAGTGTGGCTCCAGCCAGGCCCTCTGGTTGGTCACCCTGCACAAGGGTGCACCCTGCCATTGGAATGGGGCGGCTGGGGCTCCTTTGTCTCTGCAGCACAATCTGCTTTTCAAACTCTGAGAGCCTCAGCTGCACGAGAGTACTGTGAAGGGTCGCAGGGCATGGCTGCATTTGATGACTGAAAGGGTGGACCTAAGTGACAATAAGCAGTAACCCTGCCATCCTCCATTCAGCTGACCACTGGGGTTTGCCCAGTAAGATGTGTAGCATCCAGCCCTGAGAGCCTGGATTGTGTGTATGGGTCTGGCTGGCTCTGCTGGGGGCGTGGGGGGTGAGGATGAAAGGAGAGGTGGCCCAGCCAAATGAGGGATCTCCCCCAAGAACTGTACGCAAGATCTCCCAGCGCCACACAGGATTTCAGTGAGTCAACCCTCAGGCTGTAGCTCTAGGAGGTTGCTGAAAAAGTTGGGGAACATCTGTAATGTGGAACCCATGTTTTCCTCATTTCAGGCTTTCCTGATTGCCTTCACCTCAGACTTCCTGCCCCGGCTGTACTACCAGTACACACACTCCACAGACCTGCGAGGTTATGTTAACTTCACCTTGGCATATGCACCAAAGCACTTTGTCTCACAGCACAATGTCACATGCAGGTAGGGGCCCACCTTGGTGGCCCACTGACAAGGCATTCGCCATTGCACTGCAATCTCTGTTTTCCCGAGTTTGGTCTCTCTGCCTAGGGCCCATCCAGGTGTGGAGAGTGAGTACGAAAGAGGAGCTCAGGAAGGAGTGGACTTTGTGGCAACATAAGTTTGTGGGCGGCTGTGCTTACAGGATATTTCCAACAGGTTACTGTGAATGCTGCCCCACCTAGCAGGGGAGGGAGCGTGAAGGGAGCCCCTAAAGACTCACCAATCACACTTCAGTTAGGAAATGCAGCATTAGCAATCTCTAGGACAACATGCCAGTTGGGTCCTCCTGCCTGTAGGAGTGGTTTTCAAACTTTTTTCCTCAGGATCCAGTGGGGGGTGGAATTCTGCCCATTATCAATTAACTCTTTGAGCAATGCATTTGTCTTTTGGTGGGAGCAGCAGGGGGGGCGCCATGACCTAGCACCTGAGCATCAGTACTGGTCCCAACCTGGGGTTTGAAAATGATTGCTACAGAGGGACACGTAGCTGTTGTACAGCAGTCTGGCCTGTATTTTACTGAGCCACTTCTACACTAGATCGATTTATCTTGCTGCCACTTGTCAGTCCTGGAAGGATAGGTGCATACTCCCACCTGGGGTGCTGGTAGTAGCCGGATGGGGCCAGATAAACGCTTGAGAGTGTGACTGTGGATGTGGAAGCAGTCACAAGAAGCACATTAGAGGGAGTGAAGAGTGGCTGCAATCCAGGGCTGGCAGCCTTCTTTCCCGGCTTGGAGCCTGGAAGTGTAGCATCCTCCTCTCCCCTCAGGTACCGTGCATACAGGGAGGAAAGCGGCAGATACTCGCTGACCCACTGGACCCTCCTAGCAATCCGCCTGAGCTTCATCATAGTGTTTGAGGTACCACCCTCTCATTGGTCTCTAAAAAAAGCAATAAGGAGTCATGTGGCACTTTGAGACTAACAGATTTATTTTTCGCATGAGCTTTTGTGGGAGAAAAATCCCACTTCCTCAGAAAGCTTATTGAAAAAATAAATCTGTTAGCCATGTTAGTCTAGTCCAGCAAAAAAAACAAGGAGTTGTGTGGCACTTTGAGACTATCTCATTGCTCTCTGTCAGGGTCTGCACCCCAGTGTTTGTTCCTTTGCTGGGCCTTTCTAAGCCACCTTCTTCTCCCTGGCCCAGGACAGGTGTCCAGCACTGCCTAGTCCTGCCCTGTATAGTTGTTGCCCTATAGGCTTGGAGAGCGTTCTCGGCTGGGAACATTCATCTATTCAGTGCTCAGCTGGCTCCACCCTGCAGTGTCAGCGGGTTCTATGCTAGCCTTATGGGACACGTTTTTCTCTTCCTTGTTTCCAGCATGTGGTTTTCTTCATTGCTCGTGTGATAGATCTGCTGGTACCAGACATTCCTGAGTCCCTGGAGATCAAGGTGAAGCGTGAACGTTACCTGGCCAAGCAGGCACTGGCTGAGAACAAGGTAAACCTCAGGCCGCTCTGGGCCAGCAGTCATTAGTTGACATGCTCTCTGGGGGGGGATATCACTTTCCACCAGGAATGTCCCTGCACTGGGGAAAGACCTAATCTGGTGTTGGGCTCCTTCCACTGCCAGCCTGGTCCCAGATCCCTGGCCAGTGTTGGGGCTGGGAGAGGCAGACACTGCTGTGGGCATCCTGGCCTTGATCCCTGGCCAGGGACAGGAGGAGGGAGTGCTGCTGTGGGCAGCCCAGCCTGGATCCGCAGTCAGGGATGAGAGAGGCAGGGGCTGCTCCAGGCACTTGGGGCATGTGCCTTGTGTGCCAGGCACCACTGACGCCCCTGCTGCTCACCCAGCATTCATGGTGAGGTGTAGCGATGGATGCCCTAAGTAACATCCCACCCCATGCCTCTTGTGATTCCCACTTCATTAGCACCTCATTTATCCACCATCTTAACACTCATTTCATCAGTGCAGCTGCAGTTACAGGCCAGACCTCTGTTTGTCACTTCTGCCTCCTAGTTCTGAGAACTCCAGGCTGCAGCACATCTATAAGTTATGCTGTCCAACTTAACTGGGTAGTGTAGCTGTTAGAAAACTAGCTGACCTTCACAGACCAAACTCATTGTCCTTCCCTCTTTTGACACTTGGCTAGGTCCTCTTTGAGAAGAAGCAAGTCAGAACCACCTCCAGGACTACAGAAACAGCACCCAAAGACTGGGAGTTAGATGGGCTGCATGAAAAGCAGGCACCTACTCAACGGCCTAGGACACCTATGCATCCTGGAGTATCTAGGCCTGACACGCATCCACAGTCACATTCTGGGTCTAATGCAGGAACCCCATGAATAGCTGTTTGCTCAGTTTGAAAAATACAAAGTGCAATAAATGGCGACTGTGCCTAGAGGGGAGTGAAGTGAAACGGAGCAGTTAAATGCTTGAGCGTCATTTGGACCATGTGTCGGGGAGGTGACTTAACTTGTCTGAGCTGGGTGTCTGTGTCTGAAAAACCTTACAGAGGAATAAGTTGAGTTTAGGGAAATTTGAGAGGAGATGAACAGTGAGGCCGTAGCTCATGGAAACTCTGAATTGAGAGAGGAATACTTCAACAGATAAATCCTGAGTGTCTTGCCAGTTAAACTGAAGTCAATAGATATGGGAAAGTTTTGAGTTGGACAATGACCTTGCTGGGTTCAGGACTCAAGACTTTCCTTCCTGCTGGGAGATGTGTTAGAGGTCAGGTGGGCTGTTTGTCCCTCAGGCAGCATGAGACAGGCACCTGGGAAAGTGGCACTTCAGCCTGAACAGAAGCCCTGATGCTCCAGTGAGCTGACAGACAGCAATGGGATGGGGATGGTATCAGTGGATTCCCACCTTAGCTCACATGCCAGCTGCTCTGTTGCCTTCAATGAGAGGAGTGCTGTTGGGGCTTTTGCCCTGTTAAGCACAGAGAGGGAGTGCTGGGGGCATCCCCACTCACACTTTCACCTGTTCTCAGTCATTGCACTGGCTCCCAGGGCCCAGGCCCTAGCAGTTGGACAGTCAGCCTCAGAGGGAATAAGATGACACCTTAGCAGCTAGAAACCTGCCAGGGTGAGGCCAGGCAGTACTGTGTTATCTGGAGACTTGACCTCTCCACAAAGCAGGGGCAGAGAAATGAGAGACTCCAAGCTGTTTCAGGTTTTTATTTTAGAATTTATAAAATTCCAGTGTCATCCATACTCATGAGCCTTTTTACATGTTTGCATATAGTCTCCAAATTCCAAAGTTAAGGCCAAGGGATCATTGCCATGGAAACATACACTATGGAAGACATTGAAAAGAGGAAATGGAGCACATACCAGAGCATCTGCTACAGACAGGGGCAGCAGGAGACAGTACTAGGTACAATCACTTCATGACCTTTAGCAGGTGGGGGCCCCAAATTTGACTCAAGCCAAGCTGTGCAGCTGATGGGTTTTGGGGGTGGGGGTGACTGACTTGATGACTTCAAGGTGTAGCTCCATTGAGGTGGGCCAACCCTTTTCCAAAACCCCTTTAGCTGAGAATGAGGGTACCACCCCACCTCTGTCACCCACCCCTTTAGACAGTTGGGGGGGGGGCAGGGGAAGCAGGAGAGCCTCATCCTTATGTCTCAAGCATGATCAAGTTAGTCACCACTGCCATTGCTTCCTCAAGGGACCCTGGCCTGTTCAGCTGACAGCAGTTTTCCAATGCACCATGAGCACTGACAGTTTGGTGTCTGAGTTCAGGTTAAGGTCCTCTTCCAAAGAGGGCTAGAGAAGAAGAAATGGAACTCTTCTAAACCTCACTTCTGCCATAGCTGCAGGGCTAAACAGTGAGAAGGGGGCACCTCCCAGCACAGGGCCTGTGTCCCAGTCAGCATTAGCTGGGGAGACTGGACACGTGTTCACACAGGAACAGAAGCAGTGGAATGGGGGGGGGGGGGTCAGCCTCAGCCCTCATGAGAGGCACTCCCTCTCCACTGACAGGATATCTTCTGGTGGCTGAATACTGGAGCCCAGCCTCCCTTGATCGAGCTGTGGCAGCACCAGCTCCTAGGGCCAAAAGCATGGGATTCACCAGCTACCATAGACACAGGCAAGGCCTGGCTTTGTTCTCCCTGCAGTGATGCCCCTGCCCCCTCAGACATGGAACCTGCCTCTCCTCCCTCCTGACTAAATCCTGCAGTTCTGAAGTGTGTTGCTGTAACTCTTCTCTTGGTTTCCTCCTGAGTGGGGTGGGGGGGAGAGGGGTGCCCACAGCTGTTTTTCAAACCCCCCAGTGCAGAGAATTCAGCTCTGGCTGCGCCGAGAGGTGCAGGTTAGCAGCAGCACTAACTCTAGACCCCAGGGCTACAGCCAGCCCAGATTCTGAGGTAGAAAGAAGGCAACAGTGACACTATCCTGACCCTTGTGTCCAGATACGGTCAGCAGGAGGGGACTGTACATGGCTTCAACACCACAGTTCCCATCCGCTGGCTCTTGGGCCACTACATAGTAGCTTGTGCTGACCAAAAGTCTAGGTCCACCCCTCAGCTGTTGTGGTCCGGCTCTGACCAGCTGTGATGCTGTTGGGAAGAAGGGGAATGCAGGGAAGTAGCTGTGTGTTTTTACTGACACATTGGAAGACTCAGCAAGTGTGCATGGAACAATCTGTGCTCACAATGCTACGTGTGGGCGCACACAGTGCCACAGATTGCAGGCTCTTCTACCTGACTGGGTATCCCTTGTGCTGTGGCTGGTCCCTTCAGCAGTGCTGTCCCTACACACTAGCGGCTTGTTCCTGCAAAGGCAGTTTCTAATCTTTCCAGTACTCACTCACGGCCCCCCAGCCACTAGCACTGTTCAATGGATTTTTGGCAGTTCAAAGGAAAAAGCTGACTGCACTCTGCAGTAGTAAGGTAAGGCCTGGGACAAACACAAAGGAAAAAGGGCAAACGTTTTGGCTTTTTAGAAAGTCAAGGAAATTTATTTCCTGAGGTCATGAGACAGGAAGTTGATTCCTAGCCACAGTAAAGGAGGTCTCCTAATGAAGGCAGGAGTGCCCAGAGACATGCTCAGGACATCCGATCACTGTCACCACTGAGCAGCAGATCTGAGTCACGACATTTCAAACAAAGAGCCGCATGTGTCTGAATCAGAGAAAAGCTGGGGCGGGGGGAGGGGAGGAACCATCCATTTATAGCAGATCCTAAATTCAGTAAGAACAGACAAGGAGAATGGGTTCTAGCACTCCATGCACCATTAGGAGACCTCGCAGGACAATTTACTTGTGGTCCAGCCGCTGGGTCAGAATTCAGACAGGAAGTATTGTGGCAGGTTAGTGTCAGATCAGCTGGCTGGAGGAGATGTTTCTGCTTCCAGGTCATTATCGTTTGGGGCCCCAGGGAAGAGTCTTGGGGGCCACTTGAGCCCCAAAACTGGGGAAATCTTCAGAACTGCTCATATCAGGGGCCTAGAGCAAAGAAGAGAATGGTTCACATTATACAGGCGCCTGGAGTGCTACACAATACCACAGCAGCCTTGTTTGTGCAAACACAACCTGAAAGGGGGGGGGGGGGAGATGACCGCTACAAGGCCACATAGGGAAGACTGTTCTACGACATCAAAATTCTTGAACAGTGCAGATGACAAGGACAGGACAGAACAGAAAAAACAGGATTCTAGTAGGATCTAGGGGAACAGCAGATATGTCCTCGATGGATCACAACAGGATCATGGTCAGAGTGAACCTAATCAGTTCAGAGTATCAGGGAAGCAGATTCTAAGGGAAGGTCAAAAGGTGGACATGGCCCTTCTGGTGAAAGACTTAGGGTAGACCTGGCACCCCTGAAGAAACAGCAGGCAAACTGTCCTTGATGTCCAATTTATGCTATGCATGGTCTATGCCTTGTCACTGCAGGTGTTCCTGCTGAAGCACATGGCTTTTCTTTCCAGTGACAAGGAAGACGCTAGCTGGGCATAGGTTCTTGCCAACTGTTAATTTCTATAGCACAGGCTAGCCTGAGAATGGAGTCCTCAGTGCACTTGGTGAGGATAAGAGACCAACAGGAAGGTGCTATGATTGTTGTTTGGCAGAGAACCTTGAGTTCCACAGTAGCAAAGGCCCAGGCCCAGCTGTGGCAGAGGATACCCCAGGCTTGCTGCTCACCGCAGGGTTTCTGCAGATGACAGCTGGTGTGCCTAGCAGAGGGGAGGGTGACGACAGAGCTGAGGAAAGCAAGCAACTCAAACCCAGCATCAAGGGGCCTAGTAAATGGGGAGAAAAGACAGATCATGACACTCAAATAGTCAGGCTCCAGGGGAGTAGTCACATTAGTCTAGTTCAGCAAAAACAAGGAGTTGTGTAGCACTTTTTAATCACAGGAGTTTTTCTCGGTATAATCCCACTTCATTAGATTCATGAAATGGAAACTAATATGTACAGAAGGGCAAGTAACAGGCCAACTCATTACCAGAGGTAGTTTTCCTCTCTTACACGCTCACACTCTCTCATCTGTTGTTCCACAGTTTGAATCAAAAACTTCTTTGGGTTGCTGAAAAAGACTGAACTGACCTTGTGACTCACCCTCCTCTGTACATATATGCACACCTCTAACGTGTTAGTTTTCATCTCATGCATCTGAAGCAGGATTTTACCCACAAAAGCTCATGTGACAAATTAAATTTGTTAGTCTGTAAAAGAGCCACCAGACTGTTCCAGTGGTCAGGAAAGGCCTAGAAATACTATGTTCCTGCCAAGGTCCTCTCCCCCCCCCCCCCCAGACCGAGAGGAGCCTTCAGATCATATACATGGCCCATGGACAGTCTCCAAGAAAACCCACCCCTAAAGATGCAGAAGCAGAAGCAGCGCTCACCTTCTCATTGTTGCCAGCTGCCCAAGGGGCATCTCTCACCACAAATCCCTTGGATGGTGCCTTGGACTCCTCGTGCATGGAGGGTTTCATGTACACCTGCATTGCTTCGTTGTCCACCACATCAGCCAGCTGCAGGCACAGAGGGGTTTGTTCTGTAGGGCAGTTGGTCAGTGGTGTCTCCCCTCCCACCGCACAACCAGACAGCACTAGCAGCTGGTCAAACTGCCACATGACACCCCTCAGACAGGCTGACAGAGCAGCCAATTCAACAGGCAGCAGAGATTCCTTTACCTCCACTCTTTAGTGGCCACACAGACACCATCTCCACAGGCTCTAGCTGAAACTGGCAGGAGCACAGTGAGACACTGATAGGAATGGGAGGGGAAAACCTACTGAAATCCCCCCCCCCATCATGGCAGGAACTAGAGAGAGAGACATTCAGTGACCAGACAGCATCCAACCCTTACATGCCACATTGCCCACTCCTGCTCACTGCACATAGGGCAGGGGGTTCTAGTTCTTAGACCCACAGTCCCCTCACCAAGGTCTTCTTCAGCTTCTGTCACAGACCAAGGACCTCCTTTCGGTCCTCACGTCCCTGCCTCCAACTACTCACGTATTCCTCCTCCAAGTTCAGGATGTGATCTATGGCTTCCTCCACGTTCTCAGGAAGCCCTGTCACCGTCACGCAGTTGGGGTCAGCAGCTCCGCTCTGTGGGAAGCGGATATCCACCTGCAATGCAAGGCACAGCAGCACAGTTCAGGCCTCATTCCCAGCAAGAAGGATGGAGTCTGTTCTGCTTAGGACTGGTGGGAACGTGGCCCTTTACGAGCATCTGTAGCCATTCATGCTAGGCCTCCCCGCTGTGTACTCATGCGCAGAAGCACCAGATGGAGCAGACCTGAGCTCCTCTGTCACCCACACCTGCTCTGGCTACAGCCTCACTCCTGCAGAGCACAGGCAATTAATGACACCGCTCCATGCCCTGCCAGGTGCTATGGCAGTGGGAGACTGGAGTGTCTGCCACCCGCTCCTGGGACAAACCACCAGAAGCTCCTTGACTCCTGGCAACTTCTTGCGTTTGCCAGCAGCTCTGACCTTGTTTCTGACAGAAGCCCCCTCAACCCCAGGCCAGGCGTCACTGGAGGCACCACAATCTCTCCTATGAGAGCATGCCCCCAGCCTCCACCCTCCCAAAGGGACGCAATGGAAGCACATCTCCACAGGCATCAGCAGGCTGTTCATACTGAAGCTAAGTGACAATTTCAGGTTGGTGATGCTATTGTTTCACCAAACAGATCTGGCATTCCACCTAAGGCAGGGGTGTCTCTAGGTGCTTAAGATCCTGCTGGCAGGGGATCCAATATTCCAGAGAAGCTGTCAAAAACAGACCCCTCACCCCCCCCCCCCCCCACAAGGGACCCACCCCAGGCTGCCTCCAGTCAGCTGTCCATTCCTCCCTCCCACACCCAAGCTGCCCTCAACTTCAACAAAGCAGTTGAAATTTTCCTGTTGGAACACACAAGCCACCAGGAAGTTAAGATGTGAGGACACCACAAATACAGAATGGGAAGCTCTGGATGGATTCACACAGGCCTCATGGAGATGAGTACCCAGGTCCTGGGTACGGCAAATTCCCCCTCAGAGGTGTCTAGACGCCAGGCTCTGTAACCAGGAGCACAGCAGGCAGTAAAGCTGTTCTCAACCTGGGAAGAGGCTCAGGTCTGAAAGTGCAAAACAATCAGACCATAGTGACAGCAATGGATGGTTCCCACTGATAGAGGCAGCTGAGGCTTAGCCATGGGAACCACAGAGGAAACATGTTGAACACTGGAGCTGTCACGTTAAATCCACCCAGCCTGTCTCCCCACTTCAGCTGACCACTGCAGCCTGTCCACCATCAGTGGATCCTGCAGCCCCCCAGGCAGCTGCTGGGTAACAGACAACTGGGCTCTGGCTGAAGCCAGGCTCCAACACCCCGTGAAAGGGGTTCATCCCAAAACCTTGGCTCCAGCCTGAGCATCTACACTGCAGTTAAACAGTCCTGTAGCTGCAGCCAGTGAGGGGCCAGCCGCAGGTTTTCAGGGGTGTATACAGACAGCCTAAAGTCTCAAGAAGAGTTCTCTCAGCCTGGGGATGGGGTGCTGGAGTCACAGGCCCCACCTCAGGAGTTGTGCCAGAAGCCATGCGTCACAGGCCCCAAGTCACCACCCTCCAGAGACCCTGGATTGCCTCAGATCAGGGAGGAAGGGGGCAGAGCTGGCTGCTTCAGTTGTGGTGTCTGACACACCCTACCCTGCTCCTAGGATGCACAAAAGGAGCTTTGCATCCAACCATACCCTTACCTGCAGTGATGGGTCTGGTGCACTACACTCCTGGCTCACTTCCTGTGCCTGCTCCAGTCTGAGCAAGGCCAGTTCAGCTAGACAGACAAGGCCTTGCCTCCCTTTCCGTCTCCTTTGTGCGCCACTGTCTGGGGCTTGGTCACAGTTCGGCTCTCAGTGAGATTCTCACTATTGCAGCAGCCTCACTGGTCAGCCCAGAGTCAGGGACACGCAGAGGGCAGAAGCCCTAGCACTGAATGCACCCATGTCCTTGTCTGAAGTAGTTCAAACTCAGCCCTTGCACAGCAACCACCCAGCAGGCCCAGCATGCTCTTCCCATCCACCTTGAACTCATCCATGATTTTGCGGATGGCTTTGCCGCGGGCACCGATGATGCGGGCATGAACACGATGGTCCAGCGTCACGTCCTCGGAGACCATCTGCTCCAGCTCACCCACAATCTTCATGATGGCATCTCGGGCTGCCTCAGCATTCTTCTCGTAGCCTGTTATGGTGATCTGGTCCTGGGACTGGGAAAAGGAAGTTAGAAAGATGCTGCTCAGAGAAAACCCATCCTAGATCTCTTGGGTAGGGGCCTGACTGGAAGGCAGCACAACAGGAGATCCACTTCACTCCTATTCCCTCAGAGGAGATTCTGGGCTGGAACCCAGGTGTAAAAGACGACTGGCCTGCCTGGGACAGACGTGTGGGTGGTCTCTCTTTTATCTGCATCTTGCAGTAAACAGCTGCTGGAAATGTGTGCGCCCTGCTCAGAGCCTCCACCCTTCCTCCTCCAGTCCTCACCTGGTTTTCATCATCCTTATCTGGAAACTGGATGTTGACCTCATGCTCCGTGCGGATCTGGGTGATCACTGCCCCCTTCCTTCCAATGATTTTAGGGTGATATTTGGGGTCCACAGTGACTGTCAACTTGAAGCTGCGCAAGGCCTGCAATGACAAGGGAGACCCTCTGGAGTGCAGGCCACACCACAGCTTGACCTATGAAATCCAGGCCTGTTTATGTCAAGCATCTGCTTATCTCCACCTCTCATGCATCCCGTCCATAAGGGGACACCACACATCCAGGGGAGTTCTCTGCTCTCCAGTGATGTCCCCCGGCCTGTTCCCCAGCAACTGCTGTGGGCAGCACTGCCTGAATACATACGTGGCGGCAGAGCCCGAGTAGCTCTGTGCCTATTGGCAGATGACCAGCACTTCAGTTGGGCCACTGCTCACTTCCCCATAGTTCCCCGCCACCACTTGTGACAGTCTCTCATTGCAGCCCCCAAGACAGAACAAGCAGGGAATCCCTGGCACAGGACCACGTACTAGTCTTCATGTGAAGGAGAGGGAAGAATGGGCTGGAAACTTCCTCAGAGGCAGAGTGAGAGTTAAGGCTAGTGGATGAAATCCTCACTTGCCAGAGGACAGCATTGGGCCACAAGTCCACCCACTGTCTAGATCCCAGCACACTCTACTTCAGTCAGTGGGAAAGGGCTCAGACAAGCCAGTGCCCAACCCCAGTCCAAATGCCTTGAATATTTGTTTCAACTGAAATAAAACCCGGACAGTCTGCTCACCACCTTTTCATTAGCTCCCACTGGAGGGCTGCGCTAACCAGGATCCACCCCATCATTTGAATTCGAGTAACACCCAGCAGAGAGGCCTTTTATTCTGGGTTAGCAGCTCCTGGGGCTGTAACTGCCATGGTTACAGTGCAGCCACTTGGGTTACAGGGGCTCCTAACAGCCTCCAGGTTTCACTTGGAGGCAGAAGCAAACAAGCCTACATAACTCAATCCCTTATCTTAGGCCAAGTAATCTGCTTCCAACAGCACTGCAGAGCCCAACTTCTATTTCCCTCCCAGCTGGGGGCCACAGATACTGTCCCAGCTACTAGCTGGGCTTAGAGAGCAGCGTCCAACCAGCAGAGGCTATGGTGGGGTACCTGAAAGGCTGACACCACCTTGCCTACTGCAGTCAGGCTTCAGTAGGAGTGCTGTCATCAGGCCAAACACACACTATTTACATGGTACTTTCTGCCCCACTGCAGCCTCCCAGATGCCTTTACACCTGCTGGAGACAATGCTGGGGTGGTGGGCGGGTTCTCCTAGAGAGGAGGGAGCTGGGTGTGGCACTAGGGCTTACCCGATCCTCCTGCTCAGCCTGCAGTTCTTTCACTCTCTCCAGCAGCCCGGCCTTGGCACGGTCCAGGTTTGCGGCCAGCCCGGTGATGCTGATGATGTCAGACTGAAGCTCAGGGGCTGGGACTTGAATGTTCACCTAAAAATGAAAGAGTGCTGGGGTCACTTTGGGCCAGTGGAGCCAGTCCACACTCCAGCTCTTCACTGTCGAGTCACCGCCCACCCCTGGCACCAAACCAAGCCTCAGTTCTGCACTAAATCACAAAGGGCTGGACTATGCGATTGATACCCCTGGCTTGGTGCCAGAGCTCTGGAAAAGGCTGAGCAGCACGACCCCACAGCACTCAGCATACACAGGAACAGCCAGACTCAGAGCCCACCTAGTGCAGTATTGTGTCTGACTGGCTGGGACCAGCTGCTTCCAGAACCAACAGGCAGATGTGGAGCAACCTGCTTCCAGTGTATCAGCCAAGAGATCACCACTGGTGCCACTCAGCTCCCAGTGGTACCCAACTATGGCTCAGGCTCAGACTGCAAGATCAGGAGGGATCACTGCAATCATCTAGGCTGCCCTCCTGCAGAGTGCAGGCTACAGAATCTCATCCACCCTCTCCTATGACTGACTTACTGGACACTCTCAAATCATGACTTAAAAGATTTTAAGTTCCAGAGAATGCACCATGTACACTAATTTAAACCCACCAGTAACCCATGCCTCATGCTGCATAAGAAGGGGGAAACCCCAGTACCTCAGCCAATCCGACCCAGGGGAAAATTCCTTCCTGACCCCAAATAAAGCACATGGGCAAGACTCACCAACAAGACACCCGAGAAAGAACTCGCTGTAGTAAATGGTTAGAAATGGTCACCTAATTTCAAGCCTAAACGCATAGTGGCCAGTTTATATCCATTTCCTCTTGTGTCTACACTGGTATTTAAAAAACAACTCTCCCACCTGGAATTTATCCCTCTAATGTATTTATAGAGGGCAATCATATCTCCACCCAGCCTTCTCTTGCTTAGGCCAAACAAGCCAAGCTGTTTTGAGTTTCCTTTCATAAGGCAGGTTTTCCATTCCTCATACCATCCTGGCAGCCCTTCTCTGCACCTGTTCTAGTTTGAATTTTCATCTGTCTGAATCACAGGAGACCAGAACCACACACAGTATTCCACATGAGCTCTCACTAGTGCCTTGTATAAACAAGATTGGTCCCTTAGGAACTACACTAGTAGCCTCCACCCAACCTGACAGTAAACCTTCCAGTATGGCTCACCAGTCTCCCCTTTTAAATCTCTTCCTTAGCCATCTTTGAATTCTCACATTAGTCCCCTCCTCCAATTTAACTCATTATTTCCCATGTGGACTGTATCAAATGCTTCCCTTAAATACAGGCAGATTAGATCTACTGCTTTTCCTTTGTCTAAAGCAGGGGTCAGCAAGCCAAAAGGTTAGTAGAACCATTTTTTAAAATTCCTTCAATACCCAGTGTTTTCAGAGGCACAATGGATGTAGCCTCCTGGCTGGTGGAACTGGGCGAGCGGCTCCCTGGAACCAGGATCGGGCTGCCTGCAGGGTCCCGCAGTGTTAGGAGACCAGATCCTAGTGTGGGCCACCTAGTAGGGTCTCCAAGTGGCAAGGGAAAGGGCCCCAGAACTTGGAGCCAGAAGGGGGCAGACAAAGACCCACATGCAACTTTGGAGCCGCAAGGTGCAGACCCCTGGTCTAAAGAAAATCAATTATCCTCTGAAAAGATCAGGTTGGTCTGGCAGGATCTCCCATTTGCAAAACCATGATTTTATCTCAATTAGCCTTCACCTCAATTTCTTTAAAGATAGAAGAAGTTCATGGGATTGCCTTCTCTTTCCAGTCCTCAAGACATGTTCTTATTGCAGCTTCCTGATGGCTGCCATGCCAGGGGTACCTTACTGTTTCTGGGTTATGGATCTGGCCATGTTCCTGGCATTCCTGAAGGCAGTATTCCTGGAAACAGGTGCTCTGGGATCCAAAGAAGTGAGAGGGACAAAACCCAGCTTACTTCAAACTCATCCATCATTTTGCGGATTCCACTTCCTTTCTGACCAATGATGTAACGGTGAAGATCGAAGGGTACTTCCACCTCAGTGGTAACAGGAACCAGAGCCTGCATGGGGACAGACAGTACATGTAACTTATGTTCCCTCTAAGGTGCGCAGCTGCGCACCTTAAAAAAAAAAAAAATAAATAAAACCCAACACACACCACAAACCACACTCCCCACACACAAGGAGGGCAAAGCTGGCAGTGCAGCCCAGGATTGGCTGGGTAAGCCAGCAGAGCAGCTGAGGACCAGACAGGGGGAGGGAGCAGGGCAGGGCCAGGCAGGATGAGGCCAGCAAAGCAGCCAAGGATAGGGGGGAGTGCCAGGGCTGGGCCCAGCAAGGCAGGCAAAGCAGCCAAGGGGGGGGGGGGCAGGGTGAGGGCAGCAAAGTGGCTATGGATAGGCGGGGAGAGGGGCAGGGCGAGGCTGGCAAAGTGGCTGAAGATTGGGCAGGGGTGGCAGGGGAAAACAGGGCCCAGGCCTGAGCCATGGCTAAGGATCAGCTGGGGGGAGAGTTGCTATTCCTGAGCTATCCAAGGGCTTCTTTTTACCCTCATGTCCTCCCCCCCCCCCACATTCTAAAAATGGCTGGTTGTCCAGCTTTTTATTTGGTAAGTAGAATGTTTAAAAAACAAAAACAAAAAGAGCAGTTGGGGGGGGGGGGGGGGAATCAAGGGGCTGTGGAGTACATAGTTATCCTTTATTCCTAGAAGCTTTTTCTAGGTGGAAACTGCATAGTTCAGTTGATAGAGCAGCAGACTTATAATCTCAGGGTCACAGGTTCAAGTCTTGTGTTGGGTTTTTTTAAACTTTTGGCCTGTTGCTCCTTAGGGAAGGGCTAAATTGGGGGGAATATTATATATATATATATATATATAGCAAAGCACTAATAAAGTGAAGGAAAATAAAAAGTGTACCATGATTAAAAATTAATAGTGACCAATGCAGTAAAACAAATAAAGGGGCACATTTGAACCATCTAGAAACAATTTAAAACAAGTTTTTTTAAATTGTAAAACAGGCTGCTGTGCAAAATGAAAAACAAGAGGCAAGTTAGCTGCTTTCACTTTTTTAAACTCTTATGTGCTTATTCATTTTGGAAAACCAAGACAGACGAACAGTACTGAAGAACTGATGAGACAATGTCACATAAGCATAGAATACATTCAATTTTTTAAAAATGTTTTTATCAAATTAATATTTCATTCTACACTTTTCAATAATTTCCATCACATGAATTTGCACAAACATTTTATTGAGAATGAGTTCTGCACATGAGTTGAAAATTTTGCACACAAGCACCAAACCTTAGAGAAAACACTGCACTTAACCCACCACACACACACTTAACAGGGTCAAGAGCCAAGTTTCTTTCAAAGCCTTTATATTAGCTGCACACCATCCTAAGAGGGAAAGATCTGGCACTTCCTGAGTTATAGAATTTAATGTGTTTTATCAAAACCACTCTTTTTCTAATCAGAACAATCAGTTTTGATAGGTGGATCAAGAAAAAACAACCCAAGAGCAAGCACGGGATACTAAAGAACGTACACTCAATTAACAGTGGTACCACCTCTGAAGTACTATGTCCTATTTTCATAGCCTCACCTTTAAATATAGTGAAGGTTGAAAAAAGATCTAAGCAGTCATTAGATGGATGGAAAAACTTGGGTCTGGTCTACACTATAGTTAGATTAACCCAAGGCAGCTAAAAGACAGACAACTTTGGAAGCTTCTACACTTAAATTACATTCCCACAATGAATGGTGCAGAGTCCCCATTCAATGCAGTTAGGTCAACGCAGGGGCACTGTAGACCCTGCATTGCTTACCTCAACCATTACCCGTTTTCAGAAGAAGTGCTTCACTCTGACACTACAAATTGATACCAATGCTCTTGCTGAGGTCATGTACCCGTCACAAGGAGCCAAGCGCGCGTGCACAAGCAGTGCAATTACTGCAGCAGCTGTATGCCAACACAAGTTAAGCTGACAACTTCTAGTGTAGACATGGCCGCAGACATGATAAGAATTTGCCAAGGCTGAGCTATTCAGCCCAGAGAAGGGACTTCACTGATGAACAACTGTTTGTCCTTTCAACACTGCCCCATAATACAAGTCAGAAAAAACACAAGCAATTCACACTGCTGTGTGGGGCCTTTAACGCTCACTAGGCCAGGCCAATTCACATTGATCCTGCAAGTCATCAGGCTATGAAGAGTTAAAGGGCAGAAAAGTTTACATGCCAAGGAAAGACCCTTTTTTTGGCTCCCTACCCCATTTGTTACCCCCCAAGGACACCAACCTGAGCAAGACCACCTAAGCCCAGACCATTCAAACAAAAGTATCAAGCCACAAGGTACAAGAGCTTTGCAAGTCCTGGTGAGACCCCAGCAGTGACACCTACCTGCAACGCCTCTTTGGCTGCCTCACATTTCTCTCTGCGGCCAGAGATGGTGATGATGTCACACTTCTTTGGAGAAGTGGGGTCAGTCTCCTTAGCTTCTTTGCCTTCCCCACCCTCCTCTCCATTCTCCTGCACAGCTGGCTCTGTGGCAGGGGCTGACAGCATAGAAGCCAAAAGGAGAAGAATCTTATAAGTGGACACAGAGCAAAGTTTCCATAACTGGCACTACTCCCACAGAGAAACCAGGACATGTTCTCCAACTTACAGTTCAGAAGGACGACGACAGACATTTTACCAGACTCAAAAAGGAGAGTTTAAATGGCATTCAGTAGTGCAAACAGTGCTCGCTGCTGAACTGTAAAGCCCTACCCTACACCCAGAAAACATGGTCTCTCTCCAGCCCTTCATCTCCCTTTCTGTAAGGCACTCTCTGCTTGCTTTGCAGCGGCAGATCACATCAAGCATTATACAAAGGCCAGCCTTGCTGTCTGAGAACCACATTCCCAGTAGCTTTTCTTTCCAAGGTGACGTGTACAAGCCCAGAATATTTCACATTAACAGCAGCATATTCTACAATCAAATCAAGACTGCCATCTAAAACAACAGATGTGACAAATGCATGTTCTAGCTAGGATGGTGCTCATCATGCTGGAGTATAGCCATGTCTTGGGATGCAGAGACCTCCTGTTTAATGCCAGAGTTTGTAAGATGAATACTCAAAAGCAGCTTCAGCTTGGTTCAAGGGCAGCTACCCATATTCCAAAGGCCATCCTGTGCTCGCGGGCACACATGCCGGCCCACCCACTTAGGACATCAGCTGTGGATTACTAGCTATGTGTGTTCTACGCATCTTATCCCCACCCCCACCCCAGTAATCTCCGGTAAAAGGAGACTTAGGTGTGTGAATAGGCATGCGATATACCATCTTCAATAAATAAATAACCCACACAATTACTTTGTTTTCTCTTTGGAGAGGTGGCAATCCCCATTCAGACACAGACTCAAAGGAGCATCTCAGACTAAAGGCCAGGTGACACTAGAGAGCAGACCTAGTTTCATGCTCTGCTCTTCACTTCCTACAAGAAGGAACTCTCCCCATCTTACTTAACACATGTAGCAAGCCTTGCTGAGGGCCATTCAACTAGAGCTAGAACTTAGCAATATGTAATACAGCCATTGAGTGATTCTCTTTTCATGTGGGGGGTGGGGTGGGGAAGGGGAAAAGGATTGTTTCAAAGTTCTCTCCCTAAAAGAGCGTAAGAAGGTAAAAGGACCTGAAGTTTCTACGAACTCTACTGCTGTCTGTTGCATACCAAAACAACAATAGTGCTCTCCTGTCATTGCCATTTTCTTAAGAGGAGCCTGAAGAGACAGAAGCAGAAGTGCAACACACCTAGCCCATACCGATAACGTGACACCATCAAGGCAGCCCACCTAAGTACTGGCCTTGGAGGAAGGCCAAGGACTGGACAGCTCAAAGCAGCACTGACCAGGGGCAAAGCTCTGATTCCCCCTCAACCAAGGGAGACCTTAAAGACATGGTCTATGAGTCCACTGGGGATTTCTCCAAAGCAGTACAACCTCCAGGTGATCTGGGTGGCTCAGAGCACATCAACTGCTCTTACGGCCAGGGTTTCCAGTGCAGTAGAGAAGGTCCCCATATCATACCTGGGTTCTCCTCCTTGTCTGGGAATTTGATCTGAACACAATAGTCCCGGGTGATCTGCTGAATTCGGGAACCTTTGGGGCCCATGATGGAGCGGTGAAACTTCTGGGGGATGGTGCACTCTATTGTCACCTGAGCTTCCTGCAGGTTTGACAGAGAAAGCAGGTGAGTTAGTTAGATGACATCTGCTGTAAAGCCTTCCCTCCCACTTGATTAGAATGGGACTCAAAGATCAGTTGCCACAGGGAAGTTCATATACCCACATGTGTCAAGGCAGGGCAGAGCAAAGGCTGGAAAGATCAACAATTATGTTCAATAGATGCCAAGAATCCTTTGTACCTCAGCCTTCATACCCCATACCTGATTAAAGCCAAAGACCAGAACTCCATTCCCATACACCTTCCAGTCCCTCACAGGGAGTGGGAGCTGGGAGCACGGGCACTCACCCAGCCTTTGGGAGGAACGGCTCCAATTCTTGAGCCTGGAACCCCAGTCAGCAGCACTGCCTGACATGCTCTTTGCACTGCGGGCCTGAGCAGCACATCAGAGCTGCCCTTTAAAAGAGCTGAAAGCACAACTCCTTGCCTCCTCCGCAAAGAGGCCAAAAGGAACCTGCCAGAGCACATCTATAGGGGACTTTGGCTCTTCCAGCCTCAATTCTTCTGCTCCTACACTGACAGAGCAGGCTTGGACCTTGAGAGGGGGGTGTTAACTCCCAACATTGAAGAGCTGAAGTGTACAGGAAACAAAGTCCATATCTTGGCTCAGAAAAAAATTCCCACCCTCAACAGCTGGTTTAGGAAATGCCAAAAAAAAAAAAAAGGAGACATGTCTTCTCCAAGACAGGCAAGGCAACTTTCCAACACTAGGATTTAACTATGGGTTACCCTGGAGATTCCTAGGTTCTGACCTAGGGGCTGTAGTTGGGACTAGTCCTGCTTTGAGCAGAGGGCTGGACCAGATGACTGCTTAAGGTTCCTTCCAGCCCTGATTTTCTATGATTCTATGAACCCAGGTTCCTCCAGTCAGAGACTGGGTAAAACCAGGGCCCTGCTCCAAGTGATGAAGAGGGCATTTGGATGGTGAGGGCAGAAGGGAGGAGGAAATGGTGCAGAAGAGGGACTTGTCACACATAAGAAAGCAGCTGCTTCTGCTTCCTGAAACAAGCCTGTCAGGACACACACCAGGTCCTCAATGATCTCCTGGATGCGTTTCTTGGCTGCCTCCACACAGTCTTTTGCGCCCTTGAGCATGACCTTGTCACTCTGGGTGCCAGAGCGGGGGAAGCTGACCATCACGCCGCCATACTCATCAGCAATCTCACGCAGAACCTGCCCTCTCCGGACAACAAAATGTCGGTGGTGCTTGGGCTCCACCACCATGGAGTCCTCGACCACGTTCTCCTGCAAGAGGGAAACAATGCAGCGGGGTCTGATCATTGCACTTCTGGGCTAGAAAAATCCCTTCAACAGCTCACAACTCTGGATGCTCCTCTACCACACCCAACCCACTTCTCTAATGATAAACATCCACATCCAAACTCTGGGTCTCTTATCAGACCATTGCAAAATAGGTAGGGCCGTACAGTTCCTCCAGGCTGAGAGGTGAGCATCTTCTACGTCCTAAGTGGCGGAGGAGCATGAATAAAGTGAGAGTAAGATGATGGAAGTGAATGGATGAAGCCTTCCTTACCAAGTTCTTGATGAGTGCCTCCAACTCCTTCTGAGCCTCCTTGACAGCTGCTTCGGTCCCCATGATGGTAATCAGCTCCTGGTCCTTGTCTTCAGAGGTTGGGAAGATGATGCGGGCCCCAGTGTTATCACGTACCTTGCGGATGTTGCCGCCACCTTTACCGATCAGGAACTTGTGGTACTCTGGCTTGGCACGAAGGTCCACTGTATAACTTTTAGTTTGCTATAGAGGTCAAACCATCCCCAGAGAACAAAGCACATGTGAATGCTCAAAGCACATGGGAACGCAAGCACCATTATTACACCATTGAAAGAGAAAGACACTGCTGGAGTAAGTTTGTGTATGCACACTTATGGTTAGCAAAACATGCAACAACTTTTGGGGTGGGGGGAGGGAATCAATCTTTCAAAGCAAAAGCAAAACTAGAAGTAGTATTTTGGTATCTGCAAGATCAGCAGCTTCATGTCCACATGGCATCAGAATATTTACACCAAGAGAACTTGCATACAGGAGAAAATCACCTGATTTCAGTTATGGTGCAGCACAACCCTGTGAGAATGCAGCAGGGTACAAATGGTGACAAAAGCAGAGACAACTATGACCATGCGTACCAGAAAAATCGCTCATTCACAAGACAGGCCAGTTCCTTCACAGACTGAGCCAGTGTCACACCCTGCCTGGCTGCCCAGCGCTTACTGAAGAGGGTCTGACCCAAAATGTGACAGAGCGGCCCTTTCACCATGGAGCCGTTTCCAAGGAAGTTTTGTTAATAAATAAGTGGCCAATCATGCCTCTTGGAGTAGCTCCTGTCACTTGAGACCTTGGTTACATTTGTAATTACATCAGAAGACCAAATGATGGCACTCATTTGGAATATGTGGGCTTGGGCAAAAGCCAGATGAGAGGGAGGAGCGAAGGACAGTTGTCTCTCTGGGTTTAACCAAGTTTGGAGAGGGGGACGACAATTTCTGCTCCTTCATCTTGACCCTAAAAAAGGTGTTTGAGCAAACAGATCAAATAAAGGGAAGAAGTTAACCATGTCATTGGCAGAGCAGCTGGTTCATTCATTAAACCGAACAGTGCCAGGATCAGGGCCTCTTGTCCTGGAAGTAATAGCACCAATAACACATTAGTGCAAACAGTATGAGCATGAAGACCCAGAGACATGGCACCTGACATTGTCCAACCCAGCCAGTACCTCCCCACAGCGAGATGCACAGAGAGGGATGACCACACACTAAGAAAAGACACTTTTAGCTAATTCTTCCACCTTTCTGCAGGCTCACCTTCTCCTCAGCCAGGTGCAGCAGCTGTTTCTTGGCCTTCTCCACATCCTGAGCAGGGCCCCTGATGGTGACAGTATCACTGCCTGAGCCCTCAGTGGGGAAGTGGATGTGGACCCCACCGCACTCTTCCATAATCGACCGGATGAAGCGACCTTTGGCCCCGATCAGGGAGTTGTGCAGCTTGGAGGGGATGGAGACCTCTACCTCTGTGATGTCAGCCTAGGAGGAGGAATCAGGGCATTAAGATTGCGCTGTATGGCAAGCTGCAGATACAGGAAGCCTATGCCTCCTTTGCCAACATCTAAAGTTTGAGACTCCTGGGATTTCAGTTCTGGGAGATGACCACACAGCCACTTATTAAAAGCAAATCTTGGCAGAGGATCTAGGAAACCTGCCAAGCAGCAGCTAGAAGTTCCAGTACATACCAGTCTCAGAGCATGATCACTGGCACTGGGGATAGTACCACCCCCCCATGGCAACGTTACTGCTTGAGCACACGCAAGGGTTATGTTTTGTTCAGAAGACACGTCAATAACTCAGATTCACAAATGCTGGTTGGAGTCATGAAAACTTCCACACATTAGTAAGTGGCTGCTCTACACCCTGCTGGAAATTGTATACTAGATTTGTCTCTCCTAGACATTCTCAAGGTTAGGCAAGTAGATTTATTTACCTACAGTACTTTGGTGACTGACCTAAGGAAGTGTGCTAGTTTTAAGGACTTGGTCCAATTGGTTGGACTGCAATTATCTGGGAGACTAATACGGAGGTTGTTTTAGTTGGGAACTAAAAGTTACTGATGTTAAGCTGCTAGCACCATTCTAATTCTGAACGTTAGAAACTGGAAACAAAAACCACAAGCAAACAAAAGCTTTCTTGAATCCCACTGTTTTCAATACAGTATTTTTAGTATCAGCTCTCAGGGTTCTCAACCTGTTTCCAACTTGCTAGACCAGCCCATAGAAATGTCCAAGACAAGGAGGCCTAAGATAGAATCTCTTGGGCAAGGACCACAGATAATTTTTGCCAGGAAGGTAGTCTTGCTGATCTTAGGCATGCTAACATTCCAGATATGAGCTCAACACTCAGGCTTGATTCTTTAAGTTTATCTGCCTCCCATGTAATTTGTTTGCTTTGTGTTCATGCATTTTAATGGTGACCTCAAGTCACCTATGTTTTGTTGGGTCTCTGGGCTTCATTTGAAACATCTTAAGTTGACCAATCCCTGTTACCAGCTCTTTCTGGATGGAGAGGATTCGGTGGCGAGCAGCTTCACAGTTTGCTCTCTTGCCAGTGATGATGATGGTCTCCGAGTTGCTGTTCTCCGCCGGGAGATCAATCTTGGTGTTGCTTTCCTCACGAATCTGCAACAAGAAAAACGAATACATTTGAAGAGGATCACCGTTCACTTCACCACTGAGCAGGCAGACCTGATGAGTGGAAGGTACCTGAAGGCAGAGAGGATAAAGTAACTTTGGAGAATGCTGAAGGCCAGAAGCAACCTTACCTTTTTTATGTTGGCACCTCCTTTCCCAATGATATTCTTGTGGAATTGTTTGAAGATGGGAACAGAAATGGAAAAGCTGTTTTCAACCTTACAAAGAGAAAGAGAATTAGTTAGCGGAGAACTTAGCTGCCACATCAACAAGCTTGGTCATGCCTCACCCTTCTTATGTCTACTAGGATTTCTCAAAACACCTGGAAAAAGAGCCTCATCCTTTACATCACTGCCTAGAAGGTGCCTCACTGACTGCTTAAGAGAGAGAGAGTCAGAAAAGTAGATTAACTCAAAACAGACTTGAAGCTATGGGATTGGGAAATGATCCCCTTCTTGCTCTGTTATCTGGAGCTACTGCAAGATAAACTGCTGCTCCATCATCAAAGATCAGCACAATGCAAGTGTCTCACCCATTTGCTATATAAATTATGAAATTTCAGGTAAAGCTCAAGTGTGGTGTCAGCACAGTTACTCTCCATCCCCAAACTATACTGGCCTGGGGGTGGGAAAACAGCATAGGAAGCTCTTGTACCAGGTCTGCCACCATCTTCTGCATGTACTTTGTGCATTTTTCCACTTCGTTCTTAGGTCCTCTAAGTTGGACAATGTCGCTTTTGTGTGCTGGATCTGGGAAGTTGATGATAACCTGCAAGAAACAGTTATTTAGGGGTAGAATCATGTAAAGTTGTGAATGGTAGGATACTAGATCCAGGGCTGGCCCAAGGTTTTTTGGCACCCTAGGTGAACTATGATTTTGGTACTCCCCCCTGCCAATTCAATCCAGAAAAGCCACTTAGGCTTAAGGGAGGGACCCCCGGTCGGGCCTGTCCCACCCAGCCCACCTGATCCGGGGGGGGGGGGGGGGGAGATGTTCCCTGGCCACCAGCCTGACTTGAGGCTGGGGGGAGGGAGGAAGAAACCCTATCCCCAGGCCACCCACTTCCTACTCCCCAGCCAACCAGATGCCCAAGACCCAAAAGGCCAAGGGGTGATCCCCATCCTGAGTCCTGCCAGCTGAGGGGCAATCTGCCCAATGCCTGGCCCAGCCCTGAAGGCCAAGGGGCAATCCCCTGACCCACCCAGCCCCCAGAGGCCAAGGGGCAATTTCCTGGCCTGACCCCCAGTCCAGCTCCCACCCCCACCCCCCACCCCCCAGACTGGCCATGGAGGCCAAGGGATGATTCCCTGCCCCATGCCCCCTGTTCAATCCCAGGCCTGGAGAGGCAATACCCTAACCAGCCCATGCCCCCCCCCAGCACAGCACCTGTGCATTTTAAGGGGCTGCTGGCATGAAGCCAGTGCTTGGTACTGCCACAGACAGGAGAGGTTTAAAGCTCCCCCCCTCTCTACCCTGAGCTACTGACTCAGCTGCACACTCCAGGGCAGGGCAGCAGCTGAGCTGAACAGGCAGGCACCTTTTGAACCTGCAAGCTGGGGGAGAAAAGATCCAGGGCATTCCTGCCTAAGGCCTTGGAGCTCAGGAGCAGCAACACCTCTTCACGCTTCAAAGTCTGGCGACTCCCTAGGTTGCCTATATGGTTGGGCCGGCCCTGACAGGACCCAGAGCCCAGCACACCACTTCTGCCCCAGGAATTGGTGATCTTTCGCTAGAAAGGGTTTGTATGCTAAAGACTACTCTGGGTAAGGATTGCTTATAATGGCTGGTACAGATGAGTAGCAGGCTCTTATCTACTCCCAGTTAATGGAGCTGTTACTTGAGCTCAAGTGGTGGAGGCCCATGCTGTCTGTGCCAAAAAGGTCCCAGGTTCTAACCTCACTGATGATCCACAAGCAAGCATGGATCACTGTAATTTAATCACTCATCCACACACAGAGTTATAGTCAGGTATCCCAGAACTCCAGTAGAAGACCACTTTAAAAGAAGGGGCAGTCACACACAGATTCGAAGTCCATTTGTTAGTGAAAGTCTTACCTCTGGGAACTTATCCCGGATTTCCCGGATCCGCTCACCCTTCTGCCCAATGATGGTTCGATGGAATCTCTGTTCAATAATTAGGTCCTTGGTGCGTTCATTTTCCTGAGAACATGTGGGTCACAAGTATGTGTTCATTATCATGAGTTCCATGCTCTTTATTTACTCTATTATGTGCATTATGCAGCACATGTGATCAGACACATGTCTTTCAGCTAAAATTAATCTTCTGCACCAGACTAGAGCTACTGTTTCATCAAGCTGAAAAGTGAATCCAACTAACACCCATGACAGACATTGAATTTACTCTACTCCCAGCAAAATTAGAGTATGGCACATGGGTGCTCATTGTGAGGAAAGGCCACCGTAGCTCTAGTTCTTGCAGAAGCCATAAGAAATGGTACAGAAGCATTGTGAATGGGAGGGTCTCTGCTCATTCAAGTCAGTTGGGGGTGGGGTGGGGAAGAAGACATTCTTGCTCACCATACGTGAAGCAAGTTCCAGCAGCTCTTTCTTGGCTTGTTGGACACCTTGAGGGTCTCCTTCAATCCGGATCAGGTTGCTCTTCTCATTGTCTGGGGGGATACGCACAGACACCTTGTACTGGTCCTTGATCCTGTTAACTGCAAGACAAGGATTTTGCTGAAATACTCATCCACTCTGTGACAGCTAACAGCATAGGACTGCAGGCCAGGAAATGACATTGCAGCAGCTCTCTTAAACCTGAACCCTAGGCCAGCCTCTCCAAGAAGGCTCCAGCCACCTGCAGAGGAGTTTAGCAAATACTGGGGGTGGGGAGTGTGGAGGGGGAGATTTAAAAGCATAATAATAATAGCGATGTAGAATTTTCACTTTGAAACTTGCCAAAAAGCTGTATTATCTATTGTAAAATAAGAAACACTGAGCAAAAAATGACAAAACACCAGGTGGCACAATGTGGTATCCATCTCGTTATTCCTGGAACTACCTGAACCAGGAGACACTCATTTGTGCTTGCAAAAGAACATGAACTCAGTCTACCCTATAGGACTATCTTCCACTTTAGCAGTTAATAAACACATTGTTTCTTTATAGAAAAAGCAATGCAGGAAAGGCTTAACCATACCCTGAGCTGGAGGGAGACATTTCATCTTGGATGAAGGGGTTTCAGTCATCTATTCCTCCAGCACAACTTTAGGAATTAAAACCACCACTCTTGCCTGACCCACAGCCAGTGGTCCTTAAGCCACTAGCCCTTTTGAGAGGCTGCTGATTAGTGTAAAGACAATGTATGGTATCAACACAGACCATGAAATTAAAGCCACTGTCTGTGAAGCTGGATAAAGTACAGCTATAAGAGCACATTACATGGCTTATGAAAAGGCAGCTCAACTCACTATTGGCTCCATTCTTTCCTATGAGGTGTCGGTGGAACTTGTGGTCAACGTTGATCTCTGCATAATCCATGCGGTTGATCTGCAAAGAGAAGTGCAAGGTTAGACTGACTTCAGTGTGTTAGTTTTTGCATGTCATCCATACCAAAGTTTGGTCTTTCACGCTAAACAAACATGCCTATTGAGTTGAATGGGAGCCATTAAGTTGCTCTGCTCTGGACCAACAGTGCTCAGTTTGTCAAACATTAAGCCTCCTATGCAATCTCACCAATCCCAGAGTGAAAGTCTTCTCCTGTGTAACTACTGCCACCACCTAGGAGAGTCTTTGAGCATCTCTGCATCAACAATACACCCTCTCTTAGCAAGTCATGGAAGAACAGACATAGGATGTTTCAATTTCAAGAGTGTACAAAGTCTCTAAACTGTCTGCTTTCTGTCACATTCCTGTCCAGAATTTGGAAGTATAACCTTTATGAGAGTGGCCATACAGGTTAGATATGTGCTGCCCTTCTTCCCTCTTGTTATTGCCACCTCCACTTTCTTCCACAACAGTACAGAGTCTGACCTTACTGAAGCTGTGTAATGCCAACTCACCAGATCCTTGACCATGACCTCTATCTGTTCCTGAGCCACATTCACGTCTTCTGTGGGTCCCTCAAGGGTGATTTTATCCTCACCTTCAGTGAACTCGATGTGAACCTTTAACAAGACAAGAGACTCAAAACGTACAGCCCAATCAAAGCAGAGGCTATGACAGAGACATCCAACTCTTCTGCCAAAAGACTGGTTTATTTCCCCTCCCACCCAGGAAGCCTAGAAATAACATTATCCTTTGCTTTACCCATATGAAGGGAAGACCACCTACATTTTGAAAGCCATATGGCTGTCTGGTCAGAGAAAGTGCCACAGGTTCTACCCGATTCTCATAATGACTATGGGTACTTCACTCCTCCTATTCTCTCCATTCCACAGATGGGAGGAAAGTCAGCTTACTCACCCTTTGGGTGACAGTCCTTACAGGGATACAATTACAACATCTTGTAGCTCTTTAATAAGAACCAACGAACTCTCACATGGAGAGTTCAGTCCCATCCTAATGATTAGCTGAGCTTCTTCAGAAAGGAGGTTTTTCTGAAGAGAAAAAGCAGTATTGCTGATCCCCACAGCTAGGGCATCTTGTACAGAACCCTGCTCTCTTTTCCAGTCACACTAATCCTCAAGAATACACCTATAAACATTAACCAGAGATCTCAACAGACACTTGGAGAGAGGTTTGAAGGGAAAGGGCAGAGAATCTCTCTTTAAGGAAAGGCAGCGTGGAGCAGAGCAGGCAAAGCTACTATGAATCAGCTATACCTTTGGCATCTGCTGAGTGATTTTGGCCAGATTTTGTCCTTTCTTTCCAATTATGAAACGGTGAAGCCAAGAGGGTGCAGAGACTGAGGAGACGGTGAAGCTGTTAGCCTAGGGAAGAGGAAAGACTAGTGAACTTGAGTAACTATCACAATATGCCCATCACATGAACCTGAGATTTCAACTCTCTACTAAGCAGACTAGTGCCAAGTTCTCAAAAGCACAGTGCAGATGAGCACGACCTCAAAACACACTGCGATCCACTCATAGCTATACCTTTTAGTCAGAATAGTGCAAAAAAGATGCTTAAGGGGACCAACAGAAAGACATGGCTTGGCAGCTTAGGCTGACATGCACTATATAAGCATACCTTTGCATAGACTTCAGTCAATGCCTGCCCAAGTTTTTCAGGCTCACCACGCAGTATCACCGTCTCAGAGCTGCTGTCAGTGGGTGGGATCTCGACCGAGACTCCAGTTTTCTCCAGGATCTCCTGCAGGGAATTCCCTTTGGGGCCGATGACATATTTGTGCTGGGACTTTTTCACCTCCACTGCAATAGTAGTAGTCTTCTTTTTCTGTGTGGAGAAGATAAGCAAGAGCATCAACCACAAGAGGCAGGGAAGGATGGGGGACAGCCACCAGACATAGTAAAAAACCACCCAACAACTCTTCGCAGATAAGGAGCAGAATAAGGAAGAATAAAGAGAGTTATTGGACAGCCCAGAACTATTTTCAAAAAAGTTGGGTCATCTCATATAGATGAGATCACTATCAAAACTGGTTCTCAAAGGATCTGGAAGTAAAGCATGCCATCTGCAGTTCAAATGTTTAACACCCTGGAGCAACGCCCAGCACACACATCTACCATACCCAGTACAACAAGGCCCGATTCCCAACTGGGTCTGTCAAGGTGATACCAGAACGCAGTGAGCACAGGAGCACTACACTGTAAATGGATTTTACTGGGGTTTCAGACATGGGGAAGATGTCCTGCAATTCACAGCAGGAACCTCAACAGCAATGGCGGCTAATGACCCATTTAAAAGGACAGAGAGATGCGCTATGCAGCCATTTCACTTGGCATCATCAGAACACACCAGCAACACTCAGCTCCACACCACATTTAGCCTGAAATTCCTCCTGTGGTTTTTCTTACATTCAAACCATACAATATTAGGGTTGTAATGGGACTTCAGCAGGTCACTTAAGACCAACCCCAGCTAAATCATTCCAACCATGGTTTTGTCAAGCCAGGCTTTAAAAACTTCTTAGGGTGATTTCACCACCTACCTAGTAACTCATTTTGGTGCTTCACTCTCCTAGTAAAAGGTTTTCCTAATATCCAACTTATACCTCCCAAACAGCAACTTGAGACCATTGCTCCTTGCTCTCTCACCTGCCACCACCGAGAACAGACCAATTCCGTCCTCTCTGGAACCCCCCCCGCGCCCCCCCCCCCGCAGATTAAATAAACCCAGTTCCCTCAGCCTTTCGTTGTAAGTCCTGTGCCCCAGTGTCACACCCCCCCAGTAATTTGTTGCCATCCCTCCCGTAGTGGGGGGCTCACAACTGGACATAATACTCCAAATGTAGCCTCACTAGTTCTGAATAATCACCTCCCTCCATCTGCTAGCAGTGCTCCTACTAAAGCAGGCCAATATTCCATTAGCCTTCTTGGCACTAAGGGCACACTGTTGACTCACATCCATCTGCAAGTCCTTTCCTGAAGAACTGCTGCTTATCTGTCAGCCTGCCACCCCTAGCCCTCCATCTGCAGCAATGCATGGAATTCTATCCAAAATGCAGGACTTTGCACTTGTCCTCAGGTAAGCCACCTCAGATTTCTTTAGGCTCAATCCTCTAATTTGTCTTGGTCTCTCTGTACCCTGTTTACCACTCTACCCATCTTAGGATCATCTACAAACTCACTGAGCATGTAATCCAACCCACCTGCCAGAGCATTAAATGAAGATGCTAAACAAAAACCAGCCCCACGACCAAACCCCAGGCACTACGCTTGATACCAGTGGCAAACTCAACATCACGCCATTGATCACTATCTATTAAGCCAGCTTTCAATACACTTCATAGTCCATTCATCCTGCCCATAAGAAAACTATAGGAAACTTTAATCAAAAGCTTTGCTAAAGTCAAGGTATTATCAAGTCCACCGCTTTCCCCACACCCAGAGCTGGCTGCCTCAGTGCAGAAGTCAATCAAGCTGGTCAGACACGACAGGCCCTTGAAGAATCCATGATGAGTGTTCCTGATCACACTCCTCTGAGTGCCTCAAAATGGATTCCTTGAGGACCTGCTCCATGATTTTTCCACTGTCTGAGGTGAAGCAAATCAGATGCAACTCCTTGGCACAAGCCGACTACAGAAGATGCTTTGAACGCAGAACATTCAGTATTTCACTGGGAACATAGCAACCCCCAACACACACACAGTTTTCCACCAAAAAACAGACAGCACCACAGCTGACTAGATCCAACAGACATAAGATGAAAGGTTACAAAAAGGGGTCAACCTGAGGCGTATGTGGTGAGCAACATCTGTAAGGAGGAAGAGGCAGCTATGAATGCAAGAAAGATTCCCTCTGAAGCAACCATACCTTCTCCTCATAGATCTTCTTAATACGTGCTACAGCTTGGGCCAATTGCTCCTTTTCACCTGTGAAGACTATTTCGGTCTTGTTAACGCTGGGTGGTGGGATGTTGATGCGTGTCCCTGTCTCCTGCATGATCTCGCTCACCAGCTTGTTAAAAGGGCCAGCAATGAAGGGATGGTACACTTTATCCACATCCAGCCTTTCCACAGCACGCTTATCCTTCAAAGGCAAGGCAAGAAGGATGATTATTCTTAGAGCTCCATAAGTACGTCTTAGGTGAAGTGCGTTGAGAAGTCTCCACTCTGGAGAGCACAGTTCTCATGCCCTAAACCCCTGGATACAAGCATCCCTTGTGTCTAGAAGGCTTTTAAAATCTCTCAAATATTCAATTTATGTAAATCATACAGAGGATGGGCAAGAACCACCTTATTATCCATATCATGACGACATTCCCATCCAGAAGACCCCTCCTTTATCCTGGCATCTAACGTCCTCCTTTTGTGGAAGGATCTCAAAAAAACATTTTTAAATGGTAATATGCCCTAACCATCTCCATAAGGACAGAAAGTTGGAGAATCAGTCAGCAGAGTCAGGCTCGAGAGCAGGCTTCCCGACTCCTAGAACTATGCTCTGACGGCAACACACAACGCTGTCTCTCCACTGCACTACATGCCCTTTGTCCAATGTGACTGGGCCATCTTACACTGCAGCACCCCTGCCTACTGGGAAAGGGTGGGTGCAAGATGAAGATGCCACTCAGATACCTGCTCGGCGGAGATCAGCAGGATCTCGTGTCGGGCCTTCTCTATCCCTTCCTTGGTGCCGGTGATCTTGATCTGGTTGCTGGGGTCATCCGGGCGGGGGATCTGGATTTTGGTTGCAGTTTTGAGCTCCAGGTCCTGCAACTTCTCACCATTCTTGCCGATGACAAAGCGGTGATGCTCCTTGGGAATGGCAACGGTTGCAGAAGCCTGCAACAGAGGAACCAGATGGCAGACTGAATAGATGCACATCAGAACAGACAGGCATAGTCAGAAACAGAGGACTCAAGTGAGCTCCCCTCAGAAGGATATTACAAAACAAAACAAGCCCCTTCATCCAATGACTACACTCTGTCTCCACAATAAGATACCAATGCTCCTTCTGTGGAGCCCATGTAACCAATGACTAATTGCTTTCCTCACTCAAACAGCAGTATTTTGAGTTATTTAGATCTTTCAGAGATGTGAGAAGGAAAGCTCTGGAGACCAAAGTCCCCTAATCACTGGTGGCAAGGTCTCCTAGATACACCACTGCAGTAGCAGTGCAAACTACTCTGTACTGCAGCTGCAATTCACAGAGATCCCCCAAGGCTGGGTGTGGGATTCAGACACTAAGATGGCTGAGACCAACACACAGACACTAGTTCACTAGGGGACTCTACCAACATCACACTTATTTCACAGAGGGCAGAAAGCTTTTAGGTGGTAACCTTTGCTCACTGCTGAAGCAATCTGTTAGAATACTTGCTTTATGGGTGAAAGGCACTGCCTGGAGCCTCCTAAACACAAGGGGCTACTTTTTTTCAGAACCTCTTCTCAATCTGCTGTTAAGGGGCAGGTTTGTGCTTGGGAATGTTTCCTTTTCTTGAATATCCCATCCCTTTAAAACTAAAAAGATTTTGCTACAATGGTGGCTTAGGATTATGGTCCTAGGGGATCTCTTGTTACCAGCACACGTATATTAAGACTTTAAAGTTACACACGCCCACTTGTCTGTCTCTCCAAAAGCCAAGGCAAATTCCTTAAGGGTGTAACACCTAAAGACAACTTGTATTCAATGCTCTATTGCCTGCTACCTCTTTTTTACAGAGAGAGAGAGGGGCTAAGATGAGGCAGAGGTAGCAAAAGACTCTGGGCAAGTGCCACAGGAAACATTAGCATGATGACCTCAGTGTGCTATTATTTGAGCCAAAAAGTGTTCTCCTACTGCACCACTGGCATGGCCTTCCTGGATGTGCCCCATTCTGAAGCTTGCATCATTGTTTACCACAAGGTTGGGTGAGATGCACGTGTGGAAAGGTACCATTTTCACATGTATATTAGGGCATTTCTATGCTAGAAAGCTAAGTCAATGTTAGTTGAGTCAAGCCACTAGGTCCTCACTGCGAGCGCTTCTACTGACTGAGGAACAGCAGTGTGAGGGGGCTGAGAGCTCACATAGCTCCCAGCAACCTCCTGTGCTCTCAACCCTCCCCTGGGTCTCAGCTTCCTGTGCTTGTCACTACTTGCTCCTGGACTAGAACAGGGCCCCAGCCAGGCCCCTGGGACTTCAGGGCTTCCAGTTAGGAGGCCAGGTGACAGCCCTAGTTGGGAGCCCAGATAGTAGCTGAGCTTAGAGAGCAGGCTTTGTCAATCTGACAACTCCAAACTGAGCTGAATGATAGCCAACAGCAGTGCAAATAACATGGTATTTACATATACCACTCCCCACCCTAACTACACTCAAGTAAGCCCTACTCTCAGAGGTGGAATTGTCAGTGTAACAGGGTAGGAGTGGGGACATGGAGTAGACGTGGGTGTAATTAGGTTGACAAGCCACCACACATCAACTTAACTGAGTAGTGTAGACCAGGCCTGAGTGTTGTCCTAACTGACAATGTGCTGGAGAAACGTTAATGGCAAGTTAAAAGACTCCCTTGTCCTCAGACATTCTATAAAAATATGCAAATGTAAGAGAAGGAAACGACACCACTGTGGGGTTCTGGTAGCTCAAGCCTCACTTTAAGCTTTGTCACCAGAAACCCCTGATTGAATTACTTTCTACGATTCATCACAGCCTACCTAGCAGTGCCTCTCCACCTCCCCCTTTATCTGTCCATACATACCAGGTCAACAGTTAAGACTGTCTCCCCAGCTTCTTGGGAGGCAGTTTCTCCAGGTGCAGTGTCCTGTTTGCACAGCAGATGCTGCAGAGATCTAGTCAAGGGAGGAGTTTACAACACTCTGGCCTGTAATTAGCTTTGAACCCTATTCAAGCCTGGTCTCCATCCCAATTCATCATCTCTGTGCACTTTGAAAGAGGCAAGCAAAGATAGATTAGTCATCTAATTACAACCCTTTGGTTTATGAGCACCCACGCCCAAAGGCCTCCAAGCGTCCGGGCATCTTGGAGGAGGAGCAAAGACAAGTAGAAGAGAACAGTTAGATACACTTACCTGTGTTTGAAGTCGAGCAACAATCTCCTTCCGAGCTTTCATGACAGCTTCCAGCTTGCCAGAGACCATGATTGAAAGGCCCTGGTCCTTTGCAAGAGATAGCTCCAGGTGTGCTCCAGTCTTCTGCATGATGTCCAGGCAGATCTTGGCCTGCTCTCCTTCTCCAAACTGGTTCATGTCCTTGTATTTCCTCTCCTCCAGTGGTACATGAAACACCTACTCAACCCATACAACAGGTGAGGCAAGGGTTGATTATTCAGCATGACACAGGCTGTTTAGTTACGTGGACAAGCCCTACCTCTCAGGTTAAGAGTCAAGTTACTACACTGGACCTTCCCTTTGCACAGTAATTAAGGTATTGTGCAATATGCTGAGCCATCAATTCTAGGGAGTTTTAATAAGCTGCTGGCACAGGACCAGTCAATAGCTACTGTCATACTGAATCAGATTTGAGGTCTCCCTCTTGTCTAGCATGACATGCTTTCAGAGGAAGCTACAAGAACATCAGCTCCTGGAAAGTTTTTGTTCTAACCTCCCCAATCCCAATTAGAGATGAGTCCAAGTCCTGAAGCACAAGGCTTTAGACCCCCTCAAGTTTTAGTACTAGCTATGAAAACTCAATGTTCTTATCAATTCCCAGGACTGCCAATACTATATCAAATGAGGGTCCAAGTACAGAAATAAAACTTGCTTTTCACCCAACCCCTCCCCACCAAATCCTCTAATCACAGGCAGATGCCTCTTTGCAAGCAGAGCCCTTTGGTTTAATCCTCTTGGCAGACCCATCTGCAACACTTCCTCTCCTTGGGTTACTGGAATGGAGGAAACCACTCTGCACCCTCCCTTGGCATACTCTGTAGTGAGTTCTTAAGAGATGAACATCTGAATTATTTTTGGGATGGGGAGGAGACACACTGGTGTGGGAGGGGAACGAGAAGAGAAGTTTGGCTTTCACCAACCTGAGTGATGACAGAAGCCTTGATTGGTCGAATTTTGCTCCAGGCACCAGCCGGTTCCTGGGCAGTTTCCAAACATGCCGCTTTCTCAGGAAGGGGAGGAAAGGCATCCTTATAAGTTGGAGGGTCATTCTCCTCTTCAGAGTTTAAAGTTGCAACTGGAGTAAAGGAAACAATGTTTGAAATTGCCAGCATTTCTCCCACACGTGCCTATTGCAAATGGCAATTTTAGTAGGGCTGGTGGAAGCAGGCTGTGCCGAGTTGAAATCATCATCATCATGTTTACGATGGCAGTGCTCCAGGACCAACCCAGAACAGAGCCCCACTGTGCTAGGTGCTGCACAAAAAGAAAAGCAGATCAGTCCTTGCCTCAAAGAGATTACAACTCAAGTAGGTATGACAGACACAACACAGGGGAAATAGCAAGAAACACCAGCAGTGTGAACACTGTGACAGCAGCCAACTGTACATTAGTCCTAGAATATTCATTTATTTAGGGTAGGTTTAGATAAGAGGGGATCAGCAATATGCAAGGAAAGGTGAAGAAAGCAGTGCAAAGGAGAAGGGTAGGAAGTGAAGCTGTAGAGTCAAGCTGAGGTGAAGAGACTGAGGGAGAGGGAGGTCTGGAGCAAACACTCAATCAGCTCAAAACAGACATTCCAGAAAAATCCTGGATACTGGGGAAAGGGCAGGGGCACTATGGAACATTACTACAAGTCTCTCTTTGGTATAGTGCGTCTAAAGTAGTGCAACTCTTCTGAAGTTAGAGGTGGCCCACTGTGTTGGCAGGGTGGGAGAGAATAGAGTAGCTTCTCCCACACAGCTGTAGCCATGAGAACCTGCATGAGCATGGCAGGGAACAGCCCACTAAGCCCAATTGTGCTACTAAAAGAACAAGTGCTCTCTCACATCACTGTGTTGCTGTCCAAGATGCACTCTGTCCTACAGCATATACCACTGTTGTTGCTATCAGCTTAAAGAAGAACTCTTCCTAGAGGCAGAGGGCCCAATTCCCTAGGGTTATTTACACTTGGGCAAAATAGATATGAATACTAGCAATTTATTCTGGGTGCATAGCCATGACCAGATGCCCAACCATGCAACTGTGAAGCATATGTAGGCAACAGCAAGGACCTCATCTGTGCAGCTGATATCAAGTGGGATTTTAGAGGAGCTTTGTGCATCTTACCTTTCACCTGTTGCTGAGTCAGGCCGCTGCGGTGTTCAGCGAAGCTCTCCTGGGTCAAAACTGCCACAGAGCTCATTGTCGATTTCCCACCTACACACAATCCGGGTATGCCACTGGGAGAGAGAAGGGTGCACTGTTTAATCACCATAACCAAAGCTAGAGAGACTTCACGGACAGAATTTAATGAACTACTCTTAGAATTAAATCTGAAACGAAGGAGCCGCTCTCTGTTCACCTTAGTGCTATCATAAATGTGATAAACACCCCCTTTATCATGCCCAGGGAAGAAACCTGGAATTTAAGAGACACCTGCCTCACACCTATTATACAAATAAATAAGGGCTCATTAAAAACCACACTTCTGCCTGACATGGGAATTAAAACTAATTGTGCATTTATTATAAAGGACAGGACAGATACTGAGAAAAGCTCTCTATCTTGCCTGGCTCCAGGTATGTGGACTCTTGCCCTCTCCCTGCTGCTTTCTGGGTCTGGAGTACTATCACAGCACAAACACTAGCAACATATCTAGATACTAAGCACTTAGCCACCTTCTCCCAGACTCATCCGTAGCACACCTCACCGTCTCTCGTGGTGAGCTACAAGTCCTCCTTGCCTTTAGCACTGGAAGGCAGAATCACTATGGCCAACACTGAAGATACAAGCTGTGTGAAACTCACCCCAAGAGCAAGATTTCAGTTGCCAAGTCCCTCTCTGAAAAACGTCTGCTTTAAAAAGGAGCAAGTGGTCTACAGCAGCTCCTAGCCTCAAGCTTTCCATTCAGTCCCCCAGTAACAACATCGTAATATGGGCCAACTTTCCACATTTTAAATCCAGTGCTCTGAGTTAATGAGGCTGGGATGGCCAGAGTCTGGATCTACAGAAGACGAGCACACAAGTAGCCCAGGCACCCTTGGATTATCTGGTCCAAACTTATCACTAAGGTTTTTTCTTGTTTGTTTTTAAAATACATATTGCATAAAAAATACTGCCACACTGACTCTGGAAGGGATGAAATTGCAGAGAGCGTCTTTAATGTACAAGTCCATCATGCAAATGTTTAAAGATTTAACGCAAAAAGACAGCTGTGAATGGATTGTCATTGCAAACACACACACAGGTAATTTCTCTCGACTGAGCAAGTGGTCCAAAAACAAGAGTCTGATAAACATGAATGGTAACTTACCAGCTAAATGGTCAGTAGCCAGAAAGTCCGTCCTGTAAGCTGCCTGTTTGTCAGCCTGCCAGCTTTTGCTTTATAGAAAGAAACAGTAGTTATTAAACCTGCTCCAAGGCCACAGGAAACATGACACCTCCTAACCTGCAGGATTTCAAGTATTGCCTTTACTGTATTTTTTGCAACAAATTGATTAAGTTTCTGTGCCATCCCAAAAACTCACCCATTATCAAGGCCTGCACTGAATCACGTTACAGCAAAAAAAAGCAAGAAGTCTTGTGGCACTTAAAGACTAACAGATTTATTTGTCGCATGAGCTTTTCAGGGAGAAAATCCCATTTTTTCGGATGCTTTGAAGAGGGGGAAACTTACAGAATGGGAGGAAAATAAATGCAGGGAAGTGTAAGACATGGGATCAGGTCATACTGCAACAGCGAATCAGAGCATTTGTAAGGATTCAAACTCTAGGAAAACAGCACATACAGGGAGGGTGAAGTCAAATTACCTGTTACAATGGGAAAAGAATCCATCATCACAATTCAGCCCTGCTTTCACACAATCTAATCTGTAAGTTATTTGAAGCATTACCTCCTTCATGTTTAACACAACCATAGGGAATCCCAGCATAAAGCTAAGTCCCACAGGAAACTCAGTTTGGTTACCCTGCCCATGAAAGCCTATACAAAGTAATGCCAGAATATAGCAGATTAATAACAGATGTATAATAACAATTTGAAATCTCAGGGTTGAAAACCACAGCATCAAAAGCAACTCATCCACTTAGAGGAAACAACCTGAAAACCTGCCAATAAAGTTGACAGTAGTCAGAAGTTAGGAATGTAGTTTAGTGGGGCCTGGGCAAATCACTACAGACTCTTCCTTAGAGCCGAAGACAGAAAGCCACGCAGAGCTTCACGCAAACACTGCTGACTGTAATGCACACCAGACACTGAATTTTCAGTCATTAGACATACTCAATGCTCCCTCCAGGTATATCCACCATGTCTAAAGTGCAGCCCCTAGAACCAGAGATTTTTGAAGTGAACGTACAGGCAACACTCAAAGAGCTAATTCTTATCATCAGTGGGATGTACAACGCCACCTTCTACTCCAAATACTGCAGTTTTGCTTGGACGAGGCTGTGACAAAGTGACCCATTAAAAAACCTCATCTTCCAAGTCCTTTCCCCACCTTCTCAAGAAGCCAATAAAGACATCATTTCTTTGACTGCCTTGAAGCATGTTAGGAGTCTCACAAAAGTCAAAACTCAGTCTTTGCTGCCAAGAGGTCACAATCAAAAACAGACATGACACAATAAGTGATGATGACTGATTAAACTTGGGTGAGAGGGAGAGGAAAGGGCAAGCGTAGCAACAAGGTCATAATACAAATAGCATAATCCAGAGCTTGCTGAAGACATTTGGGAGTTTTTCTATTGTCTTGCTTGTCCTCAGCAACTCTGCAGATGAGACTAAGCTGTGGGGAATGGCAAATACACTGCAGGGAAGGGATAGGGTAAAGAGTGACCCAGACAAATAGGAGGACTAGGTCAAAAGAAATCTGGTAATGTTCAAGAAAGTAGTACAGATTTCTACACTTAGGACAGAAGAAACCCATGCACTGCCACAGACTGGGGACCAAGTGGCTGGACAGCAGCTCTGCACAAAAGGAGCTGGGGGTTACAGTGGACAAGAAGCTGGATACGAGTCAGCCGTGAGTCCTTACTGCCAAGAAGGCTAATGGGATATTGGGCACTGCATTAACAGGAGCATTGCGGGCAGATTTTGGCACTGGTGAGGCCACATGTGGAACATTATGCTAAGTTGTCCCCCCCACTGCCCTACAGGAAGAATGTGGATAAATTTGAAGGAGTCCATCTGAGGGGGCTGGGGCGTACAACTTACAAGGAGAAGCTGCAGGAACCTGGCCTATTTACTGTGTAGAATCAAAAACTGAGGGGGGGGTGGGATTTGATAACACATCTGTTACCTGAAAGGAGGGTCCAGCGAGGATGGAGCTAGGCTGTTCTCAGTGCTAGCAAATGACAGAACACAGGAGTGAGGAATTGCAGTAGGGGCAGGGGTTGGCAACCCAAAAAGATAAGAATAGCCATTTTAAAAAATTCCTTCAATAGTCAAGTGTTTTGAGAGCCGCAATGGGTGCAGCCAGGTCTTGCTGCAGGGTCCCCTAATAGAGGGGGCCTGGAATCAGGAATGGGCTTCCTGCAGGGTCCCTCAGTGGTGGGGTGAGTCCAGAGCCTGCTGCAGGCCATTGGCAGGGTCCCCCCATAGTAGAGGGGGGCCCAGCGCCAGGAGCATACCAGCAGGGTCCCCTGTTGGTGGCGTTGGGGGTCGGGGGGGGGGGGGGAATCGGAGGAGCCTGGAGCTGCAAGGAGGCAGCCAAAGAGTTGCATGAGGCTCCAGAACCGCAGGCTGCAGAGTTTGGGTAGGGGAGATCTAGGATGGATATTAGAAAACACTTTTCCCCTAGGAAGGTTGTGAAGTACTGGAATGGGTTACCTTCAGAGGTGGTAAACTCTCCCTCCTTCAATGTTTTAAAGGCACAGCTTGACAAAGCCCTGGCTGGGGTGGTCCTTCTTTGAGAAGGGGGTTGATCTTGATGATCTCCCGAGGTCCCTTCCAACCCAACATTCCAGGATTCTTCATTTGGCTTGGGATCAGGCCTAGACTATGATGCTTCTCTTACTTTTGAGCTAAGTTACTTATACAACCCTTATCGTAGCCAGCAGGGAATACAAAGGAAAAAAAGAATTGAGGGAAGTCAAAGACAGCATTTAAGTTATTGCACTGCCAGAATCAAATCAAATTTAATCAAAGAGGCTGCAGAACTGGAATTTATTTGCAAATTCGACTGTGTTGCTTCAGGGCTAAATAGGGACTTTAACAACTGCTTTGGTTTGGTGTTACAGCATGACCTGATCCCATGACTGACTTTACTGCATTTATTTCCTCCCATTCTTTAAGCCCCCCCCCCCCCCCATCTTCAAAGCATATGACGAAGCAGGATTTTTCTCTCACAAAAGCTCATGCAATAAATAACTTTGTCAATCTAAGTGCCACAGGACTCTGTTTTGCCAGAATTGAGTTCTATAAACAGGGGTGGCTAAACTTATGGAACTCAAGAGCCACACAAGTTGATTATTAAACCTTCAAGAGCTGCACTGAGGCATACAGCCATATACTTTTACCTACTAAATTGATTTGCTGATGTTCTTCTGCAAGCCACGCTTTTTCATTCAAGAGCCACGTGCGGCTTCTGAGCTGCAGTTTGGCCACACCTGTTCTATAAGGACCATACCAACAAATTGTACATGTGGCTAACATGCCAACTTAGGAAACTGATGCTAGTCAATAGTAAGAATTGACCAAGTCAGCACGATAACATTAACGGTTACAGCCCCAAACAGGTAAGCCATGCTGGTACACTCAGAGAAAGTGTGTTAACTAGGGTGCACCCTTCCCAACAAAATTGTGCCTAGATTTAGTGTTCCAGTCAAATGTACTGAAAGGAATATGGTTGAAGAGGCCATCCCCCAGCAGTGAGTGATTTGTGAATAGCACGAAAGATACAGAAGGAACATTACTATTCCAGGGTACACAGTGATAGCTTACAGCAGAGCTCACAGAACCTGGATCCATTCACATTGAAGACAGCAGTCCTTACCAACTTCCTGCTAAGCAAGTTTAAGGGTTACTTCATACATGCTCTACTCCCAGATGGCTGAGGTTAAAGACGAGGTGCTGGTGCAGCATGGCCTAATTTAGTGTGCCTCTGGCAGGGACTGCTGCACACAGCTGCTGGTTTCACAGAGTCCACACCAGCTGCAGGGTTCTCCTAGCACTCAGCATCAGAGGAACAGAGCAACATCTTTACCAGGGGGAATCCCTAAGCAGGTGCAGCAGTGTGAAATACTGTTCCAGCACAGTGGGAGTTAAGAGTCAACATTTAAGCCAATCAGCAAGATACACCTCAGCCTTCAGGGGCTCACACCAGGCCAGAGCTGATGTGACCATCAAGTCAGTACATTCAGACAACAGGCCACTTAAGCCAAACAGCATGCTCCGCCTTTTGGTGAGGTATAGCCATATTTTCTATCTGCCCAACAAGCCAGGCACTCATGTTTGAAATGAATGAAAATTCCTTGGCAAAGGGATAACATGATACCCCAGAACAGTGGTTCCCAACCTCCTCCCTGCTGCAGCACGCCTTGATACCTTTAATTATTTTGAGACACACCGCCACATAGCATCCAAATGAACTCATGATTCATGAGTAAATCCAAGTAGTTTTTCAAAATATTCCATGGCACAGCTGCTCAGGCCTGATGGCACACCTGTGGGCTGTGGCACACTGGCTGGGAAACATTGCCCGGGAAACACTGCTCTAGAAGCTTTTATTATTCCCCCCCCCCAAAAAAAGTGATCTTTAAACAAGGGGAAAAACTCTTTGGTACACAGGAAGTGTGTATGAAGAACAAATATGTACAAGACTACATGGCAATCCATGATTTAGATTTTCAATAGGATCAGCGTTTTTGGACAGCCGCAGCAAATCATGTGCTATTTTAATCTATTTTTAATTAAAATGGTTAGCATTTGGTTAATCACATCATGTATGTAACTAAATAAACTGAAGACAGAAAATGTGGCTGGGGTCAGCTCCTCCCCCAGCTAAGCTCTGGTGTCCTGTTTGACACGAGTGTGACTTCAAGGACTTACTTATAAAGGAGTGCCGCTAGCCTGGAGAGAGATCTGGGGTTCGAGGGCCAAGACTCAGGGCTCGAGGCCCTTAAGAACAAGGGCCAGTGACACCCCTGTTGCTTACCCATCTTTGGGGGGGGGGGGATGAACTTTATTTGTATTTCTTGCAAACACACCACCCTAGGAAACATACTGAAAAGAAGTGCTTTAAAATGAACAGCATGCCAAAATGTAAGAAGTTTAGAGACTGATTAGTTGAGAACATTATAGCATATTTCTAGTCCCCCTGCTATCCCTATGTTATAACTACAGACACCTTTTCCACCTTAATGCTCAATTCTCATCCATGGTCAGCAGCGGTTTAGTGTGCATCTGTCAGATCACAGCCATGAAGATAATATGCCAGCTGTGAGAGTGGAGTCCCTAGTCCTGCATCTTCTTGACTTAGGGTATGTCTACACTGTAATTAAACACCCACAGCTCACCAAGCTGTAAAATTATGATGCAGACACCCAGACGCTGGCTGGAGCCACAGCTCTGAGACCCCATCAGGGGAAAGAGTCCTAAAACCCAGATACCAGCTTTGCTGCCCAAGCCTAGGTCAGCTGACACAGCCTAGCCACAAGTCCTTCACTGCTATGTAGACATAACCTAATAGCTCCAACTGAGCAAAGGAAGCACCTCTTTACCTTTTCAGAGACTGAAAACTAACTCACCTTCCCAGGAAGGTCTCAACATCTCCCCAACTGGTCTAAGTAAAAACGAGCTATACTGACAAGAACGGATTAAAATACAACAATGTGGTTTTGCAGAGCAACACAAGACATAGGTTAGGGAGTTTAGCCAGGGTTTCCCTTCAGCTTATGCACAGTGAATTAGAGCCATGCCACCCCTCTATTGTACTTCTGCAAGGGTACGCTCTTTCCCCATGCCCCAACCCAAGCACCAATTTGAGCTTCAGAGAGTCAGCTCTCCGGTTCCACTTGGCCAGGCAGTCTCTGATTTCAAGCATCATATGCTGCCTCATAGATCCCACATAACCTGTGCCCATTTTTGATGATAAAAGGTGGCACAGAATTGATTATTCCATCAGGCACATTGGTTAAACTTGCATCAGCAGTTCAACAACACAATAGCTGATCTGGGGAAATTTCAGTCTGGTCTCCATGCTACAGAAAATGTCCTTGATTTAATCCTCTCTCCCCTCTGCTCCCACAGCTCAAATTATTTCCTCAGTTTCCTCTCACAAAACCTGGCATTTCAAGTACACTTCTGATTTTGCCTGCACCTTAGTCAGCCTAGGGGACTGGATCCCAGTTTACATATCACTTCTCCTAGGGCTGAAGCATTTAAACCAGGGGTCTCAAACTCAAATCACCATGAAGAGAATGTTAGCCCAAGGGCTGCACCAGTACAGCTGCCCAAGGGCTGCACCACTGAAACCTTTTCATACAACGGTATTGCAAATATTGATAGCAATAGCGTCACTGTGGGCCGCAATAAATAACTAAGGGCTGGGAGTTTCAGCCCCCTGGTTTAAACTGCCTCACGCTTAAAACTGCCATTAAAGTGATGCAATTCACTTTTTTCATAGTTTCCTCTTAGCAGCATTTCTAATGAATTGTTACTTGATAGATTAAAAGCAACCTATCCCTACCCCACAGATACCAGGAGTAATTCAGACTATTTTTTATATACATGCACATTTTAACAAAAGCATTCATGGAAAATTCCAAGTCAGACCGGACACTTTTCTAAGCAAATCATTGGGGCTAAAGTAAAGTGAGAATAAAAAGCTAATTACCTATTTTGAAAAGGTTTCTCATCTGACTGTGTACATGCACTCCCACAAGGGGTGTAAGCAGACTTCTAAACTGTTCTGAAGTTAAGACAGACTTTAGAAGTGCCCTGCACAATGAGCAATGTCAGTATAGAGCAGAATGTAATTTTCGCATATGCCACCTCAGCACTGCCTGTACCAGCGACCATTCATGGCTGGAGGGGCGGGGGGGGAGGAGCAATCTTAAAGGGCCAGAAACCTACCACAACGCCCCCTGCCCCCACTCAACCTCCGCTACAAGACTTGACAAAACTGCTAGTTTTATACATGCCACCCAGAAATACCACATTTGTTAAACACCAGATAATGACATTCATAAGAACTGTCCTCTTCAACATGGTCAGTTAACTAATTTCACTTATGTGAGTCTAACAAACCCCAGGCCAAGCGCTCTGCCGAAAAACACTCTACTATTCCCAGCCTTTAACCCACTTCTCCCTGATCACCAAACAAGTTTATAAATACCTGCACCCAAGATGCCTAATCCCCAAGGGCAGTTACATCACAAGGCCTAAAAAGTTATAAACAGGACACAAAATAGATTTTTGGGAAGTGGGGAGGGGGCAGGCAGGAGGAGTACACACTGACAGGGGAGTCAAACTGGTTCGCAATGACCCAGGGATATTGTAATACTGAAAAAGATCTAGAGTTCAGAGAGATCAAGTGATGCGAGTTTGCAATGTGATACAGCAGTAACAAAGAAAAAAGGTTAAGGCAACACTGGACAGCAGCTGAAGAAAGCCTCTTGCTATATGGCTCTGGCACGGCCACACCAGAAACAATGTGTTCAGTTCTGCTACCTGGATTAACAGGAAGATATTGATGAACTGGAGTCTCGCTACAGACAACCCAAATGATCAGGGAGGCTCTAGGGATGAATTTGTGAGGAGTGACAAATACTTGTGGCATGGCTAAGAGATGACAAGATCTTTTTCACAAGTATTTGAAGCACACACCTAGGAAGGACAGACATTCTTCATGGAGGCAAACTAAGAACAGGATAACATTAAGAGGAATGTTAGTAAGCTACCCTGATATTCCTCCTAACAGCGATACCTACATTGAAATAATGTCTTAAAAAGGAAGCAGCTGAAATAAATCACCTGAGACTTCAAATGCAAGTTACTCCTTTGGAAGGGGAGTGAGAAACTAAGACCAAAACTGGCACAGCAGTTATACGAACCAAGCTACTGAAACCCTAGTCACACATTCATGTCTACTACTTAAATCAGCTCTGCCAAAGAGTCAAAAATAAATAAATAAAAAAATAACCCCCCCCCCCCCCCCGGTAAAGCATGAAAAGTACCTCGCCTGCTCTTCACCATGAAGCTAATGAAAAAAGTGCTCTGTTTACTCATTTTCCTCCCGGCTCCAGACAAAGCTCATCCTGGGCAAATAGCATTTTGCAAAGCTGATTTGGCATTGGACAAGATCCCAAGCCAGGCCATTTTGTTACCGGTCAAGGTTTCAGTACACTGGGTCTGCTTACTAACAGCGTAAAGCCCCCCCAAGACAGTTTCTGGTGGCATGTGAACCCTTAACATTGCCCTCTTCTCTTCACTAAAAGGAGGCCCCTCCAGGAAACTTTCTCGTTAATAAAGCCCAACCAGAATCTCTTCCCCTGCCTGACTGCCACGACTCATCCACAGGCTGCCACGCTGGGGAACTCCTCCCCCGCGACCCCATACATGAACCCTAGCTCACAAAGGCCTTGTCCAGGCTAGGATAAAATGAATGATGGCGACTAAGAGTCGAAGCCTAAGACTCCTAGGAGTCTAGTGCAGACAAGATGGTCTGCTTTAACACATATTACAAGTGTCAGTTAAAACCAAGAAAGGAGCCTAAGAGACACAGCACACAGAGACAACATGCCTTGTGTCCAGACTGCACTGATGGACATGTCAGCACTAAACTTTGAGCTCCTCCTCTAGACATAGCATAGACCTTTCCTCTCCCCAGCAAGCCCCAACCAGGAAACCACATTTTACTGCCCCCTCAAACCAAACTCACCTGGTCCCCCAACAGAGAAAGTCATTTCAAATGGTAAGACCAGGCTGGTGAGTCAGCCACCCTCACTCACAAATAATTAAAAGCCGAAGACAGATTTTGTAACCAGCCTCCCCCAATTCCTTATGTGTTGCTTGTATTTACAGCCATCATCTCATCACCTCCACATCCACACGGGGCAGGGAGGCCAGGCACCCGTGTCGGGCGGCCCCACGCTCGCCAGCCGGGGAGCCAAATCAACCCGCCGAGATGGCCCCGTGAACTTTGCCCGAGGCTCCCAAGGGCGCCCGGCTGGCCCACGCGCCGCGGGGAGGCGGCGGCGGCGGCGGCCGGGCGGACCCAGGACTCGGGACCAGCAGCCGCCCCGCCCCGCTCCGGGAAGTTGGTGGGAAGTTCGGCAGCGGCCGGAGGCCGGGCCGGGCCCGTGCGCAGCAGTGACACGTAGGTGGCGGCTGTCCGTCCGTCCGTCCGTCTGTCCGCCCCCCGCCGCGCCTCAGCTTCCACGTCAGCAGCGCGGCCCGCGCCCGCGCCGCCCTCTCCCGCCCGGCCCCGCGCTGCTGAAGCTGGGCGCACGGGCGGGCCGCGGCGGAAGGGGGCGGCGGGCCGCGAGGCGGGCGGGGAACTTACTTCGGCCGGTGCCCGCTCGCCCCGCTGGAGAAGCCGCAACGCTCCTGGGAAAGCTGTGAGGCACCTTCCCCGGCTACTATATAGGGCGGTCGGCCGCCAATCCCGGCCTCGCACGTCAGAGCCCCGCCCCTTCCTCCCGCCACGCCACGCCCCCGGATGGTGCCGGGTTCCTTCCGCCGCCGCCTCCCCCGGGACAGCCCGCCCCGCCCAGCGCCTCCCCCGGGACACCGGCCACAGGCCAACGTCGACGTGGGCCTCACGCCGCCTGAGCCGGGCGGGGGACACCCGCTTCCCCGCACCGGGCCCCGCCGCTCGCCCCCCAGCCCTAGCTCTCTTCCCAACCTGCTGCTGCAAAACTTCGCGTGCGCCTGAAGCCAGCAGGGTGTAAAAATACAGGGGCTGGGTACGGAGCCTAGACCTTCCCTGCCTTCATTTTAGGGGTTTTCTGGCGTGGGGCTTGGTCCTGCTACCTGTCACTGTTGTAGCAGAAGGTTTTTCAGGAGAAAGATTGGCAATGGCGAAGTGGGGACAAAATGAAGTAACGCTGACTGAGAAGCTCCATGGCAATCTTAAAATTGGGCTCGTCTCTCCCAGTGAACAGCCACCTGCAGCTACAAAATGGGTAGATGATCCGGTGATGCAGACTTGTATATGGGTGGCCATGAAACTAAGCTTGCTTAACAGAGGGAAAAAGCAGGTGAATGATAGCGTTTGTTAGGCCAACTTCTGCTGGGGAAAGAGAAACTTTCAAGGTAGAGAGAGCTCTCAGAAAAGTCAGCCTCAGCCATGGCAGCACATGAGCTGTTGGCACAGACAGACTGAAGGCTTCTCAAACCTTTTCCCTATCAAAACTTAAATCATGACCCCTATACTAGAAAAAACTGTAACCTCCCTTCATCTTCAGCCCTCCAGGGTGTGACACTGGGGCAGAGGTCAGCACCCCAAACAATAAGAGCCATTTTAAAAAACTTTCAATAACCAAGTATTTTGAAAGTCACAATGGGTGGAGCCTCCGGGGGTGGGGGTGAGGGGATCTGGGCCAGGGCACCTGCCACAGGGTCCCTTGGTGGGAGGGGGCCTGGAACCAGGGGCAGGGCTCCCAAAGGGTACCACACTGGTGGCAGAAGGGGGTCCTGGAGGGGTGGATTACCACATGGCTTGCTGGGCCCCCTGGCCCGGCCAGAGCTGGGAGGGCAGGGCCACCCTGGCTCAGAGGGGATGCTCCACGTTTCCACCCTGCTCCTGGGGACAGGTGAGCTGCCCCTGCTCACTTGGCTCCAAGTGTAGGCTGGGGCTGGCTGGCTGACTTGCTGTAGGGCCTGCGGCCTAGGGCCACACCACACAGCAGTCAGTTCTTCTGCCTTGGGGGGGGAAGCCGCCCCCCCGCGGGGGGGGGGGAGTACGGCCCCCAGACTGGGACCACTGCCAGGGGTCCAGGGCCCCAGCCAGGGGAGAGTGGCCCACCACTAGGCTGAGCCCCAGGGCCCCTTAATCTGCCCCATGGGACCTGAAGCCATGGTGGGGACTGCCCAGAGGGTCCACTGGTGGTGGGGGGGCCCAAAGCCAGAACAAGGACTGCCCATGAGGTCCCCTGGTAGTGGGAGAACAGCGGACTGGAGTCGCAAGGGGCAGCCAAAGAGTTGCATGTGACCCCAGAGTCACAGGTTGCAGACCACTGGGCTGGAAGCTCTGGGCTTCAGCCTCTTGCAGAGCTCCTGCCTGCGGCTTTCTTGCCCATGGAGTTCCTGCTTGTGTCTTTCTGCCCTAGCAACCTCATCAAAATGGAGTTGTGATGCAGTTTGGGGTGGCAACCCTGCAGGGAGGAGGGCTACAAATCTGGAACACTATAGCTTAAACTAAACAGACTATGTATTTCGACTATAAAATCCTCAGAGAAGGAACTCAGTTGTTCCTTATATTTATATAGAGGCATGCACACAGTGTTTAAGTAGATTAAAAAGACCTATTAGGCCACCTAGTCCATCCCCTGTAAGCTAAAAGCAATCACCCTTCATGTACTTCAGCACACAATATATATCCACTGGTCTCCCATTTTCACTCCTACTGCTGTATGTAGCAGAAGGAAGGTCCATGCAGCAGACCAGATACTTGATGCAAGAGCCAGGCAAAATAGAGGAAACCCTCCTCTGCCATTTCAGATCCAATTAGAGTTTTAAGGGACAGCCAAAAAAATCAGATTTGTGAAGTGTCTGGGCCTATCCCCTTTATACATCTAAACACCACACCAGTATCACACAAGGTAGTTCTTGTGACTCTAGTCAGATTTCTAGGAAAACGGAACCTGATCTCAAACATTAAGGCTTCTTGCTTCCATCCATTTAAATGGACCTAAAGACTTCTGAGGATCAGAGCCTTAGTTCCATCAATCTTTTTTGTGAAGAGAAGCCCTTTTTAAGGCTCTGAGTGCAACTAGCTTCTGCTACGCCCAACTAATTCTTGTGTAGGTAGGAAAGCTAGCGTTTCTCCTCAAAACCTTCAGCACACGGAGGCACTGCCAGGGGAAATCCCAGTCTGGAAACCCTGACTGGGATTTAACTTCTTTTCTCCAAATCTCCATCTTACTCAGTAGAACCTTCAATAGGGACATGCTGTATCACATCAGAGATGGGGGTCCACACAACTCATCACATTCTAGTTATCCAGAGCAAGTTCTAGTCCCTCAGACATTACAGGTTTCTGAATCTCCTTCCAACCTTCCCTCAACAACTGTACTCTCTGGAGGGAATCTTCAAGCATACTGGGTGTTTTTAACCATGTGGCTCCAGCTACAGAATGGCAACACACAACATGAGATGGAGTGTACCACCTGGCTCTGAAGGAAAGGAAGTTCTGGAGGGCTGTATCATAACCCAGTGTCTCTACTTCTAAGGTGGAGATTTCTGTTGGTGAAGAGAAACCAGGGACAGCCTGTTCTCGGAAGTATGAAAGCTTCCATAGAGGGAGACAGCTTGTCGTGGTCCATTCCTCCCATACACACAGCAAGTTTGGATATTGCCTGTGGTAGGATCAAGAGAAAGCTTCAGGGGATGCTCTAAGGCTTGGTGTGACCTGAGTCCCTCTCCTCCAGCGCAACAATGTCAGTGGAGGCAATCTGCCATGGTCATTTCCCTTCCTTCCCCTTAGTTCTTGAAGGTTATTTAGACCTTGCTCTTACCATTTACTGACAGAGTGACCATGTATTAAAAAGACCATCTGTCATGGGAGGCGGCTACCAGATTGGTAAAGTAGGGCCCAGCGAGGTGAACTGAGGCATCAGGGCAGGAAAGAGTGCCCACCTGTCATGACAAGTAACGTCCCATCTCTCCCCCGGCACCCTGTGCATTTGGCTGTGCAAAGAGAGAGATGCTGGCTTGAGGAGTTGTGAGAAGAAGAGCTGACAAGGAGGCCTCCTGGGAAAGATGGGGACATGTCAACAACCTGACCGTCACTAATAAGCACATGTTCCAGCAGCCTGTTGTCAATTTCCCTGGCTCAGCTGTGGGCAGCTCCTTCAGATGGCCAGTCTGAAGAAAAGCAGAAACTGGGAGAAAATGATGATGTGAAACCTTCAAGGAAACTGGGTCAGGACCTAAAAACAAGACATGTCCGGATGTTCTGAGAGCGGAAGGCTGTGGCTAAAGAAGGCTTTCCCAGTCCTGCCCTCCCCAAGCACAGAAATTTCTAGGAAGGGAAATAGCTTGTGGCTCCTCAACTCTGGTGCAAAGATCCTGGTCTTTCATGGCACATTATCCTTGGACAACCTGAGATCTTCCCTAGGGCTTTTCATAGCCTGCACATTTTTTCTTTTCGTTTCTTTAAAGCATACTTGTGTTGACTTCAAAACAAGGCTTGAACACAGCTACATTAAAAAATAGTTTTTGATGTATTTACTGTTCATTCTATCTTAAGGTTTCTAAAATATAACTAGCAAAGCACCATCTAGTACTCTGGGTCCTTATGCCACACACTGAAATCACAAGATAGATCTACCTCACAGAGAAGCGAGAAAAAAACTAGCTTTGCAGCATGCCCGAAAAGTTAATGAATCTAAGCTGTTAAAGCCCCAGGTATTTAGTCTCCTAACTTCCAATGGTTTCAATGGGTGTTAGTTGCCTACATACCTTCAGGGATCTGGGCCCAGCTGGTGGGGGGGGGGGGGGGCACAGCAAGTTCCAAAACACAGAACTACTCATACAGAAGACCTTGCAAGTTCTCTCTTGTTTATACTGAGGGAGCTCCACTTTTACCAGGTCTGCTCATCTCAACTTTGGCAGTACTAATGCTGTGTTAGAAAGGACTTATTTATGTCTTTTAGGCAGAATACAGTTTTAAAAGAAGGTAGAAGGAGGATTCAAAACTCTCCTAAGTCAGAGACTACCGAAACTCTTCCACAAGCAAAGACTTCATAAAGTCAAGAATTCAACATACATATTTTCATGATATGCACTCCAAAATAAATACTGTTTGCTCTTGGAAGAAAACCTTTCATAAAGGTTGTAGTAAAATGGATCATCATGTTTAAGGGGAGAGGGAGAAAAAAATAGCTTGCTGTAAAAAGTGACTCAGTGGCAGAATAATGTTCTGTGTTTCCTATGTCAATGTCTTCCAGACCACATCTACATCATTTACAAAGGGGCAGAAAAACAGTTTTCCCTGGAGAGCTGGAAGGCAAGCTGTATTCTTTCTGATTCACACATCATTGCCAGTAAAAGATTCCATAGACCAAATTCTGCCTTTGGTTACATCTATGCAACCCGATGTCTTCAACCATCCACTGTTCACACTTGAGCATATTGTAGGGGCAGGTCTGTATCTCTCCTCTTCAAAGGAAACCTATCATTCGTGGTCATAGTGAGGTACTAATAGCCTAAACCTAACCAAGAACCTTTATAATGAAGTTCCCTTGCTATAGTAAGAAAGCTAACCAAAGAGCATGAGATTCTAAGACTGTTTAATCTGACTGGGCCTCTCCATCAGAAGTCTTTGTTTCTTAATTACTTTACTTTCTGTCCACTTTAACATTTTAGAATGATGTCAGATCCTACAAGCAACGTGTCCTTCTAGCATTGCTGAATGCTCCACAAAAGAGGCCAGGCAAAATAGATTTGAAGAATAAAAGTAACTTACTGGTTTGGAAGGAGAGTTCTCTAGTGAGCAACACAGGAAGAGAACTCCCACCGGCAGAAAGAGGAATGGCAGCAGGCTAGGGGATAAGTGGGCATGGTAAAGTAAGAGGAAGCATGGTCTAATGGTTAATGTAGAAGTCAGAAGACATGAAGTCTACTCCCCTCTCCACTGGTGACTTGCTGGGTTGGATTGGGAAAAGCTCAACTTCTCTATGTCTCTGTTTCCCCATCCATAAAAAGAGAGAAGATAACCCTTATCTAACTGGGAGTTCATTACAAGTTGCATAGCACTGCGTGTTCTCTTAATGGATGATACTGAAGGAAGGCAAAGTTACACATTACTAGAGGAAGAGGAAAGTCAGCGAACAGCTTGGACAACCAAGTCCATTCTAAATGGATTTACAAAGGAATAAAAAGCACCAGAGTCCACGTGTGAGATAGTACTGCCAGTTAACACAAGAGAGCAATCTGGCTGCTGTTTTACATTAACCTGGATTTAGACACTAAGTATTTGGGAAGACCAAAGGCAGAAATGGACATATTTAAGATGGGGTGTAATTCAATACCTGTAAGGATTTCAGTACATGGATGACTTAAGTAGTATTTTCTAGCAATATTCTGGAGGTGTAAATACGCAAATGTAGAAATCAGAGAGATATGGAAAAGTTTGCCAAGATTAAGGAAAAATCCAGGATTCTGGTCTGCATTAAGGGGAAATGCTTGCCAAACATAAAAAGACAAGGAAAGGAAGCAATGGCTTGACACTGTAAATCTAGATTGACGTTTCACCTGGTAGATGTTCTGGCAGCAAAAGGGGAATAATAGTCCCAGGAATTCAAGAAAATTGAAAGTTACGCTATACCATCTTCCCACAATTTTTGCTATTTCCTGCAGATTATATACTGGGTTTATTCATTCTTCCAAATGGGATTTGGGTCCCATCCTGCTTTGGCTAGTTGACAGATGTTCCTCATCCATTCATTTTTGCAGTGTTTCTTGTTTCCCAAATTCACCTCCTTTAGCAATTACAATGAAAAACGAACATGTGGCACTTTATTATAAAGCAGTTGTTGGTATGAGAATACGAGGATCTCACAGGCTGTACCTTTTCCTCTGTAAGCTGAGTGGGATCTCTTTGCTATATCCTATCACTTACAAATCTGGGGAGTGAAAACAGGGCCCATATCTTTTATCTTCTGTGCTGCCTGATACACCTACTTGACCCTAAAGTAGCTCTATCTGAAGCTTTACAGAGCACATTTATCAAAGATGACTAGTTTACAACATTTTAAAAAGACCATAACCCTCCCTTCTCCCACTGACTTGTTTAGGTAAGTACTTATGATGAGCAACCACTGCAACAAACTTTGAAGAAGTAAAGAAAAATGCCAAGAGATTAAAGACATCCCAGGTGGACAAGAAGAATGGAGCACAGACAGAGAGTTAATTCCACAATGGAGAAAGCTTTCCATTAAAGGAGTGATCAGAAAGGTATCTAGGATTTAAACACAGAAACTGTGATTAGAGAGACATTTTCATATAGTTTGGAGACTATGATACTGGGGATTACAGAAAAATCTAATGTGGTTTCCTCTAGCTCCTGAAAAGGTTTGAACGTTCCCTCATGTTATTGCATAAGAGCAGTCTGCAGGGTTGCCAACTCTTCCAATATTTCAAGACTTGCAACAAAATCTGATGTTTTTTCTTAAAGCTCCAGCTCTTGGACTCACATGAGAATTTCAGATGCTCTTGTTGTTGTTAAGTTTCTGGATGTCTTGGTTTTTAAGAAAAGCTTGAAATCATGCAATGTAAAGATTAAAAACCCAGTGTGTAGTTACAATGCCATTGTTTTAAACCAATGCCAGGGTTTCAGCTATTTAAGCCTTCCCCTTCATCCTATCCAATGGTATCCATAATGTATGCACAGGGGGCTCTGGGTGTCCACAGACAAGCCCTAATTCCTAATCACTGTTAGGCCAAAAAGAAGTTTCTCCAGGTGTCAGATGTAGATATATTATAGCAATCTAAACTGGCAGTACAGAATGCGCACAAATTCTCTTCCAAATCTGCAAGGCCCTCTAAGCTAGCTGTGGAAGAAGACCGTTTTGAGAGGAGATAGTCACATTATTTATTATAAATATTTGTTATGGATTGAGGTTAGTGAATCACTCCTGATTCCATCCTGATCTTCTTCAAAGACAGATATTCACCAAAGTGGGGAATATATGAATAACTTTTCAGTTTGCGTTAACTGTTCCCTTTGCTATTCATTATTTGGGTCACCTGCACAGCACTCTGTATTGTTTCTGCTCCCTGGTGGATAACCAAAACTTTTTGTGCCTTATCCACTGTGGGTTTTCAGACAAAAACAGAGGCATGCAAATTTCTGAAATCGTCAGGATTCACAAACTTTTTCTTTTAAATACTTAATAGTGATCCCCATCCTTGTGAACCAGCCTAATCAATCACAACCTACTGCACTCAACACTTTAACCACATAAAAACATTTATGAATCAGTTTTCTTACTATTTGGCCAACTCTACTTTTAAGCTATGCATCAGTCCCTCCTCTGAGACTCAAGAGATGCCCTGAACACACCCGTCTCATTCTACATAGTGCTGCTGCACTATGATTTGTGAGCCTATAAGCATTTATAATAGGCATAGTGCAATTTGTACATTTAAAAGTTGCTGTTTTCACTCTGCCTGCCTCGCATAGCATTCCATTTTTCTAGAGCTTTCCAATTAATAGCAGAAAACAGGTTTAAATCCAACTTTATCTCCTACCAACAGAGAGAAATACAAATCTGCCCATAAGTGAGCAAATGAAACAAATGGGGCCTGATCCAAATATGTGCAGAGCACCCCCAATTCCTCTGAGCAAATAGCAGGGCTGACTCTAAAAGGATGCCCAGCCTGCAATTCCCACTGTGAGGGAGGGAAGGAGAGAGAGAGAGAGAGAGAGAGAAAAGAAGACTGCAGCTGGGGCAAAATTTAGTTGTTCCTGGCACCCTCCTCTGCCAAGAGGTGCTCTGCTGCTCCTAGTCAGGGTTTTCCCCAATCCCACCTCTGCAGCTACTGCCTCGCTACTGCCCCAGTCCTTCATCTGACTCCATCACCCCCCTGCAACATTATGTTACCTACTGTGTTCTCTCACACTCCATGCCCCACAGCCTGTTCCTGCCATGCTTCTCATCCTTCCCGTACAACATCTCCTCTAACAAGAGCCTGAACTCAGGCTTGCCTTTCATTCGAGAAGATGCACAGAGCGTACTGTTTAATTCAAAGCACCCAGGAGTGCCTTGATGCTTGCATAAGAAGAGCCTTAGTCATGGGGGACTGCAGGTGGCCTGGAAGTGCTTGAAACAGCTCAAGCTCCTGGATGTCGTCAGTGCTTGGCACCTCTCAGAAACAGGCCTTTAATTCAATGTTTCAGACAAACCACTCCAAATTCTTTTGAAAAAGACACAGAGACTGGTATTGGCATAGGCCTCACTCGTGCAACTTATTTACCCACACACTAAACCAACTCGGCCATTTGGAAAAGGCTGAAGAATTGTTTCAATCACCCAACTCTTTTCCAAAGTCTGTTGTGTGCATCTGATGAAACTGCACCACTGGTCACATTAGCTTCATAAAAATAAGCAATTTCTATTTCAGAAATGGTGTCTTCTGTGTGACTATTTGATATGGAGCCAAGCATCATCTTTCCTGAAAGTGTTTGAGTACTGTCATGTGTTTGAGCTACTCATATCAGTACTGAGTGGGAAAGTCTACTACTGGATGCAAAGAATTCCAGACAAACAATTGTAAGTCTAGTCTCAGAAAGAATCTTGCAGTTGGTTTACACCAAGTCTCCCTCAAAGACAGTAACAGCTAAAGAACTGACGTGATTTCAACAATTTCTTGTTAAGGAGTATTTAGTTACTGAGGAAATGCCCTCCTAAATACAAAGCTACTAGGTAACAGGAGAATTCAGCTGTTACATAAACCAGCCTAATTTCTATGGATTTTGCATTCACTGATATTAAGGGCCAAAAGATCTGTACATGTGATATACATACTGCTTCTGTGGATGTATGGTTTGTTCTGATGACTACGCACAGCACTTGTATCATTCTTTTATTTAAAAAAGAGCAGAACATTAAATCAAGCTGATGCACTTTGTACAGGAGAGTGCAAAACTTTAGTCTGTTTCCACTTGTTATGCACGGATGATAAATCTGTGTCACTTTTCAGTAGTGCACCAACCATCTTTATCAAGCAATGTCCCCTCACTTTATCACTGTATGAAATGCTCAACTAGCTGGATTTATACGTGTTTTTCTTGATTCCTTTCAGCCACTGAAGTGGGATCCAGCCCCCTCCCCCCACCTCTCCAAGTGCAATCTCTCCCTTAAACTAAACTGTGAAGAGCTTTCCCACTCTCTCTTCCCTTAGCTGTCCTCTAGTTTTTTCTCTTTGTGGAGATTTCCTAGCATCACTTAGTAGCTTTCTGAGCTGGTCCTGGGTCCTTCCATCAGCCTTTGCTGTTGAAAACAAAAATGACAAACCACAAGTTTCCACCAGGGCAGAGTACACTGCCTCAGCAACACAATCAGCCTCTAGGCCAGTGGTTCTCAACTTTTGCTGGTTGTGACATGCTTGGTGGCATATCATGACCCTACAGGACATAGCAGCCCTCCTCCCCCAGGCCAAATCCAACCATTGTCCAAGCTCTCTGTGACACACTTATCACTGTGTGGCAACACAGTAATGTGTCCCAACACAGTGGTTGAGAACCATGGCTTTGGGCCACTGGTTCTCAGCCTATTTACCCTGGTGGGCCACATACGCAGCTCTCTCTGTGATATTTGGGCCACATCCACACACTATGTATATACTGACTATATGGCCTTGGGGAAGTCACATGGGCCACAGCTGTGAGCTCCCTGGGTCACAGTTAAGAACCACTGGTCTATGGATACAGAGAACAAGAGAGCAAGGTCAGCCCTACGTGCTGCCACCACGTCCACCATTAGAACACGAGACCTTCCCCTTCCAGTCCTTTGTGTGTGCCTTGCTAACATGCTTGTGCTGCCACTCTGGCATAGTACACCACGGTAACAGCAAGCTCTAGGCTCTGCTTCTGCACACAGGCTTCTTCCCTAACACAACAGTTGTGGAAGTACAATTATGTGAGCCCGGTTAGGTGTCTCTCTGGCAAGAGCATCACTAGGAAAATGATAATGACAACAGTAATCAGAAAAGAGGAAAGTGAGAAACTAAAGATTGAGGACCCTTTCGTTTTTTGAAGACACTAAAGATGTTTTTAGAAGAGAAGACATGTTGATCTTCTTACCTCATGTATCTCTCCTAGCAGGATCTAACTATGCATACTTCCCCAGGATCAGATGAGTTTAAATCAAGTCTGCCTGTGAACAGACTGCTGCACTGCATTCCTCCATCTAATCAAGTTTTGCACTGCCACAGTGATTCTGATCAGAGGATGAACAGTAACTATCCTTGCAACTTGAATACATATCTGACACTAACTAATCAGAGGACAGAACGTACTAGTCAAAGACAAGGCAGTTGCCAATAGCAATGCCCAGAGATAAGCATCTTATAAAGATACCGGATTCCCTGGTCCCTTCCAATGGGAGGAAGGACGTTAGTATTTCTGTTGTGATGCTTAAGGCAATACCAGAGTCTGTGTAGGCTGCAAAGAAATTTCAAAGGAGGCCTAGGCTAGGTAAAAAGAACAATCTCTTCAGCTTTACTGATGAGCACAAATTTCCTGTAGCAAAGGTAAAACAAAACCCACCACAGATTGAGCACATTCTCTTTATGCAACTTAAATCTTCAAACACACAAAAATCCTCCAACAAACTTCATAAGCATATAAATAATATAAAGGGGGATGATTTTCTCTCTCTAGCACTTTCTCCCATTTATAGATAGCAATGTATCTCTTCCACCTGAAACGCAGCTTTCGTTTCTTTAAATGCTGCCCCATTAGGATGATAATATGTGAGCTGTGGGGTACTGGAGGTGGGGTACTGATTCATTAAGAGCAAGGAAGAGAAACCGGGGGGGGGACCCCACAGAGTAAGGGTGTTTTAATTTAAGTGCCTTTCGGAAATGTGCTAGTTTAACCCACAAAAGCAGCTTCATAAGAAATAAGCAAGCTTTCCTTTACAGCAAAGAGGCTTCTAAATCAAACCCTTAACTGAAGTTTGCCAGCTGAAGATCCCAGCCCAGCATGAATTCCTAATGCACCCTAAGCTTCTAAAACTAAAACAGAGAATTATACTGTACTGGAGAGAGCTTTGTAAAGCCAGATCAAGCGCTGAGGTGGTGCTAAACTTGTAAGCTAAAAGCTATAACTCTCTACAGTTGAATCAAAGTTCCCACAAACTGAGCTTCTCCTCTTAGCCTTAGAAATCAATTGGACTGGGTAAGTCCTTTAACTCCACCTTTTATAAATTCTGGCCAATCAGGCCCCTCTGTGCGACTCAAAATGGAGTCTCACAGCCAGTAATAAACATCAATCCCCTACATCAAAGGACATTCCACTAACAGGTACCTTCTAAGTAAAAATACGTACGTTTTATTCTCTCAGGATAAGAACAAGAGGAGGACCAGAAATCCTACCTTCACAGCATGCATCCTGCCGCTGAACTCTACTTTCCTACATTGTGGCTTGCTAAGGTATTTTAATATAAACACAACACTCATCTAACAGGTCTGTGTGCTGTCTCTATCTGACAAATAGATCACAACCTAACTAGCCTCACTACTTCCTCATTAAGTGCATCATCCCCAGATGACTAGAACCTCTGCTGGATTTAACTTTATGGCCCAAGTCACCATTAATGTTTTTGGGGGGTTTCTTATTGGGTGCTAGTAGGTGGAGTGCATCTCAGTCAAGGCGTCCTCTCCTGGGGCCCTCTAAGGTTTGTTCTTCCTGACATGGTGCCTTCCCTGGACTTGGTATGGGAGCACAAACAGCGTAAGTGATAAATGCCTTACTCTCATTACATGACAGGATTTTCTATTTCTTCTGTCTCCAGCCTGAAGCAGGTTGTTACTCCACCCTCCTTGCATAGCCTCTGAGCGCACGTCTGTATTGCCAAAAATCCCTGCAGCAGCAAGTCTCAGAGAAGGCTAAGCTATAGAGAGTACTGCTGGGGCTTGCAGTGCCCCTCCTCTCCCACCACCATGTTCAGAATCCAAGCTCTAGCTTGAGCAGGAAGCTCTCTACCGCTATTTTCAGAGACATGGTAAGCCTGAACCTACGGACCCAGGCTCAAACCCACTGCCATGGATTTTTGTGCTGCAGATATACCACTAATTGCTGTGAGTGTCTGTCCTACTTAAAAAGTGGGAGTCCTGTGGCACCTTATAGACTAACAGATTTCTTCAGGCGCAAGCTTTTGTGGGCTCCAGCCCACTCTGTTAGATGCCCCTCTGGAAATGTGCTTCTTAACCTATCTTTAATCTTGTGTCTGTATTGCTTTACTCCTTTCTCCTAGCTTCTCTTGTTTAGGTTCTCCTTTCCTATGACTAACTCAGTATTTATCTCTACCACTCAGTAGCTTTCCTAACAAGCAGCAATGTGAAAGTAACATGATTCCTAAGCATTTCACCACTACTGAGAGGGTTCTGACTATCAACGCAGAAACTCACTCATTTCCCTAGAGCAGTGGTTCCCAACCCTTTTCAGGCTGGGGACCCCTTTTTAACCAAAAAAAAAAAAATCTTTGTGGACCTCCTGGCTGATTATGTAATCTGGCCTGCACCACTGGGACAGCCATCGAGCAGCGCTGCTACCACCATTGCCCATGTGGCTGGGGAGCCAAGCTGTGGCAGCTATGGCCCTCTGCCCTTGTCCCCGTTGGGGGGCTGCCATGGCCCCATTCCCCTGCCAGGATCTGGCCATGGGCAGGGAGAGGCAGCCCTGGCAGGGAGCATCAAGGCAGTTGCTGGATTCCAGCCCCACTAGGGAGAGGCTCCACGGACCCCCTGCAACATGTCTGCGGACCCTTGGGGGTCCCTGGACCACAGGTTGGGAACCACTGCCCTAGAGTATTCCTTGAGAAAGAACAACGGAGGCCCTGGGGAGTGCCTTCTGCAAACTCAGGAATATACCACTACATTGGAAACATTCCACCTTTGTTTCTAGGCCATAAGGTTACAGGATTTCCCAAATGAAATAGCCCACAAAAATTAACAGGTTAGGCTTCCATGCTTACAAGCCAAAGGTCCCCACTCAGCAGTGGTAAGAGAGATATGGAAAGGGGAGGTGTGGATACAAATATCCACATTAGCAGGCTGCATAGAAGTAAACTGAGGCCTGATCTAAGCACTTTTTGTACCAGTATAACTGGTTTCTGTTAGTGGTATGACTATTTTTAGTTCCATAATGACTATTGGCATACAGATGCCTTTATACCAGTTTACCACATTCCCATACAGTAAAAGGAAATTGGCTAAACTGATGCAACTACAACCACACAAGGACTGGTTGGGAGTGGCACTTTAATTACACCGATATGGTTAAAACAGTACAACTTTCTTGTGTAGACAAGGCCTGAAGCACAAAGAAGCTGTGGTGCTTGCCAAGATCACAAGATACATCAGCAGCAGAGTCAGAGATAGAACCCATGTTCTACTATCTCTATTAGATAGCTGTGACTAAGAGCAGCACCTGCAGTCATACTAGCTGAATCATAGCTAGTATGGACACAAATTTATCCCAAGTTTAACCAGGGAGGCGCTGCCTCTCCCCCTCATGGTTAACATTACAGTGGGGGCCTATGTGATCAGGAGCTCTAGGGTGTTAGGTGCTGTCTACACAGAGTTCCAGGCAGCTCTTCTGAAGAGCTCACAATCTAGACAAAGGGTGGGAGGAGATTAGTGATTTGCACAAGGTCACACTGCAGCTCAGTGACAAGTCGCCCATGACTCCCAACACTAAGTTCAATACCCTGGTCTGTTAAACCACCCGTCTCTGCAAGGACAAGCTTGCACGCTTAGTTGTGCAATACCATTTTACTGTTTCTGAGACATCACTTATTGCATGTTTTAAACTTGGTACATAGACTTTAAGGCCACAAAGGACCATCACGATCATTTAAGCTGACCTTTATGTTGCAGGCTTGCTCACCTACTCCTGTAGGACACCTAATCTCTGGTTGAGTTACTGAAGTCCTCAAATTATTATTTAAAGACTTCAAGATACAGAGAATCCACTATTTCCATTACTTTAAACCTGCAAGATACCCATGTTGCAGAGGAAGGTGAAAAACCAAGAGTTTCTGCCAATCTGACCTGGGTGAGGATTCCTTCCTGATCCTAAATATGCTGGTCCGTTGAACCCTTAGCATTTCAGCAAGAACCAACAGTCAGACGCTAGGGAAAGAATTGTGTACTAATTCCTAGCCCTCTCCATCTACTGTCCCATCACTGGCCATTGGCGCTATTTGCTACTAGAAGCTAGACCGGCTGTATGATGTTGTAGGCAACCTCATTGTACCATCCCTTCTGTAAGTTTGTCAAACTCTGTCTTGAAGCCATTTAGATTTTTTGCTCCCACTCTTCCACTTGGAAGTCTGTTCCAGAACTTCACTCCTCTGATGGTTGGAAATCTCTCTCTAATTTCAAGCCTAAATTGCTAGTGGCCACTTTGCATCCATTTGTTCCTGTACTCACATTGGTGTTTAGCTTAAATAACTCATCTCACCCCATTTATTAGAGACCACATCTATCCCCCCTCAGGCTTCAATTACTCTTGTACATTTTCCATTTCTTTGTTCACCCCAGAAGCCCTTCTCTGTACCTGTTCCAGTTTGCATTCACCTTCCTTAACCATGAGACCAGAATTTCACACAGTATTCCAAATGAGGTCTCACCAGTGCCTTGTATAACAACAATAACACTTACCTTTCTCTGCTGGAAATACCTCACCTGATGCACCCTAGGTTCAGAGTCATCCTTTGGTCAATCAATACACCTGGTCTTTCTCCTCTCCTATAGCTTTCAATGGGATATGTCCTCAGTTTACAGCAAAAATTGTTAGTCCCAAAGTGCATGACTTCCCACTATTAAATTTCATCCCACTGCTATTACTTCAGTTTTCAAGGTCATCCAGATCTTCTTGTATGATATTCTAGTCCTCCTCCATCCTGGCAATATCTGCCAACTTTGTGTCACATGAAGTTTTATTAGCACACTCCTACTTTTTGAGTCAAGATCATAAATAATATTGGTCCCTAGACTGGATCACTGAGAAACCACACTAGTAACCTCCCTCCAGCCTGGCAGCTCATCCTTCAGCAGGACCCACTGTAATCACCCCTTTTAATCAGTTCTTTATACACCTTTTAATTCTCATATTAATCCCCATTTTCTCCAATTTAACTAACTTCACATGTGGAACAATATCAAGCGCATTACTGAAATCCAAGTAGATTAGATTTCCTGCAATTCCCTCCCACCTTTAAAAAAAATTCTCTCCACAAACAAGAAGATCTGGCTGGTATGGAGTGGTCTACCTTTTTTGAAATCTTGTTGTATTTTTATCCCGAATGCTGTCTATTTCTATGTTCTTAACTACTTTCTCTTTCAAAGTTGATTCTAAGATCTTGCATGCAAGTGAGATTAAACTAACAGGCTTTCCTGGATCACTTGTTTTTTTTCCTCTCGCAAAAACAGGTACTAGATGTGTAATCCTCCAAGCAGATGGTACAACCTTTCAGCATAGACTTATCAAAAAAGCCCAAAACCCTGCTATTGGCCTTGCAATTTCATGTGCCAGTTCCTCTAATATTCTTAGACAGAGCTCATCAGGACCTCCCGATTTTATCCCATTAAAATGAGTTTGACTTCCACCTCTGACGCGGGAATGTCTATTTCCACTAGGCAGCCTGCCACTACCCCCAAGCTCCTTGTTGCTTTGCCTCAGTTTTTAATAATAGTATTTGTTTACGTGTTGGACCATGCCTACGTTATCCTCAGTGCTTAGCGGTTCCACTTTGTCTCTTATTTTTTTCAGTTATATGTGACTATAGAATCTCTTAGTGCAGGTTTTAATTTCCCTTGCAAGGTAGAGCTCTGTCTGGCATTTGGCAGTTCTTACTTTATTCCTATGCTTTCTGACCTCCAAGAGGTAGCCTTCCTTGCTGATCCATCCCATCTTCTATTCCTTGTAGACTTTCCTCTCTCTCTTAATCACTTGCCTTAGGTACTTGCTCATCCAGCTTGGTCTGCAGCCCTTCTCTACAATTTCTCCCCCTTGCTTGGAATGCAGGATTCAGTTAGTTTTTGGAGATAAAATAATTCCTAACCTCCTCCACATGAAGATTTTGAGTTCTTCAGTTCACACCAAAATTTCCCTTAACTTTATTTTAAGTTTGCCCTTTTGAAATCAAGGATCCTAGGTGCAGATCTGTTTTTATCCTTCCATTTAGTTTAACGTGAATTAGCTCATGATCATTCAAACCAACATTGTCCTCTATGACCAATTCATCTGTGACATCCTCGCTACTCACCAATACCACAACCCCTCTTGTGGACTCAGTGACTATTTGGTGAAGAAGTCTGTCAGCTGTCACATTAGGGAAAATGCAGGCCTTAATGTTGTTAGCAGCACTTATCCTCCAATCTATATCCAGGGAATTAGTTTCCAATAACCACACAATTCGTAGTAGATTTTTATTTCATTAAAAATGCCTCCATCCCTATCCAAATCAGATGCTGGGGGTTTGTAGCACACCCCATGCATTATGCCAAGGGTAGATTTCTTCCCCCCAGGTAATTTTGACCCCAAACACACTCATCCATTCCATCACTAATTTCTTCAGTCTACCTCATCATTACCATACAGTGCTACTACACCACCTTTCTTCTTCTGTTTTTCTTTTCTCAACAGCCAATACACTTCAGTACCTGTACTCTAGTCATGACTACTATTCCACTATGTTTGTTATACCTATAATATCTAGCTTCACCTTTGTGCACTAATACTACTAATTTCTTTATTTTATTATCCAGGCTCCTTGCACTGATGTACGGACATCTTAGTTGCTTCTGCATGGCTTCATCCAGATTCTTCACTTGCCTCAATAGTCATTCTATTGCCAGTACTGCCTACCTGACTGTTAGTTTCATTGCTGTTAGCACAAACTTTTCTCTTAATGTCCACTTCCTACACACTGCCGCTCCTTTCTCCATTGAGTCATCTTTCTTGGTACCTTTTCCCTCCCTCCTGGTCAGTATTATTATCATCAAGCAGAGAGATTACATAACCATCTCCCAACAGTCTCCCCTGAATTTCTAGTTTAAAGGTCTTTTAATCACTTGTGCCAACCTCCACCACAGAAGTTTCTTTCCTGTGCAGGTGGAATCCATCCAATGATAACAGTTTTGTCCATGAATGCCTCCTGTTGTTTGAACATCCCAAAACCCCCTTTTATAGCACACTACCTGAGCCACCTGTTGCTCATCATAATCTTGTCTCATCTTTGTTAGCCTCCTCAAGGGAGGCACAGAATCCCATTTAAGATAGCGTAAGCCTTCGTTTCATTAAGCATCTTCCCCAGGACTGGCAGAGTCTTCCTTGATGTGTCCCAATAAGAATCTTGCTGTATCACTTGTTCCTGTGTGAAAGGCGATTAGCTTATTGATTCCTGCTCCCATCAGCCTCAGGTCCACATGCCACATCTTAGCTCTCTGCAAACAATATACCCTTCTATTCTCTAGATCAACTCTGGTGTCAGGCCTCTACTTAATAGGAGTCACCATGTAGACTTCTCTCTTTCTGGTATTCAATGTGTTTCTCCCGACATCCTGTTCTTTCTGGCTGCAACTCCTCTGGTCTTTTGTGCTCTCTTGCAATATTCTGCAAGTCATCCTTTATCATCCTGGGGCTTCCAACACCAGCGATATTCATTGGTTCTTCCCTTCTTCTTGAAGGACTAGCCCCTCTTCTCTTCTTCCTCGCCCTCCCACCTTTTGATACTAGCTATTGTGCTCCTTCTTCCAACTCAGCAAACATGTTCCTGAACTCTTTCTCCATCACTAGCTTTCTGTGCTAAAAATGATGTAAAAGCATTATAAAATTATTTTATGGGAATAGCTTCTGGACTATCTACACTGTGGCGGACAGTTCTAAATCTGGGATAGCGAGTGGGCCACGAGTGGTCCTCCATCTCAGAGAGCTGCAAGATTGAAATCATGTACATGTGCTAACCCTGACACCACACAATCCTAAATTCATTTAATACTGAGTATTTCATAACAAGCTATAGAAAAGTACTTAATGTTACAACAAATTACAAAAATACTAAATTGCCAAAAAATCAATTGTCAGATTAATGCCACTAATATGATTTATTCATTCATGTGATCGACTTTTCACAAAATGTTTGTGGCTTCACACAGAAGCGTGATTGCCCACCACTGGATTAAACAATCTGTGTTAGTCACACAGCTTTTGACTAAGGGGGGGGGGGGGGGCAGAGTTTGTGGAGCAGATGAATGCCTTAAGACAACAGTAATGACAACAATAATCAGCAGCTGACTGGCATAAGAACATCACCTAATTTATTAATCCAACAGTAATGAAATGCCCAAGAAGCAACCTGCCACCTATATGTCTATTTTCTCACAGCATAACATTTGGTTACAGTGCTGTGCAAATCTGTGGACACAGATATATGTGCCACATAATAAATGCAGTGAGTCAGAGGTTCTTGCTCCTGGTCCCAAAGGACAAGTGTGGAAACTCCTGCAGCCACCCCCCCCCCCGGCTCCCTTTTTTATTCTTCCAGCATAACGGATTGAATTACCCTGGCCAGATATTGTTCCCTCCAGGCTAGAGAGGCACAGAAACAGACCAGCCTGGGGGAAGCTGATACTGCAGGTAGGTGCTTGGGTGGGAGAGTGGTACATTAGGACCTCATCTCTAAAGCTACTATTGCTGCAAGGGAAAGGAGCATCAGTACACCCATTTTCCAGATCCACAAACACACATGCCCAATGAACCAGAGAGCAGAGCTGCCATTAAGGTAAATGCGAAAACACCTTCTCCTCAGGATAAGTGGTGCCTAATTTCCATATCTAGCTTTCTATATATAGATATTCAGAGCTGTAAAACCGTTCAGTATAGAAAGACATCGGAATATCAGTGTTTGGTTTTTTAACTTTTATCTGAAGGTATTGAAGATCTGCATCAAAAATCAGCCCAGATGGCAAATAAGCACCCCCATGCATTTACGATCCCGATTTGGGGGGTGTGGGAAGGCAAGGCATGACTCAGGTGACCTTATTTCCTAAAAAGAAAATCTGACTCTCCTTGAGGCTAGCCTGAGCCCTCCATTGTCTCCATCCCCCAGCTAAGGGTAGCTGACCTCGCTGCTCCCTCAGCGCTGCCTGCCTGAGCCCCGCCTCCCATCGTGGGTGGGGCTGGCCTTGCTGCTTTGCCCTGGGCCTTACATGTTCCGCCGAGCAGCCGCGGGAGCCAGGCCAGAGCTTAGAAAAGGGCCGCCCCGCCGGGCATTTTAAACGCTTGGGCGGGGCACCACGGCGGTGCTGCCCCGCTAGCGGTGAGGGCGCTGGGGCAGCCGGGACAGCGCCCCCTGCAGCCGGGGCGGTGGCACCGCGCTGCAGTCACCACCGCCCCCATCAGACAGCGGTGCCCGTCCCGGCTCCCTCCACCGCGCTCTGTGGTAAGGGGCGACGAGGGGCTCCCCGCCACGGGCACGTGGCCCACCCGCACCAATAGGAAAGCCGCAGACCATAGAGCGATAACGAATTCTGGCTAGACGCGCCGGGCTCCGAGACCGCCTCGCTGTTGCCGCCCGCCTGCCGGAGGAGAGGAATCCAGGGTGGGGGTGGGGTCCGGCGGTCCGGCCCCGCTTCCCCGCTGCGCCCAGTCCGCGCCCGACCCCCATCATCGCGCAGCCCTAGCGCGCGAGCGGCCTACCTCTAATGGGCCTACAGCGACGCTTAGGCTGGGTACGAGGCCGAGGGGCCGGCCGCCATCTTGGTAAAGGAGAGGGATGTGCGTGACCTGCTGCGAACATAAGGGTGGCCCCTCCTCCACGCGCCCTTGTCCTGTCAAGTCGCCCGGGGAGCGGCGCGTGCGTCGGCGCATGCGCGTTAAGTGGCGCGTTCCTGCCCGGGCCTGCGGCTCCGCCCCTGGGCGGGGAGTGTGAGGCGCGTGCGGCGCAGGGTGGTGGATGACGGTTGTGTGGCGGTTGGCCGAACGAGGGCGGCGCGGCGGCTGGGTGAGGGTGAGGGCGAGGGCTGGCCCTGGCCCTGGCGCGTCAGCGAGGAGGGATCTTTACGGCTCACCGGGGAAGGCTCCGGGCTGGGAACGGCGTCCCCACTTCCTTGCCTCGCGGCCCGGCGCGCCACTTCCGCGGGGTCCCTCTCCCGGTTCCCGTCCGCTGCCTCCTCGCCCTGCCTTTACGGCGCCGGCGCCGCGGTCCGGACTGAGGCAGCGGGCGCTGTCGTGGGGCGCGTTAAATTCCCCGCCCTGGCGGAAGAGGCCGGGGAGGGGTGCGGCCCGGCCGGGCCGGGTTTTGGGAGTTAGTGGGGCGCGGCCACGGGGCGTGAGCGTTAGCCCGTCAGTGTCCGCCTTTGAAACGTTCATGGCGTTAGGTCGGGCCTCAGGCTCGCGCCTGCGGGCCGCGTGTGGCCCCCGCTTTATTTCCTGCGGGCCGCAGTGACACCGCTCTGCTCAGTATTTGCAGCGTCGTTGTATGAAAAAGGCTCAGGTGGTGCGGCCCTCGGGCTAACCTATTAGTCCTCTTGCGACCCTCGGGGTTTGAGTCTCAGACTCCAGCTTTAAATCCTGTGTTGTGTGGCGGACTAGGTGGCCTGCTCTGCCCAGGGCAGGGGTCTCAAACACATGGCCCACAGGCCGCAGGAAGCCCCTAAATCTGATTCCTGTGACGCTATTGTTACCGGTATTTGCAATATCGTTGTATGAAGAGGTTTCGGTGCTGTGGCCCTTGGGCTAGTCCTCATGAGGCCCTTGTGGTGATTTGGGTTTGAGACCCCTGGTCTAGGGGGAGAAGGCCAGGTACAGCTCTCTCTCCTGGCAGCCCTGAGCAAGTTCACAGGCTCTTAGGGTGGGCCATGGAGGTGGTGGTCGCGAACCAAGTGATGAAGGGACTTGAGCGCTGCAGGCCTAGCAAAGGAAAGACGGTAGGAGCCACAAGTGGAGACTGCTGAGCGTGGGAATTAGAGCCATCCAGGGAATGGGGTGAAGAGCCTGGCTGTCTGAAATGCTCCGCACACCAAACAGAAGAATATTGAGCGACTGTGAGAGCCTTTTCAGCCACTCGTGAAATGTGTTTAGGGACAGAATTTAAAGTGTCAGAAAAGCAGATACAGATCCAGGTGTAGGGAGGGAAAATGTAGTTTAAGAGCAATGAATTGTAATCTTTATTTAAACTCAAGTGAACCCTCTTCTTTGATTATTCAAGGCACAAGTGTAAAGTCTTTCGTAGGTTTTTATTTTTTGAACACCTGTAAGGAAAGATCAAGGATGCTCTCAGATTGGAAACTGCTCATGAATTTGTGTATTTCTGCCTGAGTGAGCAAACTTAGTCACAGACTTAAAACACTTTTCATGCAGCATTTCCTGTTGTGAAAGACTTGTATATTAGTGTTGCATACTGGAAACTTAAGTGGCTGGACAGTTACATCAGTGAAGCATGGGTTGTACAGGATAGTGTAGTGTGAACCTATGGCTGCAACAGGAAAAAACAAGAAGGAGTTGTGTGGCACTTTAAGCCTAACAGATTTATTTTTTGCATGAGCTTTCGTGGGAGAAGATTTGCTCTGATTTGCTGTTACTTTATGACCTGATCCTATGTTTTACACCCCCTTGCATTTAGTTTCATTCCTTTCTGTAAGTTCACCCATCTTCGAAGCATCTGAGGAAGTGGGATCTTCTCCCACGAAAGCTCATGCAAAAAATAAATCTGTTAGTCTTAAAGTGCCACACAACTCCTTGTTGTGTTTTACTGGACTAGACTAACACGGCTATCCCTTTTGAAAAGGCAACAGGAAATTCAAGGTGGTAGTGTGTTAAGTCAAGTCTCTTACATGGCATTGTGGGATGATCCTGGGCAAATTACTCAGTTCTTTCTGCCTCAGTTTCCCCATCTGTAGAGGGGAGGTCATGAAACTTAATTCAGGATGGTGGTCAGTTATTATTTGAAATTCTTTGATTCTTATGGAAGGTAATTCTTTGTTAACTAATTCACTATTGTTGGACTCCACTTATCCTGTATTTAAAGATAAGACTACTTTGAGGGACAAGTGCTTTTAAGTTCTTCTGTGCAGTTCATATAATGGTAACTCGCCACACTTTTCTTAGATTTTTATAAAACAAGCTCCTATTAAGAATCTAAATTTCAGAATGAATATCTCCAGGTTGCTTATCGTTAAGTTTTCATGATGGATAATATTTATTACTAAATACCGCCATTTCTCCAAGCACCTGTAATAAATTCCCACAGTCTGCAGCTGCCTCTTCCACCCTCATGACCCACCCCAGTGCCTGGGTGGAAAGATAGACCTTGCAGTGTGCCTGGAAAATCAGTATGATCCCTGATAGACCAACAAGGAGAAGATTTTTCTAATGTTGAAGGCACTCTGCTAATAACTCATGCTCTCTTTGGGACAGTTTGTCAGCTGAGTGCTGCCTCTGATTCTTTCTGCAGCAAAGTAGCTGGATAAGCCAAAGTCTCTTGACTAAATCTGAAACGATTTGGGACTTGATCAGTGAGAACCAACTCCTTGAATTCCATTTGGACATGTCATTCCCCATACATCATAGAACACTGGTCTTGCATGCTTCCAGTGTAGAACTCCATCTAATAAATGCACTGCTGCATTTTGGGCTAGCTTTTGTTTCTGGGTGGCTTCAATGTAAAGCACTTCCTTCACACATGCAGAATGTATAACAGTAATTCAGTCTTGAAAGCCCATGAACCCATAGCAATTTCCACTTTGGAAAGAAGTTTGTATTTGTCTTGCTAGACAGAGAGAAATTTTAGATACATCAGTTTCTTGAAATCACTGGTATTTACCAACATGGAGTATTTGCTAGGAAGTTGTAGTTAATGTCTCTTGTTTTTGTGAAAACTATTACTGAACTTCTAGTTCCGGAGGGGTAGCTGTGTTAGTCTGTATATAGCAAAATCAACAGAAATCCAGTGGCACCTTAAAGCTAACAAATTTCTTCGAGCGTAAGCTTTTATGGACTGCATCCCACTTCATCTGATGAAGTAGGTTGCAGTCCCTGAAAGCTTATGCCTGAAGAAATTTGTTAGCTTTAAGGTGCAACAGGACTTCTGTTTTCTACTGAACATTTAGTAACCACCAAGATCAAAGTTTCTAGCTTTTATGTTGTTTAAGGTGCCGTAAGGAGTCAGCAGCAGTCATTGCAGTTCTCTCACCTGTTTAACCATTATCAGGTTTCAGTTTAGGATATGCATTATGGAAGAGAGGAGTTTTGAAGGAAGGCTAGGTGACTGGATTTTTATTAGAAGGTTTGTTTGTTTGTTTGTTTAAGAGGAGAGCGTAGGGGAAGTAATACAAGTGCTTGGGGGGGAGGGGGGAAGCAGAGAATTGGGTGATGAAGATTGCAATCAGTGAAGTGTAAGGTTGGAGTCAGCCTGCTAGGGTGAGAATAAATTGTGGAGACCTTCTTTGAGTAAGGTACGGAAGCCTGTCTTTTATATGTGATGGGTGAAAGAGAGCTAACAGAGGAACTTGGCAGGGAGAGTGGAACTGGCAGAACCATGAGAGAATGAGATCACTTCAGCTTTTTGAAAGGTTGGATGAGGTTATAAGCATCATGGTCAGAGAGGAGGTCATAATAGTATACCTAATTTTGCTTACCTATCATATTTTTGGAGTTGTTGAACCCTTTGCTTTAAATACATAAAAGATGCTTAGTGTGGGGGAGGAGAAATGAGTAGGCTGTATGCTCTTTGCTTGAACTCTGAAAAAGCAATTTCCTGTGAACTCTAATTTTGGGCATGTATTTTTATTAATAATTTCTCTTGAAGTGACTAGGTAGGTGAGGTAGTATCTTTCACTGAACCAACTTCTTTTGGTGTAAGATAGAAGGTTTTGAGCCACACAGAGCTCTTTTGGTTTTGCTTCAGCTTTTTTTTGGTAAAGACCTGAAATGCTTTTCCTTATATAGTTTGAGTGGAACATTCAGAACCACATCCTGCTGGCTTAACTTTATTCCCAGTGGAATAAATAGAATTGGTTTTAGGTCTTTACTGTTGGTTTTGAACATGTAGTGGGATTTTCATAATAGAAATAAAAATACAGATACTGGTATTTGGCAGGAAATCATTTGGGGATGGTCCAGAAGATGGCTGCAGATACCAGTAGTTAAAAATGTTCTCGCATGTTCATTGTCAAGAGTTTTGAAATTTTGATTGCACAGTAAGGGTTTTAGCAGATGTTTTGTCTTCATGTTATCCCGTTTTTGTAAACAAAAACTAAAAAATAATTTTGTTCACAGAGTGACTGACCTGCCTTAAGGATGGCCAAGGTAAGAACAGCATTTGTGTACCATTAATTATAAGATAAAAGCAGAGATTTTTAATTAGTTTTTAGATGGTGTAACCTTTCCTTTCAGTGTAACTAACTTAATGTTTTTAGAGTGTGAAGTCCACTGTCAGGTATGTGGAATATTTGAAATGCATAAACAGTTTTATAAAAGGTGAAATTATGCAAGACAATGTACTTATGGCATGTTGTTTACCTATGAATATTAGCCATTTCAGGCATCTGATAAAGTGAGTTTATACCCACAAAAGGTAATGTGATTAGCTTTAAGTGCCACAGAATTCTTTTTTAAAGCACAGATGTTTATCTTGACCGCTTGCTGTTTTTTCCACTGAAGTAGTGTTCATCACTTGTGCAAACCCATTTCCAGCTGTACTGTTTTGTATTTGAGTTTATTTTTTGCCACTGTATACCCAGTTTTGCAACCTACAACCAACATCGTGGAAAAGGATGAGCACCATTTTAATTGGCTTCTGCCCTTTTTCGAAAAGAGTAAGGCTGGAGGCTCAACATATCCTTTTAAGCAAGACTCTAAAAGCAATAATAGAGAATTTAAGTCATAAGATCATATTAATGTGACAATCAGCATGTACAACTATGACACTTTCTTGTTCCGCATGTTGCATATCACATGTGAAGTCAGAATGGCTCATATTAACCTATTGGCAGTTACATAAATTGTCAAGTATTTGAGAAATATGTTTCCAGAGAGTAAACTGATGCATGAAGATGTCTTCTGCTGTTTTTTAGCATTGGACATTTTCACGTGTGTAAACTGCAGATTGAAGTTGAGTCCTTTCCAGGATGGCCTTTTTCAATTACCGTCTGATTTCAATCATAGACTAGTGTGAGCTAGAAGGGACACTTGTCAATTCCTGTGCTTCACTGGAAGATTTCTAATATACTATCTCAAATAGATAATTTTCAGACCACAAGTAGTTTAATATTTTTTATTTGTGTATGTCAGAAAAGATTAGAAATCTAGAGTTGCATTTTGGTTTAAGCTGTGCACAAATTCCACCCATACAACCACTTTTAAAACACTGTGAAACATACATTTTAAAAGTAGTTTTAATTAACTTTTAGTTATCAGATGTTACAGAGCCATATTCTGCTGAGTGTAATCATGAATATAATTTACTATGATTCCTAGAGAGAGAGTTGTAGGGGGAACTACACTTGTGAAAACTTTAATTTAGCACAGTTAATCCACTTTGTTGTGAAACTGTCATCAAAATTGTCTAACCATTGTGGTAACATGAATATAACTATAGTGTGTTTTCTGTACAAGATGCATTATTGGTGAGAGAAACATATCCCATGAATTTTCAGTTTTATGTAAATTCTTGGAAGAACAGCATGCATTTTATTTTAATCTGGAAACTAAACTGATATATTTGGTAGAAACAGCTTAATTATGTCAGTGAGAACTTTGATATTTAAATGTCTTTTAGGTTTATATTGTGCAAGTGCAGCCAAACATTGTATCTACAATTACTACAATGTAATGTACAAAGCAGCATTCCTACATATTACTGCATGTAGAGCAGGGGCCTCAAACATGCGGTCCCTAAAGCTATTTCGTGCAGCCTGCAATGACACGATTGTTACCAATATTTGCAATGTCATTGTATGGAAAGTTTTCAGTGGTGCAGCCCTCGGGCTAACATACTAATCCCCATGTGGCCCTCTACTAGTCCTCATGTGGGCCTTGGGGTGATTTGGGTTTGAGACCCCTGATGTAGTGTGTAAACACCTTTGACAGTTATTTAGAAAAATATTGCAGATAAAATCAGTAGTGAAGCCATAACCACAACCAAATCATGAATACTTTCCGTTTCTTACCTGAGCGGAAAAAGTAGGACTTCTAATGCATGCTGCAGATCAGCAGGCTTGGATTCATTCAAACCAAAGGTTGAGGAATACATTCTGAAGCTAAAGCCCTCTTACAGAGAGCACTGCTGCCAGCTGCTTCTGTTTTAGATGAAGGTGACTGAAATTTGAGTTGCCTCTTCTATGTAGAACAGTGGCTCTCAGCCCCAATATTGGGATGCATTAGTGTGTCACCAGGCAGTGTGTTGTGGAGAGCTGGGGAGGTGGTTGGATTAGGCCTAGGGGGCTGTGCTCGGCTGTCCTGTAGGGTTGTGACGCACTGCCCCGTGTGGTGTGACCCACAAAAGGGTGCAACACACTGGTGTAGAGAACAGTGTGAGCGACAGACTTGAAGACTTCAGAGCTTTTCCTTGTCTACCTCTAGTCTGTAATTACAAGCTTCATCACTGTCCTCCAGTTATTTCAACTTGCAGCATATCTTCTGACTATTTTCTTTAGCAACCGTCTGCCCAGTTTACCAATCCAGAAACTCCTGGCTATGTTGGATTTGCAAATCTTCCCAACCAGGTTCACCGGAAGTCTGTGAAAAAGGGCTTTGAGTTCACTCTCATGGTGGTTGGTAAGAGAATATGTTTTATAGTCTCATGTAAATAGAATTGAGAAAACTGGAGGTTAAAACATATGCAACGTTACTTCTCATCTGAAGGAAGGATTCATATACTTGATATAGTATTCAGCAGTTCTTATGTCCTGCATAGTTGTGTAGTTTGCTTAAGTTTAATGACCATTTTTAATATTTTAATGAGCTGGCTGTTCCTATGTCTGTCAAAGAGGATTGTAATACACCCAAACACATCAGTGTATGTGGTAGCTAATGCTGTAGGCAAGGTTGAGAAGGTCTTGTCGCATCTTTTATGGTCATTACTGCATCCTGTTTTGTCCTGTTGGAACTCAAGCTTTCCATGTTTATGTGGATTTAATTTTTTTTTTTTGAGAAAAGTCTGATTTGTTGGTCTCTCTTATTTGGGAAAATAGTTCTTTCATGTATCCATATTTGAGCTATTTATTATGCTCTGAGAACACAAAAATGGGTGGACCTTGAAACTCAGCATGTTGTAGTAGTGGTGACTAAGCATGGAGAAAATGAAGTGATTTTAAAGTTGTACATGCTTAAATTTCCATCTTTATACATTTAGTTTTTATTATTTGTTAGAATTTTATTGTGCAGGCCCAGCAGTGTATGGGAGCTGACACTTCCGTTTGGAAACAATGTCTGTAGGCATAAAATGATCAACTGTACAGTTAATTTTTTTTAAATAAAATGGGAATTCATTAGCCTCTAAATTAAAAGAGCAATTTAGTTGTACATGAGGTCAAAAGAAACCCTTTCATGCCAACTGGACCACCTCACGCTGCTCTGCAATTTATTAGTGGTCAGTCCCCACCAGGCTCCCAATTTGATGTTCATTTGCTACTTTACATTTGTTGTAGGAACCATAACTTTTGAGTTTCTGGATTTTGAACATACAAATTCTCAACCTTAAAATATGTTTTTACTGAATAGTGACTAAAAATGGCAGTGCAGGATTCTATCCATCTATCTGTTGTTACTGCCAGCCCAGCAGCACAATCCCAGATCTGGAGACAAAGTGGGTTATATCTGTCACACATGGTTACTTGTATGCTTTCATGAATTGCTTTTGTCAGTTATACACCAGTAAAGGTGTTGGCTTCTGAGTCATGGAACTGTGGTGAATGAACCACTGGTGCTTGCTGTTTTGTTTAGCACTGAGATGTAATCATTCTAGAGTCCGAGACTTATTAAATACCTTATGAAACCCAAACAAATAGACCTGTGGCACTTCTAAAGACTAACAAATTTATCTGTCACATGGGCTTTCATGGGAGAAAATCCCACTTCATCAGATGCCTAAAGATGGGGGAAACTTAAAGTGGGAGGAAAATAAATGCAGGGAAGTATAAATCATACAATCAGGTCACGTGTCTCTAGAGAGACTTTCTTCCATTCAGATGTGTAGGTAAACAAAGATTATGGATTAACTTTTTCCCTTGTTGTGGATCATATTTAATGTGTCTGTGACTAATCTTATTCTTTAAACTCAAGCTTCTTCATTTTCAGAAAGCTGGGGTGGGATACACTTTCTTAAAATCTGCATATGCAGGTGTGACCTTACTCTGTGACTTCCCTGCATTTATTATCCTCCCATTCTGTAAGTTCCCCCATATTCAAAGTGTGTGAAGTGGGATTTTTTTCTCCCACTAAAGCTCAAGTGATAGATAAATTTTTGTTTTTAAAGTGCCACAGGGCTCCTTGTTTGTTTTCCTGAACTAGACTAACATGGCTACCCCACTGGAACTTAATGAAACCCATAATTCCTTGTTTTCTACCAGCAGAACAGCCACAGCATTACTTCTATCCTGTTTTTGTAGCTGAATGCTAGGCCAGCTTGGGTTTTCCCCATTTTTATCAGAAGTATATTTCTTGAGTCTGCTTGTGTTATCAAGGGGGAGGGAGAGAACTTAAGGAACATTGAAATCAATTATGCTCTCTGCTGTTCCTTGCTAGTTAGGGTTTTCTTCAGCTCCGTTGGCTTTCTTTTAGATAAAATCTTTACAGGATATGCTTAAAAAAAAATATGTATATAAAATGTCAGTTTACTTCCTGAAACGTTATCTGATAAGAACACCCCTAATTCTGAAATGTTGTTTATTTTTAACCTTTTTGAAGTTTTTTCTGCAATCAAAAAGATTTAATAAAGAGAACTATAAGCATGTTTTCAGTGCTACAGCTAAACTTAATTCCCAGACCTCTGTGACATTATCTGAAAAAACTGTTATGCGAAGTGGCTTTGGCATAAAGCCCTGTATAAATTATTAAACTAAAAAATTTAGTGCGTGTCTGTTCAAAACTAAATTCATGAATACCAAACAGGAAAAAAAGACATCATCAGTAGCAGAGGAGAAAACATTTATTTGAAAGTTTGAGTGGGAATAATGTTGCTAACTGATCTGTTAATAGTTGAGAAGTATGAATAAAAATATTTGGGAAGAAAAATTTGGGGAAACAATAAAACTTAATTCAAATACAATTTATTTGAAGAGTTTGATATGTTGCTAACATAGGGGGCACTAGATGTGAGTTAAAAATAAATTACTGTATATACTTGTGTATAAGCCGATCTGGGCACAAGCCGACCCCCCCCCCAATTCTGAGCCGGAAAAAGACGTTAAAATTGGTGACCCAGGTATAAGCCGAGATCCCCCTTTGGCCTTGGCCCCTAACCCCCCACTCACTGCTGCTGGCTTCCTCTGGAGTTTGACAGCTTCCCTACCCCAAAATCTCTGCTGCTGCTTTTCCCTTGCCCCCCCTGCTGTCCATTCCTCACTCCTGCCCTGCCCTTTCCTCACTGCTACACCCCTGCTCACTTCTCAGTTTCCTGCTGCTGCCCCTGCGCTGCCCTTCCTTCACTGTTGCCCACCTGCTCTGCCCTTCCCTCACTGCTGTCACCCCTGCTGCCCCCCCCACTGCTGCTCCTTGCTCACTTCTCATTTACCTCACTGTTGCCTCCTTGCTCCCACCTGCTCTGACCTTCCCTCACTGCTGCCCCCTGCTCTGCCCCTTTCTCACTGCTGTTCTCTGCTCCTCCTACAGCCCCCTCCTCACTGCCACCCCTTACTCCACCCTTGCCTCACTGCTACCTGCTGCTGCCCCCTACTCTGCCTCTTCTCTCACTGCTGCTCCTCCTGCTGCCCCCTGGCTCTTCACTGCTGCCCCCTACTCCCTTCTCAGTGTCCTGCTGTTGCTCCCCTGTTCCCCTACACCCTTTCCACCCCTTTCCCTGTCACCCTCCAACCCCTGCTGCTGCTCTTCCCAGCCTGCCAGCCCCCCCCCCAAATCCCTGGTCCCTGTCACTGCTTCCCTGGGCTCCCCAAAAACCCTGGGCCCTCCTGCCACTTTCCCTGGACTCCCCGAGCCCTGCCACCCCTTCCCTGGGCACCCTGAACCCTCCCAGCCATCCTATCACTTTCCTCAACCTCCATTCCCTGCCACCCCTTCCCTGGCCTCCCTGAATCAGTGTCCAGGCCACCCCCCCCCCCTCCGGACCCCCTTCCTTGGCCACTCCGGACACTGGGGTCCCTTCCTTGCTCCAGCCCCAGCCCCCGCCGACTGCCCGAGATGGCTGCCAGCAACACTGGGGCTCTAACCTGCCCGCATGGTCAGGGGGACTGCTGGCTGGGGCTGTCTACCATATTCTCTCGAGTATAAGCTGAGAGCCTGTTTTGAAGCTAATTTTCAGGCACAAAATTCTCGGCTTATACGCGATGATATACGGTACTCAAAATTCTGATTAAATGTGTCTCTAGTGACTTCCTTCTGTTCACATGCATATAGGTAAACAAAGATAATGGATTAACTTGGTCTTCCTCTGTTGTGGATGATATTTTATGTCTCTGAGTCTTGTCTTATCCTTTAAACTCAAACTTCTTCATTTTCAGCAAGCTGGGATGGGATACGTTTTCTTAAAGTCGGTGTACGCAGATAAAGGTTCTGACCCATAATTCCCCCATTTCAAAGACAACTTCCAGTATTGCTTGTCCAGGTTGTCCTGATGGAGGCAAATTGATGGACTGATGAAAATACAAACTGACATTTGTATTGTCCTGGCTGCTTGACCATTTTAAACCAGAAGAAAAGCTTGTGCTAATTGACCATTCAGTTTTTAAACTAAGCTTTGTTTATGATTGAGATTAGCCCCAAATTCATTAATCTGTGGTCAATATCTGCACTTACTCAACCCTTTAAAGTAGGTAAGGAAGATTATGGGCCTTTCTTGTGTGGACCTTACCGCAGTTTCAAACAAGGGTAAACTGCACCAATAAAAGTCATGGCTTTCCTGTTTGCAGTGAAACCACTCAGTCAATAAGCTCCGTTCTTGAATCGGCTGATTGTGGGAAATGTCTATATTCAGATTTTTATATTTCGGTTCTGAAAGGTTGGTAGCCCAGAACATGTTTATGACCAGCATGTTTTTCATAATGAATTGTAGGTGAATCTGGACTGGGAAAATCTACACTAATAAACAGCCTGTTCTTGACAGATCTCTACCCAGAAAGGATAATCCCAGGAGCTGCAGGTAAATACTTGTATCTTTTTAATTTTTCACTGTAAATGGTTGCATGTTTCTGGATCTGAGTGCTAGTGTAGCTGTGACAGGAATTTGTGACTGGACTTCTCCAAATAGTAGTCATGCTTTTCAGGAAGAGCCCGCATTGCTCATTATCTGGATTACAAGTGCTAGAGGGGAAGTATGCTTCACTCTAGGGAATGTGAACCCCTTGCATCTGTTAACCAGACCATGGGAGTCAAGTGAGGAATGATGTTGAATGGTACCAGAGAGTCTGTTCGGTTCTCTCTGGAAAAATATTGCCATGGCTCAGAAATATGAAGGGGAGAAGTCATTTTGAAAACAGTCAGCTATAACAAGGATGTAAAAAATTCCCATAATTAGAGCCTTGTGTGGATACCCAAACATGGATCCACATCTGTCTGAATCTGTACATCTCTGACTGCCATCAGCAGTAGGTCATCCACACCTATAGCTGTGGTGCCTCTAATCAGCTGTTCAGAAGCCAGCCCCCCCAGGCAGCTGCCCAACAGCTGATTGGCAGCCTGCAGGGGACCCCTCAAACATCTGATCAGTAGCCAACTCCCCTCCCATCTCAAAGGTGAGAAAGCAGCTTCAAAGGCTAGGCATTGCAGACAGCTGCTTCCTTGCCTTTGAGATATGCATCTGATCCACCATCTGCTTTTTTAAAAAAAAAATCCACTGATCTGCAGGCATATCAGTGGATTTGCTGGGCTTTATCCATAATTCCTTTCTTAGAGAAATTCTAAATATAGGCATCACATAGCTTCTTGACTTGACAGACACACTGCTAATTTTTTTTTTTTTTAAATTTGCACATACTTTCTATTCTATGATTGCATTTGAAGCTTTTCAGGGACATTTGTTTCCCTCTTCTGTACTGGGAGGAGTTGTCTTTTCTTTTTCCCTATTTGCATTAAGGTTCCACTACTTTCTTGGTGAACAACTCGTTTTCTTTAGCTCATCATATTGTGGTACATCTGTCATTTTCTTCCAACACTGGAAAAGGAACTTTCTTGTATAAATAAGAGTATTCCTAAAGCTATGCTGTCTAAACTCATCCCTAGTGCCTCCTTCTTGGCTTTTTGCTACAGATCTAAAGAAATAGAACACATCCTCAGATACCCTGAGAAAACACTTCTCAGGAAAATTCTGGAAGTGTCTGCTTCTGATGTCATGTAGCCCCAAGAATAAGGCTATCAGAATAATGCCTCTTAAATTCCATTTGCTAGTTATTTCTGATCTGACAGCAGCAATTATCTACATTTATGACATTTCCTGTTAAGATCAAGTTTGCTGTTTTCTAGAAAAAATTGAAAGGACTGTACAGATTGAAGCTTCAACAGTTGAAATCGAGGAGAGAGGTGTTAAGCTCCGTCTGACAGTTGTAGATACACCAGGGTATGGTGATGCCATCAATTGCCGGGACTGGTATGTATGTAAAGTATGTATTGACCTATAGAAAAGAGGATTTATGTCCCTCTTTGGATTCCTTAAAATTCATTCTCTTCTTGGTACTGAAGTGTATATGTTGTGCACATAGCACAGTAATGGAAATATAGGACTGGAAGGGATCTTGAGGTCATTCAAGCCCATCTTCATGTGTTGGGGCAGGACAAAGTATGGTATACCTAAGACTGTTCCTGGCAAATACTCATCTATCTTAAAAACCTCCAACAATGGGAGAGTCGAAAGTCTGCATTGGTAACCAGTTCCAGTACTGAAATATCCTTATAGTTACGGTTTTCCATTATATGAAAACTAAACCTTCCAGCCTTCAGATAAAGCCTACTATTACTTGTCCTCCCTTCAGTGGGCACAGGCAGCAATTGATCAGTGTGCTTTTCTAATACTAAATATATTGTGAAGATTGGGATCAGCTTCCCCCTCAGTCTCTTTTTTCATTGAAGACTAAGTATGCCCAGTTTCTAACCTTTCCTCTCTCCAATTTGTCCATGATTATTTTAAACTCACACCCAGAAGTAAACAGGTACTCCAGCAGAGGCCTCACCAGTGCCAAGAAGAACAGGACAATTGCCTCTGATGTTTGATGTACTGCATCCCTGTTAACACACCCTAGAATAGCAGCCTTTTTTGCTGTTGCATCCCCTTGTTGGCTTATGTTCAGTTAGTGATCTACTCTAACCTCCAAGTTTTCTATAGAACTACTGTCCAGCCAATTATTCCCTGTTTTGTATTTGTGCATTTTAGTTTTCATTTCTAAATGTAGTACTTTGCATACATCTTTTATTTTCAATCTACTGATTTTAGAACAGTTCTCCAGTTTTTCAAGATTGTTTTGAATTCTAATCCTGTCCTTCAGAGGATTTGTATCCCTCCTAGCTTGGTGGCATCAACAAATTATAGGCATACTCTCCATTTCCATTATCCAAGTCATTAATGAAAATATTGAATAGCGCTAGACTTAGGTGTGACCCCTCCATGATCCCATTGGATACATCATTCCAGGGCCTTGCTAGATACATCCTTCCAGCAATGAGCCATTGATCGTGAGAGTGACTTTTTTCAACCAGTTGTGCACCTCTGCCCTGTAGCAGTTCCATCTGAGCCACATTGTAGTTCACATTCCAATAATGATACTTCTAGTTACTACTTTATTACAGCATAAAAGTCAGTTTGTTGTAACAACAGTACTCTTAGAATTTACTTTATCAATCTGTTACATATTTGTAGTGTTAACTGACAAGTGACTTCAGAAAGACAGGGTTGGCTTACTGCATTGAAGAGGTCTCTTTTGGGTGTGTTTTTTTGTTTTTAAAAGTCTTTATTTAAAACTGATTGTGTATGCTCCAGGCTAACATGACAAAGAGTATTTTAGTGCTCTCATAAAATTACTGATCTGTAGTGCAAGTGATTTGCACAGTCTTTGATAATCATGAACTCCTGCCGGATATGCTACCTTAGCATTCACTTGCCTTGTGATACACTTGCATTTACAGTTTTGGACATCCAGTATATTGGAGTGAAGTAACCATAGTAGTACAGATATGTGTGGTTTTATAGGTTGCTACCTCATATGTGTGATCAGACTTTTTTATAAAGTAGAAATATTGAAGTTTTTATAAAACTATAATACTGGAAGAAAATCTTGCCTTGCTCCTTTAGGAAGACTCTGCATTTTCTAGTTAATTTATGACTGAATACATCTTAATAACAAATTAAAAGGTGCTGAGTGACTAATGATTTTCAAGGGCCTGGTAAAGGAAGTAGCTTTTATTCAGATTTACTAACCTACAGTAAGGGTGCCTATCAAGTGAACTCTGCATGCCCTTGATGGCCTTAAAGGTACACTAATAGAGTTGTCTTTTATTTCAGATCAGATCAAATAACCTCGTGACAAAATAAATATAGACAGTAATCAACCTTTCTCACAGAATCCTTCATAAAATATAGTGAAATGCTTTGTATTCTGTTCTCAGGTTTTATCTCTTAATTCCAGTTTTGTTTTGTTGCCTTGCAAATTCCCATATCACCTTAAAAAGCTTTAAGTGAACTTTAATGAGGCCCAATATGTCCTCTTTCTAATAGAAAACTATGCAAATGAGAGGCGGGACTTGGATCATAAGACAGTATTAAGTAGTTCAGCAGAACGCCATCTCTTTTTTTTTTTTTTTTGGTACAAAATGTTCAAATCACATGTTATGGAAGAGAGAAACTACCATGTCTGTAGCTAATGCTGGATACACAGAAGAAAAAGCTCTCATCTTGATGTGTCCTAGCTCAGTCAAGCTTCATACCTGTGAATTTTGTGTGCTAAGTGTAATCTCCTCATGCTGGTATTAATTCATCTCTTAAATACTTGAGAGAAATGTATTAGCAATTTCCAGACATTTTTAAGGTGCAGCTCAAGGCAAAGGTAGCATTAAAAACAAATATAGAGTGTTACATACATTGAAACTAAAATAATGGCAGATTTCTGCCTTTGACTTTAGTGACCTGTTGCTGGTCAGCTGCCTGATGGGCGAAATCAAAAAGTTTTAAATATGTTTTATTGTAGCTGACACATACTTTGGGGTGTGGTCGAGATAGGTAAGGGCTCTAATTTTTATAGTGGAGAATGACTATAACACTATATCAGTTGTATGTACAGATATAAAACTTGCAGAAAGGGTGTTTCTTGCTGTTGATGCATGGATGAAGCTGACAAAAGCTGAGGCAGCTATTTCATATACTTCAGCCTCTGCTGCAGAATTGGAAGGGAGTTTGCCTGAATGCCTCTGCTCTCTTGTAAGAGCAGAGGCAGTTGGATAGGGCTGGAATAATAGCTGCAGTACTGCTTCCTGTTTCTGGGAATGTGTCATATCCATGTGAAAAGCAAGCCGAATTGCTAGTGCAGATCTGCCATGAGAACAGATAGTCTTAAAGCACTTAGTCACTTACCTAAGGTTTATTTCTTCCTATTAGAAAAATTTAAATAAATGTGTAATAATCAAAAGCTTTGGAAATAAATCTGTCCATAAATGTAACTAGACTTTCTCAAACCATCTTCTTAAGCACTAGCAACTACTCTCCATGTGAACTTCTGTTCATTGTTCTATATGCCAACATTTTAGGATGTATGTCCACAATGTCGTTTTAGTATCACTTCTATCCCTTTGTCTAGCTAAAACCAATACTGGATCTATTCAGTAGTGTTAGTTACAGTTGGTGACCATATAACAGAGGAATTAAACTCTTCCCTTCCATAGTGAATATAATCAGATATTTCTCATCAAATGAACTGATTCATTATGATGTAGTTCATACTGCAGGAGATGTGATCCGAAATTGGATGCATTTTCTTAAACTTGTTGCAAGGCAGTCCTGCTGCACCACCAAGACAGACTTATTCTCTGCCTACGCCCCAGATTGAGGCCTGGTCTACGTTAACCATGAAATTCAGTGGCAGTTGACAGGAATTAAGCAAGCTACTCCACATAGCTTACATAACTCCTGTCTGACTTTGTAACTCCTCTTCTACATGGCATCTTAATTGTGCTGCGTTAACAGGAAATGTGTTCCCATTGCTGCGACGCTACACTGTTGGAGTGCACGGCTTTAATGTGTCGATTTCCAGGTTTTATTGAGCATGTCTTTACTGATGCTCAGTTGAACATGAAAAATCAATCCTGCAGTGTCTGGTGCCACCAGCAGTGTAGACATAGCCAGCGTTGGAATGTTTGTCTAGAGTATCTTAAACATCTATGTAATACTATCAAGAAGAAAATATCGGTCGTTAAGGGAATAAAATAATGCTGCTTTTCAGTATGCTAGTGCATTTTTCTGTACATGTCATTAATTCAGGAGTTTGATTTGCTTAATGTCCAAAAAAATATAGTGCTATGGCCTCCAGTCTTGATGGCTTACTCTATTTTCACTGCTCCAATACTTGTTTGATATTGGAGGTGGCATGTTGCTGTTTTAGCTTTTCTTTGAAAAAGTACTGCAAGGCCCCTTTTCACCATATGGAGCTTGATTATCTAAATTGTCAGTGTAACTATATTAATCTACATGTTTCTTACAGTTTTAAGACCATAATTTCTTATATTGATGAGCAATTTGAGCGGTATCTGCATGATGAGAGTGGCTTGAACAGGCGGCATATTGTAGATAATCGAGTGCACTGTTGCTTCTACTTCATTTCACCATTTGGTCATGGGTAGGTATCAATGTGCCATTTGGAGGTTTTCTGGATAACTTAGTAAGGGTTTTACTAAGTTTTGAAAAGCAAGGCAGGTGGGTCATACAGAATGTGTTAAATAACACAATTAGAGTTGGAGAATTTACTATTTTGTGGGGAAGTTGTGGGAGGTTTTGTATGATGGTGAATTGTTGAAAATGGGAACTATAAGAAAATACCTTTGGTAAAAACATAATCTTTCTGAGTTGACATTCACCTTAGTATAAAAGTAAACTAGGTATTTAAATTCCTGACACTTTTTAAAATTTCAACATTATTTTTAGACTTAAGCCTTTAGATGTTGAGTTTATGAAGGCCATACACAACAAAGTGAATATTGTACCAGTAATTGCAAAAGCTGATACGCTTACCTTGAAGGAGCGGGAAAGGCTAAAGAAAAGGGTAAGTTCTAATTTTGTTTGCATGAAAGTGTATTAATGCTGTCCACCAGTAAGTAACACGAGCATAGGCATGAAAGGAGACTTCATCCAAACGCAGCCAAGAACAGCAATGTTCTTCCAGATGACTCTGGACAAACATGGTGCATAGAGTTTTTTAAAATTTAACAGAGCACACCCACAGTCTTTCACATCCCCAGGGTTCTGATCCTTGTTGTGATTGAGGTATTATCCTTGAATGCTTTCAGTAATGGTTGGATTGGCTGTGCACATTGGTGTTACATTATAAAATTAATTTTAAAATTTTGTGCTTGGCAAGTGAAGCAAGGGGCTGGCACTGGGAAACTTTTTCAAAGTAGGTGACTCCATTATCATTTGGAATAACATAGATCAGAATATAAACACTTGGAATATTTCAACAGCTAAAAACCACACACTTAAAATGTTGTTACCCCCGCTGCTTGGCATCAGTTCATTCCTCTCCTTCTTAGTGTCAAATCCTTAGAGCCTTGAAGAGCTTTTCAGTTTTACTCTTTAATATTTAAATCAAATAAAAGCTGATTATACTTGTTTGAGTTTTACAAAGCAAAATGTAATTAACTTGTTGAGAGGTTTTCGTGACCCGACCACCACTCTTAAATTTAAAACTTCCATTTGTTCTGCAAGTCCTTTCAGTTTTCTTTCTGCAGGCTGGTCAATGAGTTAATTACACTTGGCTTTGAAATACTGCTAGAATTTTGCAAAAATCGGCTCTTAATTGAGGGGGGGGGAAGAAACTAATTATTTTGGGCAGCCAGAATTCATTACAAGAGACCACTCTTAAATGAGTGGCTCTGTCTCTGCAAAGCTTTCCCTTGGGTTTTGTATATTTTATTTTGGCTTTGAAAATACAACTGGAAGTAATAAAAGCAAGGAGTCCTGTGACACTTAAACACTAACAGATTTATTTATCGCATGAGCTATTGTGGGAGAAAATCCCACTTTGTCAGATGCTTTAAAGATGGGGGAACTATGGGATTTTCTCCCACAAAAGCTCATGCGATAAATAAATCTGTTAGTGTTTAAGTGCCACAGGACTCCTTGCTGCTTTTGCTGAACTAGACTAACACAACTGCTGCTTTTGGAACTTGGGAGCAGTAAGTAGTTCCAGGTTAAGTTGTTCAAAGTAAGTCTGATTCTCCCCCCCCCCCCCCAACCGAATTTGGAATCGGCTTTTTTCCCCTCTTTTTAAAATACTCACTCTATGGTATCCAGCAATAAACATGGTAGAACTTACTACCCAGATGCTAGTGTTTTCCTTGTAAACAGTTCCCATCACTTTTTTGGATTATTACTTGTTGTGTAGATGGGAAACATTTTCATTTTACCCTATTTATAGGTAAATTGAAATGTGTGTTTTTAAATGTGGCTACGCATGGTTTTATTTTGACTTCCACCTGCTTACTTCCAGATGGAATCCAGGTGTTAAATACATTACCTTACTGCTTCCCATGCACTATGTCTTTTTCTCCCTTCTCTTCATGGGTGGGAGAGGTTCTCTATCAGTCAGCTCTTCTATTTTCTGTGACTCTTCTGAGCTAAAGTAAAAAGAGAAGCTGATTGTGGGGGAGAGGAGGAGATCTTTTCACCCCATCAGCTCAGAAGAAAAGTTGAGAATAAGTATGGGGAGGAAGATTGCCTGTTTGTCAGGGACTTCCAAATGGTGATCCATGACCCGCCAGTAGCCTACCCCAAACTAGTTCTCGTGTCATGCTGATTCTCCTTCATTTCCTACTGCTAAGTCATTGTGACAGCTAAAATTATATTTTATGGCAAGGCAATGTTAAGAAATTAAGTAATTGCTGTGGTTGCCATAGGGATGTTCTATCTGTAATGGGGAAGAATTGTCAATGAGACAATTTCTTATAGCTTGGCTCACATCTTAGTAGAGTTTGAGAACCCCAAGTGTATTTTTATTTTGAAATTCTTGAACCCATCTGCCCAGAAAGTTTAACAAAAAAATATTATGTAAAAACAGAAATATTTGCTCACAACCATTGTACAGTTAATGACTTTTGCCCATGGAAGATTCTTCCAACACAATCAATAGTTAAGATGGCAGTCTTCATACTAAAAACCAAACTTACTAAGAGTGATGTGACTTTGGTTTGTATATGTAATATTTATATATATTTTGCTATGCATCCGTGGAAAGTGAATAGCTTTCTTCTAAAGCAAAACCTAAGAGCTGTTGAGTAAAGCAGGTAACAACTAGTTTTAGGGATATTAAATGAGGCGGGGAATATAGAATTTACAGTAGAATTTCTGTTACGAACCTGTCAGGAATAAAGGTGGTTCATAACTGAACAGAACAGTGTGGTTGCTTTTTTTGAAAGTTTACAATTGAACATTGATTTAATATGATTTTGAAATGTACTGTGCAGAAGAAAAAATCTTAATTTAAATGTAACAAGCACAAACAGTTTTCCTTACCTTGTGAAATATTTTTTTAAATGTTTGTAATTTTAGTAGTATGGCCACTCATGTTAAACTGAGTCAGACTAATGGTTCATCTAGCCCAGTGTCCTGTCTTCTGACAGTGGCCAATGCCAGGCTCTTCAGAGGGAATAAACAGAACAGGTAATCTTGAAAGTTAGAGGCTAGGGACACTTCAGAGTTTGGTTCTATATCTCTGCCCATACTGGCTATTTAGTTGTTCTGTGTGTTGTGGTTTTGTGTTTTTTGGTATTTTTGGACGGGGGGACCCTGTTATAGTCTTGGTTTTCGTAACATCCTCTGGCAAAGAGTTCCACAGGTTGACACTGAAGAAATGCTTCTGTTTGTTCATCCTAAACTTGCTGCCTGTTAATATCATTTGGTGACACTCCCGTGCTCTTATGAGTAAATAACTCCATTATTTTTCTCCACAACAATCATGATTTTATAGACCTCAATCATGTGTTCTCTTAGTCATCTCTTTGCCAATCTGACAAGTTCCAGTCTTATCTCTCCCCAGATTGCAGCTGTTCTCTACCCCTAACAATTTGAGTTGTCCTTTTTCTGTACCTTTTCTAGTTCCAGTATTTTGAGATGAGACAACCATATCTGCACAAAGTATTCAAGCTGTGGGCTTATAATACATTTATATATAGAGGCAATATATCTTCTTTTTTTATGATCTGTCCTTTTCCTAATGATTCCCAAAATTCTATTGGCTCTTTTTGACTTCTGCTGCACATTGAGTGGCTGTTTTCAGAAAACTATTCACAATGACTCCACAATCTTTCTTAAATTGTGACAGAGAATGTAGATCCATCATTTTATATGTATAGTCGGGATTATGCTTTCCAGTGTGCATGACTTTGCGTTTATCAAGGTTGAATTTCGTCTGCTGTTTTGGTGACTGTTCACCCAGTTTTGTGAGATCCCTTTGTAAGTCTTTGCAGTGTGCTTTGGACTTGACTATATTGAGCAGTTTTGTAACATCTGAAAATGTTGCCACTTCAGAGTTATGGACCCCTTTTTCCAGATCATTTGAATATGGTGAGCAGTACTAGGCCCAGTAGAGACCCCTTGGGGATACTCTTATCATTCTCCATTCTGAAAAGTGACTGACTGTTCCTACTCATTGTTTCCTATCTTTTAACTAGTTACTGATCCAAGAGAGGACTTCCCTTCTTATCCCTTGACAGCTTATTCTGCTTAAGAGCATTTTGTAAGGGACCTTGTTGAAAGCTTTCTGGAAATCTAAGTACACTATATTTACTGGATCATTCCTGTTCACATGTTTGACTCTTTCAGAGAACTCTGATATATGGGTGAAGTGTAATCTCCTTTTACAAATCCTATGTTGATTCTCCCTCAAATTGTGGTCATGTATGTGTCTGGTTAAAACTGTAGTAAAGAACAGAATTATCAGTGTTCCTGGTACTTAACTAAAGTTTGCCAGCCTGTAACTGCCAGGATCAACTCTAGAGCCTTTTTTTTTAAAAAAAAAAATTGGATCACATTAGCTATCTTTCAGTCGTTTGGTAGAGGAGCTGATTTTAAATGATAGGCTACATACCACTGTTGGTTGTTCTGCATTTTCACTGTTTAATTTATCAGTTCGTTCCAAACCCTTAGCCGAGGACAGTTCCTCAGATTTAACACAGTACAGTGCTATACAGTACTTTTATGCCTCTGCTGCTTGACTGTGTATTTGTTCTAAATGTGGGGTGTGGTGGAATGGTCAGTTTGTAACTTCAGTATTCATAATTGAAGTTCTACTGTGTGTTGATTTTAAACAAATTTTATGAACAGATTTAAGATTACTACCTTTATACTCACTTCATAATCTCAAAATGACACTGTAGCAATCTTCAACATGGCAGTGAATTAATTGCAGTGGGGTAAGTCTTACTATGCAAAATCATCACATTAGTTGTCTTTGAGTTAAACTTGATATATAGATATATATCATGATGTAAAATTGCAAGGAAGATAAAAGAATTTTCCACAAGGCTAACCTGGTGGAGTTAGAAGGAACAACATTGTCATTTGTCTGAAATTTGAGGGTAAAATTTGTAAATTGGTGGCAGTTATTGGTGGTGTTGGATAAAGTAATTTTTTTATGGGTATTTAGAACAACTCAGGGTCAGTAAACTGACCTTTTTAAAAAATGTCTCTCCTGTTACAGCCTTTATTTTAAAATAAACAAATATGCTATTAGTATTTTTAAAATCTAGATTACCTCTTCTCCCTGCCCCCCAATATTTCTTGTGTAATTAGTTTACCTTGCAAATTAAAGAACATACATGACCAATCAGTTACTTTCATTTTTTCAGATTCTGGATGAAATTGAACAACATGGCATCAAGATTTATCATCTGCCTGATGCGGAATCAGATGAGGATGAAGATTTTAAAGAACAGACCAGGCTTCTGAAAGTAAGAATAGTTTGATTTAGAAGTAATTATGATGGAAGCTTCTCTTGAAGCAGAAATGTTATGCCACATTTTACCACACTTTCTCAGGTGAATATGTAACCTTAACACAAGACCTGGATTCTGTTCCAGGCTTTGCCAATGACCTACTATCTGACATTAGGTAAGTCACTAACTCTGTGCCCAAGTTTCCCCATCCAAAAAATGGGGATTGATTTTTTTTTTTCTTCTTCTTCTTCTTCTTTGTAACATTTTGAGAACTACAGTGAAAAGTAATACACAAAAGCTTATTGCATGAAATAGCGATATGTAGTGAAACTGAATTTTATTGGTTATATTTTCATTCTACTTCATTCTTGGTGACTTTTGATTTTTCAGGCCAGTATCCCATTTTGTGTAGTGGGATCCAATCAGTTGATTGAAGCCAAAGGTAAAAAAGTTAGAGGTCGTCTCTACCCGTGGGGTGTAGTTGAAGTGGAGAACCCAGAACATAATGACTTCCTGAAGCTGAGAACCATGCTAATGTAAGACTTTTACACTTCTATAAACACTTTGGTCCTTTATTGAATCCTCTTTCACCAGATACAGGAGGTAGTGTTGTCATCTTTTCAACTAAGACTCAAGAACCTCGAGATTGAGTAGTACCCCCTGCATGTTACCAGTGCAATGAAAATGTCTGCGCAGAACTAAAACTTAAAATTTAATAGCCTTTTCCAGTACTTTGTTCCAGAGGGGTAGCTGTGTTAGTGTTGCAGCAAAAGCTACAAGAATCCTGTGGCACCTTAAAGACTAACAAATTTCTTCAGGCATAAGCTTTTGTGGACTGCAGCTCATTTTGTGAGATGTACAACGTGGAAACTACAGTAAAGAGGTCCTCATGCATCTGACAAGTGTATTGCAGGCCCACGAAAGCTTATGCCTGAAGAAGTTTGTGTTTAAGGTGCCACGGAACTCTGAATTATTTTAGGATTTTGTTGTTCGGCAGCCGTTTGAGGGAGGGTGGAGGGTCATCAAAAGCTGAGCCTGGTTTGTCTGCATTTGAGGCTCTGCTGTGAAGGTTTGTCCTCCTTTAGCTACATCAGTTAAAAAGCCCATTTAAGATAAACTGGTTCATGACACTTATTTGATATCAGTGGTATTTTGTTTGAGCTTTATACCTGTTTGCAGTAACCTTAAGTTGATAGTGAAATAAGTTGTCCACGCAGGAGCTTATACCAGTTTAAATTCATACCTTGACTCATACCACTGTCCTTTTCCCCTGTAGGCAAGATCTAATGAACTAGTGTGGTAGCCCATTATGTTGTCATATATTTGACTACAGAAGTGAAAAGTTCTTGGGATAAACAAACCTCACTGTCATACAAGGAAATAAGAGAGACAAGGTGGGTGAGGTAATAACTTGTGTTGGATCAGTTATTACTTCATCTATTTTCACACTGTCTCCTATCGTGGGACCAACACAGCTACCCTAAAAGAAGAGTTCTGTGGCACCTTATAGACAAACAGATTTCTTCGGACATAAGCTTTTGTGGGCTCCACCCCACGTCATCAGATGCATGAGGACCTCCAAACTCTAGTTTCCATATCATACATGTCACAAAATGAGTTGCAGTCCACAAAAGCTTATGCCTGAAGAAATTTGTTAGTCTGAGGTGCCACAGAACCCTCATAGTTTTTGCTGTACACAGACTAACATGGCTACCTCTCTGGATACAGCTACCCTAGCATTCCAAACATAAAAGCATATTGCAAGGCAAAAGCTGGGTCTTTTAATACATTTGTTCTCAAACCCCCATGGAGTAGATCTCTTGTTCTCTGTAGATGCACAACTGTTTTGTGGGAAAGGTCTATAATAGATGGTGTCACTGACTTTTAATACACTAATATGTAGAGATTCCTCCCTCAAAAGGGTAGTCATTACTAAGATTCCTGAACGATAGTTGTCTTGCCATGCAAGGTTCAAAGCAACGAAAATTCATTAGTAAAAAAATTCATAGAAACTGAAAGGGACCATGACAGTTCCAGTTTCCTGCACTTATGGCAAGACTGAGTACCCCTATTAAACCATCCATGACAGGTGTTTGTCTAACTTGTTCTTAACAACCTCCACTGTTGGAGATTCCACAACCTGCCAGAGCAGTTCATTCCAGTGTTTAATCATCCTGAAAGTTAGGAAAAATTTCCTAATATCTAGGCTGACCCTCTCTTGCTGAAATTTAACCCTGTTGCTTCTTGTCCTCTCATCTGTGATCAAGGAGAATAATTTTTTTCTCCTTCTTCCTCATAACAACCAAATTTTAGGTATTTGAAAACTGTTGTCATATCCCTTCTGTTTCCCTTTTTTTTCCCCTCAACTAAACAAACCCAGCTCCTTCAATCTTCCCTCATAGGTCAAATATTCCAGACCTCTTATGATTTTTGTTGCCCTTCTCTGGGCTTTCTCCAGTTTCTCCACATCCTTTTTGAAATGAGGCATCCAAAACTGGGTGATGTACTCAAGTTGCTACCTAATCAGTGCAGAGTAGAATGGAAGAATCACTTCTTGTACCTTACTCACAATATTCCTGTTAATACACCCCAGAATGGCATTAGCTTTCTTGCAACAGTATTACACTGCTGACTCGAAACCTTCTTTTCTCAGACTAACCGTGTCCAGGAGTCTGATATACCAGTCAAGGGTTGGATTACCAGTTGCTAAAGTTTTTAGGCTTTGGTAAAAGGCTTTTTTTTAGATGTTTTAACTTTGAAGGGAATAAACAAATTACTAAAGTACACGCCACTACTAAACCTTTTGAAGCTATGGGCATAGGTTATGGCTTCTGTGCAGTGAAATTTAAGGTCAGTCAATGATCAAATTCCACCTAAAACCTTTGAGAGTGAAATGTTGGCATTCTGTATTCCCTGCAGCCAGGCAAAGGAAGTTGTATATTAAATTATCCTGGTAAGAGATAGGGAGATGTAAGCTGTCCATCTCTGAAGATATAGCTACTGAAATCATGATGGTGTCAGTAAACTTCATTTCCAGAAGATGGAGTTCAAGTTGAAAAAAGTATCTGAATGTTTTGGTTTTAAGAAGTGTCACCTGACAGTTTCTTATCGTCCTCTTGCTTTAGAGAAGGGAAGCATGTGGCTATCTTCAGTAGAAATGCCACAAGGCTGCCACTGTGCTTCTCCAGTGTAGACACTTACTCCAGCTACAGGAGGGGGTTCTGTTGGTGTGGGTAATCCACCTGTCCAAGAGGTCGTAGCTGGGTTGATGGAAGAATTCTTCTGTCAGCTTAGCACTATGTATGCTGGGGATTGGGTCACTATAACTACATTGTTCAGGGTGTGGAATTTTCACACCCTGACAGATGGAGCATTGTTGACATACCATTTTAGGGTAGGTTTGGCCTCTGAATGGCTTCTTTCTCTTTCAAGAAATGCTCACCACTAGCTTTCCATTCTGGAGAGCTGAGAGAAGAAAGAGCAGTGGCATCTGGGAGATGTTACCTGTCCAATATTAAGGACAGTAGAATCCCTTTCACAGGGACAGGGAGGGACATTGCCACCTCAGCCTCTCTAAGAAGAGGAAGCGATTATATGAGGAAATACAGCATCCAGTTGTTCCACACTGAAGGGTGGCTGTTCTGCTTCTTAATTCTGATGTGTGGGGAGAGAATAGAATAGAATCATAGGGTTGGAAAGGAACTAGAGAGGGCAGTGCTGGCGCTGTTGCGCCACTCTCTACAAATGGCAAAGATCTTTCGTGTTCTCTCTACTCATCTGCTCACACACCTTGCTTTGGTACTTGTGCTGCTGGTGGTGGTGACCAGTACTCTTCAGGAGAAGAAAAACCTTTGTAAATAATGAATGTTAATATTACGTGGGGGAGGGGATTCATGGTGGTTCAGTGATGTGTGGGTTGTAAATAATGTGCTTGTATTTCTGCGTTTTGAGATCAAATGACCAGACTGTCCATATTCATACTGTTTGAGTCATGTGTCAAGGAATTTTATCAACAAGTTGACTTGGCCCAGGACATATCATTATCAACTTTTTCCTTTTTTTTTTTTTTTTTTTCTCCTTCCAGTACCCATATGCAGGACCTTCAGGAGGTGACTCAGGACCTTCACTATGAGAACTTCCGCTCCGAGAGACTTAAAAGAGGCAGCAGGTTGTCATGGTTACAGTCCATCTTTGTCTCCTCTGAGCATACCTTTCTGTGTGTTCTTCCCCTTCTCACGCTGACCTTTCAGTAGCAGGATCGTGTGGTGATCAGAAGCTGAAACCAAAAACTGGAAGCTGTTGATCAGTTTTTTCTAACACCTAAGATTTAAACATGAATAGAAGAAATGAATGATTAAGTGATTAGATTAAAAGTGTATCAAGTTCTGATTTTGTAACTGATTGTCCTTGTCCGCTCCCTCCCTTCCTTGCCCCTTACTTGGTATGAAATGGACTCTGTCCATCCTTTACCATTGTAACCACAAAGCTCCAGTGAAGCTTGTATCCTGTCACCAGTTATCTGACATTGCTGTCTGTCTCTTAAATTTTTCTAAAATGAAAAGTGACTGCAGAAAGAGCCCCTGACTCACCAGACCTGCTTCCTGTGTATTCAGAATGCTATTTGCTGACTTCATTGACTAAAATAATTTCATATGGTTTTACTATTAACATGGCATGGCCTATGAAATAATAAGTTTCTATAATCCTTGTGTGTCAATAGAATTTACTCTCCTAATTTGCTGTGTGTGTGCATGATATGAAACGCACCACGTGACTGCCAGGCTCCCATGCACATGTGCAGGGCAGGCAGCACTCCACAGAGACTGGAGGTGAGGCTGCTGTGCTCTGTGCACATGCTTTGGCTCATGGACCTCCAGGTGCTGCTTGGGGGTCCAGCCCCCACTGTGGAGCGGCGCTGCCACCAGGGTGGTCCAGCCCCCCACCCTGGCTGGCAAGTGGCAGTGCCAGCATGATCCAGCCTGGGCCCAGGAGCAGCCCTCCCAGCTTCGGCCCCCAACCACCGTTCTGTGTTCCTGTGTCCTGCCCATGCCCCCCTTCACCAACTTGACATCTCCAGGCTCCAGCCTTCCCTTTATTGCCCCCATTTCCTGCCCCTGCCCCCAGTCACCCCTTCATCACCTCCACCTTTTGTCGTGTTCCATTGTTCCTCATCCCTCCCTCCACATCGTATGCCCTCATCCTTTCCCCCATGCCCCCACTCCACATCCCTCGCCTTCAGTTCTGCCATAGCCCCTTCCCCATCCTTTCTTGCCTCTCTGATGCATGCTAGCCATACCCCATCAAAAATGATGGGGAAAAATCAAGAGAATTTATGAAGTAGTTTGTTTTGATTCCCCCCCCCATCATTTTTGATGGACTACAGCTAGTTGATTGATAACTTCAAACTAAAAACAGAAGTCTTGTTTGTGCAATCCTTTCTGAAGACATGCATATGCAGGTGTCACTAAAGTGCTAGTTTGGTCTGCAGAACCCTCTATGGTGATAGTCCTTTAGAAGAAAACTGAACTTGTCTCTCAGAGGCAAGAGTAGAAGCTAGCACACCATAGGATGGGCAAGAGGGATACCCATAAACTGCAAATATCTGATCTGGAAATTATTGTAAAGGCACCCATGGGACCCCACTGTCTGAACAAAGTCCATCTTTTGGGGCAGCCCTCTGCTTTAAGGATCAGAAACAGATGAAGTTGCTCTAAACCTTGTTGTTATATCTGTTCTTTGTTCAGAATGCATGCTATGTTGGGTATCTGTAAACCACACTTCCCACTAAAAAATATAATTGTAACTGGTTTAACATCTTGGGTGTTGAGTTGGGGACCAGTAGAGCCAGTGGATGTGAATCGAAACATAGCAGCAACCATTAATGAACTCTCAGGTTTGTGCACAAGTACCCTTTGCCTTCTGGGCAGGTAGGTTCTGCATCTCCCTCCAGAACCTTGCTGAATTAAGCCCTTAATGATGAATGATTGCCATTAGTTTACTAGCTTTCTACTTAAGAGCTTGCAGACGCTTTATAGACTCTTAAGGTCAAAAGGGACCAATATGATCTAGTATACTCTGATCTCTTGCACAATGCACACCACAAAACCTCACCCACCCACTCCTGTAATAAACCTCTAACCTATGACGGAGTGACTAAAGTCCTCAACTCATGATTTAAAGACTATTTATAAGGAATTCCCAATACTCTTTAGCAGTAACTTTTTTTTTCCCTCCAACAGTTATTTGGCTCTCAAACTTGAGGGGGGTGAAGGAATAGAAAAAGGAGAATGAGAAAGCTAGAGAGAATTTAAGAGAACATGAGGGGAAAAAACAAAACCTCAAAAAAGGGAGTTGGGTAGTGGTAGTTAAAGACCGGATAGCAGATGCTTTAGAGATTTAGGCAGAAGATGCATTACATTGCTCTTAGAAGTTTCTCCAGGGTTAGCACTCCAGGGATAGTAGTCTTGGTTGTTTATTTCTGTAAAGGAGTTTAATATTCTCAAAAACATATATAGGCAGGTGTTTTTAAAACCAAAACCCTCATAGCAGATTTAGTCTGAGGTCTGGCTGCACACACCTTATCCTGCTTTCTGCAGCATACACAGTAGTTGGAAGGTAATTCCTACTTTGAATCTGCTGGTTCTCTACTTTCTCTCCCCCCTTACTCCTGGAAGGTTTGAGGGTGGGTTAAACAGCTAGAATCTTTACAGTAAGAGAAGGGAACAGGGAAAACCTCATTTTGGTTAAAATTAATGTTTGGTTCTCTCTTGGGGGTACGGTGGGGGGGCAGAGGCCTGAGTGTCAGGTGGAAATTGGGTGTGCCTCGGCTTTAAAAAGTTGAAGGCTCCTTTTGTAAGTTTCAGCCCCTAGAAGACTGTGCCTGCACACCAATACCTCTGACAATCTTTCATAACCAGGAATGGATTATCTCTGCTGTCAAGACTGTCAGATCAGATGAGGAGCACAAGAGTTCATCCAAACCCCTCTGTGATACCCTGATAGTTTCGTTCTCCCTTCAGGAAAACCAGAAAACTTCATATCAGTTTTCAGCCACCTTGTTCTTTGGGAATTGGAGCCCTTCTCTATTCTTTAAAGGGATTTTGGTTGCACTGGATTCTTGTTTATCTAGCAACAGTGTTTCAAGGGCTCAGTGTGTTATGTTTTTAATATAAAACTGGTCTATGTGAGGGATTGTGTGTTGCCTGGAACCTTCGAGAGGATTTTAAACTTCTGAGCATTCTGCCACATAATCATGAAAGAACAGGAAGTCAGTGGTATATCAAGATCCTTTGATAGATTGAAGGAGTTAGTCAGTGTGGTGAGGTGTCTTTCTAGAGGAAAATTAAAGATGTTTTTGTCTAGTTATAAACTCAGGGGCTTGGAGTATTTTGAAATGGTGTGTGTAAATAAAAATAAAAAAAAAAAATCTTAGTCTTAAAGTGCCACACAACTCCTTGTTGTAAAGTTACCATCTTCTAAGTAAGTATCAGTTTTTGTTTACTTTAGGCATTTGACAATTCTTGTTAACAAGGAGTCCTGTGGCACTTAAAAGGCTAACAAATTTACGTATTGCATGAGCTTTCGTGGGAGACAATCCCACTTTATCAAATGCTTAGAAGATGCTTACCTTTGTAAGTTCCCCCATCATCTAAGCATCTGATGAAGTGGAATTGTCTCCCATGAAAGCTCATGCAATAAATTAATCTATTAGTCTTTAAGTGCCACAAGGATTTCCAGATATTTGTATGCCTCTGTAGTAAACGGAGCTCCATGGGTACAATTTTGTCTTAACTTGATCAATTACTGCACTTAAAAAGAGTTCAGAAATAATACGAAGGCTTACATACAGAACAAAAATGACAGCTTTCCTAACTCACAGCAAGGAACTTTCTCCTGCATTCCTCACTTGTTCCTGTCTTAAATTTCTTTGGTTGGATTTTTAATTTGGTTTGTTTTTTGGGGGGGAGAGGAGAACAGCACAAGTATAGTTGCTCTGGAAAAGGCTGTCTTTTGAAAAACATTTTTCAATTGATGTGGGGAGAGTGCCTCAATAAATGCTATGTGTCTTTTTAAACAAACTTCATGTGAGATAAGTGTATTGCTTATGAACAGATATAAAGCTGCCAGTTGGAGTAGGTTAACCAGAGAGCATGCATGTAATTGATTGTTTATGCCTCTTTTTTCTAATATTAGGAAAGCTGAAGATGAAGATGTGAATAAAGATCAGATTTTGCTAGAAAAAGAAGCTGAAGTAAGAACACTTTTTTTTTTTATAGCAAAAAAAACCTTAGGTTTCATTCATTAATTTTCTTTGGGGCTAAATATTTAGTGTGCGGTCTCCGTGCTGAAGTAGGGTAGGTGTTTTTGCTTTTGGGGAGGTTTTTGTCTATTATAACAAAGTTTCTGTGGTGTAAACAACAGGAGGATGAAAACTCTTTCCTCTGATAATAGTGACAGAACCTGGGGTGTGATTTGTTTTGGCTCTTTTTTTTTTTTTTCTTCCCCCTTTCCTAATTCCAGAGCTGATTTTTAAAAAAAAAAAAGGGGGGGGGGGCGGGGGGATCCAATTCAAGTTGGAGAGGTTGAAATGGTTCAGCATAGTAACTATAAATGGAACTTCTAATCCCCTGGTTACAAGGTCATATCTGTTTTGCATCAGAAAGTAGTTGCCATCTGATGGTTGCACTAAATAAATCCTTTGTGAAATGAGCTTGTACTTAATTCAGTTTGTAGTGATCTGACGTGACCATGTTAAAAACCCTCCCACGACAGCTGGCATCAGGGTGTACCTTTGGAGAATTGAGGCACCAAGTTCTTGAATGGCCGTTTTTATTCTGAATTATCGTCTTGCCTCCTGCCAGGTCAGGATTATTCACACAGTAGAGCAGTAGGGAGATGCTTGTCTTGTAATTACAGAATTTTAGGACTTTATTGTGGCACTTTTTATGAACTTTAGATTCACATTGGAAAAAAATAAATTTCACACTTAGCCTATGTTTATTCCTCACTAAGTCCCAATTTTTTGACAAGTATGAAAAGAATTACAAGGAATGGGCTATTGTGTACTGCAATTTGACTTTTTGTATTTGAATATGTAATCTGATAACCCAAATAGCTTCCTTCCATCACTAAATTTTCCCCTACCATCTCTAGAGATGAGCCTGTAGTCTTTCCCATCAGTTTCTATAAGTAAAACATCTCACACTTTACAATTGTGTCTGTCTAACAAGGCCAAGGTCCTTTCTGAACTCCCTGCCTTCTGCTGGGCCTCCTGTCACTGGAATGGGGATGGTCCACTGAAGAAGATTGTTAATATGGGGGAGGCAGGGTTTTCAAGGGAGGGAGTGGGTGATTGGGGGTATATCAAAACAGTCGTTCAGTAGCCTAAATAGAACTTAAAGGCTAACCTGACTTTGCAGCATATACTTAATCTCAACACTTATTTCCTGACTTTTGCATTTTTAATCTCAAAAACTTAAATAGATTGAATTGTATTTATAGAACCTCAATCTAGCTTTTTCTTAGTTTTCATATCCTACAAACATTTGGATGGATGGATTTATTACCAGCACTAACAGGTTCCCAACAGCAGTTCCTGTTGGCCGCACAAAAACATTCTCTGAATTATTTTACTACAGCAGTAATGCTTCACATAGTGCCTCTTTCTGGCACATCAAGGGGTAGATGGAGGAACATGAGAGGTACCTTGCAGACTGGTGCTTTACTAGCAACTTCAGTAACTGTTAATAGTTTAATTCAGTTTTCCAAAACCACCACACAATCATTTTAACTTATTGTTGTAACTAAGAAAATAACACCAATAGAAATCAGAGGAAGTAAAAGCTTGCACTGAGAAATGCTTGAGAACCTAGTTCTAAGTTTCAAAAGTGATGCCTATTAAACTTACCAGTAAATCGTTTACATGTTTCAGTGGGTGAAGAAAAACAATTTTTAAAAAAGTTTACAATCTGACATTGATCTGTAATCATCAGAGTATTAGCACAGACCAAAATTAATAGCTTTTGCATAGGAGACAATCCATTGTGGCAGTGAAGAACCACTTGCTGAGAAGAGGGAGTTAAAGGACTTTCTATACTATTTGTCTTTTCCAGCTTCGTCGCATGCAAGAAATGATTGCAAGAATGCAGGCTCAGATGCAAATGCAAAAGCAAGGAGGTGAGGGAGACAGCAGTGCAGTTCATGGACACAACGTATAAATTCTTTGGTAAGACCTTCAGATGATCATAACAACAAGACCTAATATCACAATGTATTTTTATTTGAAAGCATTGGAAAACAGTCACAGCTTAACTAATTTACTTGAGATTCAGTCCACTTCTAATACATAATCATATATTTTAAATGTTCAGACAAGTTTTTTTTAAGTTGAAGTATCTTATAACTCTTCAGTATCTTGAAGGCCAAATAAGCTTAAACCTTACTTAAATCTGTCTTTAAAAAAAATTGAATATTGCTGCTCTCAGTAGAAAAGATATTGTGAAAACTTGATTACTTTTTTAAACACTTTCAATTTCCAGAAAAAAAGTAGAACTGTATTGAGTTCTTAATGTCTGTTGTTTTGAACTTTTGTCTTGAGAACACTGTCATGCGTTCCTGCTCTGAGAGTGGAGACAGCTTCCATCTTTTAAACTGTTCAGTTGCTTTTAAGACAACTGAAGAACGGTGACAGTGAACTTTTAAGGCATGCTAGTATGCATGCGAACTAGCTGTCTGAAAAGTTACATTCAGTCACTGTCAAACATCAAAGTCTGCTCTCTTAGGGCAAAGAATTTTCACGTATAAATCATTTGTTGTTGCAATGTGTGATCAGTTGGTGATTTAAGATGACTACAGGCTGCACTCTCCTGGACTTAAAATGGCCAAATGAAGTGATTGAAGCCAATGAGCTCATTTTACATTTGCTCAAAGACAGTGCACTAGCCTGTGATTTGTACTGTGCTGCCGTAATCCATGCATTTGTGACCTTGAGGCTATGTTAACATAACAATCTATTCCACCGACTCTAGAGACCATGGAATCCTTAGTCATTCTCAGTTTGCACAAACACCTTTCTGTCAAGCACCTAGTTTTTCCATTGACGGCAATTCACATTAGGAGTTTAGATCTTGCTTAAAACTAGTATCTCATCTTCTTTTTGGTCAGACACTGTTACAGGACCCAGTAAAACCAGTTACTCCATCAAAGGCTCATTCACTTGCTCATCCACCAATGTGATTTTATGCTTTCATGTGCCAGAAATGTCCCTTTGCCTTGTTTATTGGACAAACAGGACAGTCTCTGTGCAAAAGAATAAATTGGCACAAATCTGACATCAGAAATCACAACATTCCAAAACCAGTGGGTCAGCATTTCAGTCTTCCTGATCACTCCATTGATGATTTACTAATTGCAGTGCTCAGACAAATGAATACCAGATCAAGGCTTCAAAGTGAAGCTGCTGAGATTGAATTCATTTGCAAATTGGATTACATTGCTTCAGGGCTCAGTAGGGACTTCAGATTTTTCTCTCATTACAACAGGTGATATGACTTCATCTCCTTCTACATGCTGTTCCCCAGTGTTTGAATCTTTACAACTGCTTTGATCTGCTGTTATGTGACCTGTTCCCATGACTTATAATTCCCTGCATTTATTTCCTCCCATTCTGCAAGTTCACTCATCTTCAAAGTATCTGATGAAGTGGGATTTTTTCCCATGAAAGCTCATGGAATAAATAAATTTGTTAGTCTTTAAGTGCCGCAGGACTCCTTGTTTGCTTTCCTATTCTGAGACTTTACCAATGTCTGCCCTGCTGTTTCAACAGCTGTATTAGTGCCTGGGGATAGTGTCTACCCATCATAGTCCTGTATTAGTGTCAAGTGGAGAAAAGATTTCACTTGCTTTTCATGCTCTAATTTTTTTTTAACTGCAAACACAGTTGTCGTCCTAATTTTGTCAGGCACTTCAAATTTCTTCATTGTGATTCACACACTCAGAGGGATGGTTTAAATGATTTTGTAAAGTCTTTTAATTGTGTATTCTGATCTGATTACAATCTTTTCTTGAATCTCTGAATGCACTCCTGCCAGTTTTAATAATCTCTGTTACAGCTACCTATTTGACAAGTATTGCATGCTGCTGAGAGTCCACTTGGCATTCTCTCACTATTCTTGCTCCTCATCAAATAGCAAATCAGATCCAAATGATTTTGTCCTTATCTCCAAAGCCTTCCATGGATTGGCTCAAATTAGCGGAGAGACCACTTATCTGAGTAGAAGTGAAATCTCCCATATCTGCTTTCCACTGGACCTATGAAATGCCAACCTCAAGAATGAGATTCATGTAAGCCCATGACTATGTAACTTGCTGCCAGCATAAGTCAGAGGAAAAAAATCTTAGTTTGCTTTGTATCCATTCTACAATAACACTACAAGCAGTTCTTAGATTGAAGAATGAAGAAGGAGGGGCAAAAATTCATGTCTTTACTTGAGTGCAGTCTCAGTAATGGGTATAGTGAGACTACCTGAGCTCACAGAGATTGAAATAGATTTGGTTAATTCTAGTACTTGGTTCAGAACTATCTGGTTTGACAATTCATGATACTTGCTTCCACATGTCTATTCCTTATTAACATCTGAAAGCAGAAATGGGATTGTTTTGAGGATTTCTGTTTGCAGGACTGGGCCATCTCCAGCACTGCGACATCATCAGTCTTCATGATACTGATGAGAGTGGTGGCTGCTCCCTTGAGAAAGGGACGCACAGTGAGTGATGCACTGTGTTGCAGATCTGACTGCCTCAGGGCTCTTTTGTCCTGAAATCCCAATTACCTGTATCTAAACAGGTATAGAGTTCTTGAATCTGGAACTTGAAGTGATCAGATCTAGCCTCTGTCGCCCTTAAAATTTATTTAATCGAGAGATGGACTTGGTTGTCCAGAACATAGGTTTTTGTCTGCCTTAGTGTTTTTAGTATTCAGTATTTTTCTGAGGTAATGCCCTGGTTCCTGTTCTATTTACAGTTGTGGTTGACTATCCTGCTGTATCCTTCTCATATATAAAAATTATGCCCTGTTCCCTGAGGTGATCTGCATGAGAGGGGAGTGATCCAGGAGATGGCCTCTCAGGGTGCAGGCCTTACTGCAGAGGTTTGAGAAGCCTCTACAGGACGTTCATAATATGTTTGTTTTACTGTGGACAACTTATACATTTCGCATAGATACTCTTAAATGTACGCAAATCAGGAAATATTAGTGGAGCCAGTAGAAATATTTAAGTGAACACATCCTACGTGAATACAAAACCTATTTTCATAAGGAGTCGTCCATCCAAATGATGATCTCTCAAAGTGAGGGAGATTTAAGTACAATCGCTATACGTTTTTGTAAGGGGAGGGGGAGGCATTTCAGAAATAGCCTTAAAGGATTAGTGTATCATAATAGGTATGTGCAAGTGAACTGTGTTAAGTTTATTCATTCAGCCTGTTTCTCATTTTCTTAAGTATGCAGTCTGAGCTTTGTGTCACTCCACTTATTTATTGTCAATTATTTTCAGTATGTTTACTCTGGAATTTGGGACCCACTATTCTATCAATATGTTACACATACTAATTTGTGTTTTCGTTGTTGTAAACACCTTAGAGGTTCCAGAATGCCATAGATCTGGGTTCTTCAGACTTTTTCATAGTGTAGAGCACATCTGAAAACACATCCTATTACCTAGCTTCCCTTCCTGCTGTGAAAAGATAACAGCCCCGTGGTGACTACACCAAGTGCTTACTTGGGAAGTATTTAATACACTTTAAATTCAGCTTGGCATCTGGAAACCTATCAGAACCACATGACTAACCAGCTCTTCACCTACACCCAGAAGATTCTCCCTAGAAAACTGAGACATTGCTTTAGGAGCTGTAGAGGTTGAGGGAAGTAGGAAAGAAATGGGCATAGCCTCAGTTGAAAGTCCGTCACATTAGCAAACTTCCTCTGTGGGATATCACACAATGTATTTAAGTAGTGATGTCATGACAGTGTTATGTATAAGGGAAATCTGTTTTCCCAATGTTGTCTGGCACTAATTAGCATACATGCTTGGCATGGAGGCCAAGAACTCAGCCTGATTTAAGCATGCACTTGTAAGTACAAGCTTGTGCTTTGTTGAATGGGCTCTGAATGAATTTGGAAAGCAAACCATTAGCTGATCTCTTAGTTAACATTAGGAAATTGTATCAGGATTGTTAAAATCACATTTAAACAAGTTAGTGAGCACAATGCTTAGTGTCTGCAAGGACAAACAGCATTCAGTACTGCCTCAACTACTGATGGTTAGTTAAAATGTGCTGAGATCAGGCACTTGCGTGGAATGTAAATGATGCCTAGGCCTTTTTGCTAGTTTGCAGTACAGAAGTGAATTCTCCCTGTTCCTTACAGACATAGATTAAAAAGTTAGATGCTTTACTGTTAGTGTTTTATATTTAGTATATTTTAGTGTTAATGTTAGTCTTCATTGTGCTTATGAACCATTAGAGAAAACAATTTCTGTATCCCCATAGCAGTGTCTTAGGCTCTAGAGTTCACATGGGGGTGGAGGGGTTGGTGTGTTTGGTGAGCTGTTCTCATGAGGCTGATGGATGGAATCTTAGGCCTGGTTTACACAGCCAGGAAAGTTTGGCGGTAGTAGACAGAAGTTACGCACACTATGCAGAGTAGGCAGTGTAACTCCCCTTTAGCATGATGTCTTCCCTGTGCTGTGCCAACAGGATATATGTTCCTATCAACACATTGCCATGTCACTTGAGGGAGTGCTTTTATTAAGTCAATTTCTGGATCAAACTGAGCATGTTCTGACTGCTCAATCAGTCTGGAAAAATCAACTTGATGGAGTAAACAGCTGTCAGCGTAGACATGGCCTTAGACATCATGCAGCCTGCACCTTCCTAGACCCACACAGGAAAAGCAAAGACAACCTTTGAATGTTAGCGCTGACTAATTGTTATGTATACCACAGTTTAGTTACTGAAATAAGCATAGTTTCAAAACAGCTCCTCTAACTATCCATATTTCTAACTTCTTTGCAGATGGCTTCATATGCAGAGTTAAGAGGAAATGTTTCGTTCTTGAGACACAGTGGTGTCTTTCACTAGGAGGATGTCTCTTACGCTGCCTGTCACTTGGAAGTGACTTTAGTGTGTTAAGTGTGAATGCATGGTAACCTTTGTAATTTGTACTTGGTAACACATTGTATTCAATCAGTATTTTATACATTATATATGTAATGTGACCTGCTTTAGTTTACTGATTAGTATTCTTTCACTGATCTCATCTTCTATTACCTAGTATGTTAGGAATGCAAAACGGATGATGCTGAATCTTTTTCCGACCTGACTTAACAGTAGTTAATCTGTTTGTGTGGCTCATTAGAACTATTAGTATTCATTAGTAGCATCGTGCTACTTATTACAACTAGAGATACATGACTGTTGCTAGGGCTTGTCCAGTAGTCTGATATTTGACTAATTAGGGGGTCCTCTGATGCCAAGTGAAGTTATTCTATTTCCTATGTTTTGTGTTGTTTAAATGTGTGCCTGTGAGACTCTTGGCTGTGTCTCTGTTCTTGCCCACTGCTGAGTGACCATTGCCTTGGCATCACCAAGTGTCTAATTACAAAACAGATGTGCTTTGCCTTAACTAGGAGAAGGGAAATGAGAGAACATTCTTTGTTAAAAGGGACACTGTAGTTCAAAGAGCAAATGTTTTATCATCTTTGAGGGAAATACCTTCTGGGTTCTGTTCAACTAAAATACTCCACTTTATTGAAGAGAACTCCTTGGAAGCAATTTTCTGTAGGAGAGCGCAAAGCACTATTGTGTTCCACTGGTGCCCTTGCAGCAAGAGTAAGCTGGAATAATGCTGATATGGGCACACAAAGGGGGTGGAAAAGAGAAATCTGCCTTACAATCTCCAAAGCATCATACATTTCCAAATGTAATAGGGAAAGAATTTTCAACCTACTTTAAAGGTATTGCAACTTGTTAACTATGTAAAACATCTTTCCCTTTCTAATGCAAATTTTTAAAAGGAAAACCTTGAGCAAAAATATAGAGAGATCCATGCTTCCTGGATCAATAACAGTTATATTTTAAGGTCTGTCTCTCAGTGAGGAAGATGATTATATTAATGTTGTGGTGGGTCTGCAGTTATAGATGCTTGCTTGCTCTTTAGCTTATTGGTCCCTTTAGTTAGATTAAAGTGTGAGCAAGGGATGCTTTTTGCCTGGGTTAGGCTTGCACCACACGTTAGTTATGTCATGTTTTGCAGCTGGCAGGGCATGATATAACCAGTACAGATTGGGGCCAGTTGCTGACACAGTGATACTGCTGCCTTCTGAATAACTAATTTTGTGCCCCTTTTCTGCCTCCAAAGCCAACAGTCAGATTTCAGAATATGTGTGACTGTGAAGTTAATTATCGGAGCAAGTTACGAGCCAGTAGTGCCAAAGGGCTAGACACAGTGCTGGCACAGAATGCTGTCATTTTTTTCCATCTCCTGCACAGCAATGGCCTGCTCATCCTCTTCTACAGTGATAGCAGCGAGGAAGAATAATGTAATACAATCTTTATAAAACTCCATAAATTGTTGCTTTAGTAACCAGTAAATTATTAGTTTACATGAGTCATGGTGTTGAGCAAATTTGATATTAAACTACCTTAAAATTGTTGTAGTTCATAAATTTTATATTCTGAATATCTTTTTATATCCAAAGTAAAACACCTACCATAGCCTCTGTGTTGCACTCCTTTGCTGTTTCTGAAGCAGCAATCACTTCATATGATTCATATCATTTCACAGAGCTGTGTGTGTTTCTGCTCATCTCTTCTGACTTGACCTACGTTCACAGTGAAGGAAGGAAAAGCAGGAGCCTTACTGGCTTCCAGTCTTTCAGATGCCCAGAGGTAACAAGTCTTTTCTTGCTAAATCGGTAAATACAAAATTAGTAAGTTAAAAAAAAACAAAACTGAAAATTGACATTTAAATTTTGCTTTTTTCATAGAAAAGCAATAGAAATAAGGCATTGCAGTATTGGCAGAGAAAAATTTCCGGTCACGTTACTTAGATTTTTTTAATATGTTTTTTAGCAAACTGGTTCACTGAAAAAGTGTCCATAAATGGATTAGAAATACTATTATAAACTTCAGTGATATTAGAATAAATACTTGAAAATTCCTGAGTATCCCTCATTTTGATTTCCCCCAGTGTTTTTTGTTCAAATAGTGCAGCTAAGTGCCTCTGAGCACTTCTAGGGTGTTCAGATGGTATCACTTACAATAAGATTCTTACTGTTACACCACATAGCACCTTGGAAGTGCTGTGTGTTTTGTCAGGAAAAACTGTTCCATAACATTTCAGTGTATTTTTATCTGAGATCAGTACTGTGATCTGAACTGCAACAGTATTTATAGCCAGTATTAGAGAAAACTGTGAAAACGCATATGTGTACCAGTGACACATACATAGTTAACCCTGTGTATACTTCAGTTTGAGTGACTACTTTTTTTTTTCTACATAGTCCTCACTTAACCAGGCCCCCATCTGGGACAAAGGCAGGCTGTCTGCTATGCATTTAGTGTAGGTCATGTGACTTGAACTCTACCTGTAAAATTGTTTTACAAGAAATCTTGAGTTTTGGGGGCTAACACATCTGCATTAAGCGGCTAACTTTTTCCAATAGAACATTATGGTTAGTTATTAAGTAAGTAGTGTTTTAATTTCTGGTTGTAGTGAGGAAATGTTCTCACTTTTTCAACTAATGTGTAAATTCTTGGGATTTGCATTTTAATGGATGGAATTTATATGGTTGCTAATTGCTTTCCCACATACTTTCTTGGGGTAGCGGTTGGGAGGTCCTGTGTGCCTGACAGCTCTGAGGATCTATCTCTTCTCCACTTCACTTTTGATGCTCCTAATCACCGCTGCCATTCATTTATAAGTGACTTGCTGGGAGATATCAAAAAGGAGTCATTCTTTCTCAAACCTCTTTTCCGCATGAAGCTAACCCACACTGGGGGGGAGAGAGAGAGAGGGGCTTGGAGTTTTAGGACTCCCAAGTACTACTGAACTTGGCTACTAAAAGGGCTAATTGTTTGTATACAAAGATCTTAAATTGTTGTATTCAGTCTCTGTATTGTCATTTAGCCAAGACTATATCAATAAAACCATCAAAATACAACAGGAGTCTTTTTTTATTGAATTCCTTGTGTGGTCTAACCAGGAATCATTAAATGGCAGGATGGGGTTGGTGTTCACTTGTGAAGGAGCAATTAGTTGGTTGGACTCACAGAAGGGAAGGGAGATGTAGTTATTGGTGGAACTGCGCACAAGTATGGGTATTAAATAAAACACTCAGAGCATTGAACCACAATCTATACAGTTTTCATGCAGGTAGTCTTCAGTTTTCAGACCTATAATCATTGGGTGATGCTCTTGCTTTTCTAGGAATCTCTTCCAGCTTCCCATGGCCCTTGTTGATAAACTAGTGCAGAATGTAGTAGCCTGCTTGCATTCAGGCAGAATGACTTACGGCAGGGCATCCTGGCCTTGTTTGACTCTGACCTAGGAATATGTATATTGCTTTAAGACTTGGCTATGGCTAGAGAATAGCTCACTGTATGTAGTTCCAGAAGGGGAGCCTTGTTAGTCTAGCTCAACAAAACAAGCAAGGATACCTTGTTTGTTTTACCATGTGGTGATTGGTGTAGAGAAAAAAAAGAACTGAAGCAAACTACTTGGTTGGAAAAGGTACCAATTTTAGCAGAGCATATTGTGAGTAGTTTCCTGGCTTTTTTGGGACTTAAGCCCATTCACACTTACAGCTTGGTCTGATAAAGCTCAAATTCACTTTTGAAGGGGAGATACTGTGTACAGTTAAATGTCTATTGGATGGTGGGTATGGTAATATTTTACTGGACCATCTTGTATTTGTTTAGCTCAACAGCCTATTTTTCATTGAGTTTTTCGGTCTGTGTGTCGCAGATAAATACAAGATGGAGCAAACTGCTTAGCATAAATAGTTAATTCATTATAAGAGAAGAGCTCTGTCTGACTGAAGAGCTTGTCTCTTACACCAACTCAAGCTGGTCCAATTAAAGATATCTTAACCATTTTTTCTCCAATATACTGGGACAAACAGGGCTATAACAGCACTGAACAGCAAAGATATCAAATGTGGGTGTGTGAAATGGAAACACCACAAGGTGAAGCAAAAGGAAGCAACACTTAAAAGTGACGTGTACTTCCTGAGCAAATGCAAGAAACAAAACATCCTCCCTTCTGACTGCTGTATATAACCACTTTGTATTTAGCTATGACACTGAATACTTTTCCCAGACATGAAGTACTCTGTGTAGCTCAGATGTTTCTTTTTCACCAAGGGAAGAATAAAAGATATCGTCTTACCCACCTTGTCCTTAACATTTTGGGACCAACAGAGTTACAAAAGTGTTGCACAGTGGAGCAGACTTCTGTTGTGCTCCAGTGCTCACCTCTTAGCTGCTGGTGCTGCCTGTTAACCAGGAATGTGAAGTGTTCCAGCATGCATGTATTTTCTGTTTCTTTTTCAGGTGAAAGTGAGCAGAGAGATCACTAATGGGGAAGAAGCAGTAGCAGCTGGGGAGTATGGGACCCATTTTACAATGTGCCTTTTCAGGCATCACTTAAAAAAAAAAAAAGTATTAAAAGTTAGAGAAGGAAATTCATTTTGCTAATTGCTGATCTCCTAGACATAGTCTGGCAGAGGTGCTGTAGTTCATGGAACAGTGGGTTACTTACCAGTAACCATCCTTCTTCGAGATGGGCTGCTCACATACATTCAGTTACAGGTGTCTCTGTACTGCAGCACATGGTAGATCAGAAAGTCTTCAGCCTTAGCCTGTCTGGTCAGGGCACACGGCCAATGCCCCCTCTGTGTTGTGGCCGTGGCTATAAAGGTGACCACGACCCTGACCCTCCCAGTCCCATATATCATTGCCAACTCCGTTAGCAGGGATGGTGGGAGGGGCCTGAAGGGCCTGAACATATGTGAGCAGCCCATCTTGAAGAAGGATGGTTACTGGTAAGTAACCCACCATTCTCCTTCGAGTGCTGCTCACATCATTCAGTTGCAGGTGACTGCTAGCTGCACCCATGGATGGTGGGAGGAGTTAGTCTACCCACACTGAGTACAGCTCCGCCCAAAGCGCACTTTGCTGTGGCACACTGGTGTGCTGTGGCAACACCCAAAGTGTGTTGCGGGCATCCCTGAGAGCTGGAGTTAAAGTTCCTTCCCTGCTCAGCCCAGGCATATGGACTGTGCAGGGCTGGGAAAAGGCAAGAGTTTAAGGTGGAGGGCACTGGAACACAGTTCTGGGACCCCCTATTTTTAGGCAAGCAGCCTTCTGACCCCCCTAAAAATAGAGGAAGGCACTGGAATGTGGAGTTTCAGGGGTCCACCTAAAAATAACAGGAGCAGCCCGAATGCAGCATTCTGGTGGCTCCACTTTAGGCCCAGCCAGCAGAGAGGGGAAGGAGGTTGGGAGTGTGTGAATCTCCCCCTGCAGGGCAGAGCAGCTTGTGTCAGGCAGCCTGCAAACAGCCCAGGTAAAGGAGGGAGGGCTGCTGGGGGTTGTGTGTGCGCATGTGTGTAGCAGAGGTGGGTGGGAGTGGATGCATAGCAGAGGGTGTGTAGCTGGGGTTGTGGGGTGGCTGTTTGGTTGGGGGTGTGTGTAGCTGGAGGATGAGATGGCTGTATAACTGGGGGCTGGAGGCCTAGTTCTGGGCCCTGCAGTGACGGGAGGGTCCATAACAGGCAGCGGGGACAGGGGGAGGAGAGGACGGGACCCAGTGGGGTGGGAGGGAGCAGCAGTGGTGTGAGGATTTGCCCTGGGTGGCAGGGAGCCGCTGTGGAGAAGGGGGAAGTGGGTGCTGTGCCATGCTTCCCTGCCCTACTGCCCTACTCGCCAGGTTCCCCCTGCTCCCCACAAAGCCTCTCTTGCCACCCTTGTGCTGTTCCCCACATGGCTCCCATTGTCCTCTTTTGCCATCCCTGCCCTGCTCTTATCCCCACACACTACTGCCACTGCACACAGGTCCTGACCTCCCGTGTTTTGCTACCCCACACAGCAGCATTTCCGAAACACTGTGGCATGGCTTATGAATATTCATAACTAATTTAAGTTAATTTGTATATTCATGCATTTTTTAATGGTGGTGTGCCTCAAATTTTAAGGTATCAAGGTGTGCCATGGCAGAGAAAAGGTTGGGAACCACTGGCATAGTGCATCATGAAGGTATGTATTGACAATCACGTAGCGGCCCTGCAAATCTCTTGGATTGGGACCTTGGCGAGAAAGGCTGTTGAGGATGCTTGGGCCGTGGTGGAGTGGGCTCTAACAGTCCCAGGAAGAGGGGTGCTCGACCTTCTGTAGCAGTCTTTAATGCAGTTCACAATCCATTTTGAGATACGCTGTGAGGATACTGGGAGACCTCTCTTGCATTTGACGAATGCCACAAATAGTTGGGGGGTCTTGCAGAATGGTCAAGTGCACTCAGTGTAGGTCAGGAGCACTCTCCTTATGTCCAAGGTATGCCACCTCTTCTGGTTCTGCATAACTTAGGGGTCTGGATAAAAGACTGGCAGGCAAATTTCCTGGTTAAGGTGGAAGGGGGTGGCCACCTTAGGGAGGAAAGATGGGTGGTGACGCAAAACCACTTTATCTGGTAGGCCTGGCTGAACAAAACCATGACTGGGATGATTTATTGGGAGTGGTCCTGCCTCTGGCAGGGGGTTGGACTAGATGACCTATGAGGTCCCTTCCAACCTTATCATTCTATGATTCTATCAACCTCATATATGGGGGTTACAAGGAGAGGGCTTTCAACTCCAAAACCCTTCTAGGAGCAATCACCTCTGATAGGAAGACCACCTTCCAAGACAGGACCAGCAGGGTGGCTGAGTCTAAGGGTTCATAGGGCATTTCTGTCATCACCCAGAGAACCACGTTCAGGTCCTAAGGAGGGGTGGGCTTACGGAGTTGGAGAAAAAGTCTCTCCACCCCCTTCAGGAATCTGATGGAAGTAGGATGGGAAAAAAACTGAATGCCCATCTGCTCTTGTGGAGCGCTGAGATTGCTGCTAAATGGACTTTCAGCGAAGAAGAGGCTTTTTTCTTTGAGGTCTAACAAATAGTCAAGGATTAGGTGTACTGGAGCTGATATAGAGTCTACACCTTTTTCCTGTACCCAAATGGAAAATCACTTCCATTTGGCTGTGTACGTGGATCTGGTAGATGGTCTTCTGCTGCCAACCAGAACCTTCTTAGCCCTGTCTGAGCAGAGCCTCTCCTACTCTCTGAGCCAGAGAGCATCCAGGCTGTCCGGTGTAGGCAGCCTAGGTCTAGGTGCCAAAGGCACCCCGAGTCCTGTGTCAGGAGGTCCGCCCACTGTGGGAGGCGGAGTGGCGTCTCTATGGATGTGTCCTGCCAGAGTGGGAACCAATGCTGTCCAGGCCAGTCCGGAACTATCAATATCAATGTTTGCTCCGTCCATGTTGATCTTCAAGAGAACACTCTGTATCAGGGAACCAGCGGGAAGGCATACATCAGGGGTCCTGACAAGCTGCTGAGGAAGGCGTTGCTGAGAGACCCCTCCTCCCAGCCCCTGAGGGAGCAGAACTGGGGACACTTACAATTCTGCTGTGTCGCAAACAAGCCTATCTGGGGCGGCCCCCATTTGTCTGTCAGGAGGCAGAACACCCTGTCGTGGAGGGACCACTTGTGGTTCACTAGAGGCTTTCTGCTGAGTGAGTCCGCTATCCCGTTGTCCACCCCTGGTAGGTGGGTGGCCACCAGGGTAAAGTTGCAATCTACAGCCAGCTTCCAAAGTTTGCGTGCCTCCTGACAAAGCGGCAGGGAGCAGACCCCTCCACCAGTTCATATAGAACATGGCGGTGGTATTGTCTGTGAGGATTTGGACTGACCTCCCCTGTATCTTGTCCAGGAAGGTCATGCAAGCTAATCTGATGGCCCATAGTTCCTTCACATTTATGCGAAGAGGATCGTCCGTGTGGGACCAGAGCCCCTGAGTGGAGAGTCCCCTGGAGATATGCCCCCCCACCCTGAGTCCGAGGCATCGGTTATTAAGGTCACTGAGGGCCTGAGCTCTTTGAAGGGGATGTCCCCCATGGCAAAACAGGGATCCCTCCAAACCTGAAGTGTCCTCAGAGCATCCTGGGGAACTGACAGTACCTTGTTTAGGGAATCCCTTGTATGTGGAACACCATGGGGAGCCAGACCTGGAAAGGCCTCATTCTTGGATGTGCTGTCCGGATCACAGAGGTGGAGGACACCATGTGGCCAAGGAGCAGCAGGCATTGGCGGGCTGAGGTCCTGCAGGACGTCTGTAGCTCTTTATTGATGGTACAAATGGACCAAAATCTCGAGAGGGGCAGGAATGCTGACCCTTTGCGAGCATCCAGATGTGCCCCTATGAACTCTGTGTTCTGGGACGGGCAGAGTTTTGATTTTTCACAGTTTTTATGTAGAGGCCCATATATCCACAAAGCCTCACTACTGCTTTGACGTGGAGCTCTACCTGAGATCTCAATCTCCCAACTATTAACCAGTCGTCTAGATAGGGGTAGATTCTTATGCCCAGTCTGCGCAGGTATGCCGCAACCAGTGCTGTGCACTTCGTGAACACCCTGGGGGCCAGGGAGAGCCCGAAGGGGGGAGAGGTGAACTGGAAATGGTCTTTTGCCACCATGAACCTTAGGAATTGCCTGTGGAGGGGCTGTATGGCTATGTGAAAATAGATGTCTATTAGATCGAGGGCTGCGAACCAATCCTCGGGAGAAGGAGGGGAAGATCTGTGATAGAGAAACCATGCAGAACTTTATTCTCCTTATGTGTTTGTTTAAGGCTCTGAGATCTAAAATGGGTTGAAGGTCCGCATTGGGTTTCAGGACCAGGAAGTAGCAGGAGCAGGACCCTTTTGCCCACTTCTGCTTGGGAACTCTTTCTATGGCTCTGAGGGAGAGGAGTTTTTGGCATTCGATCTTGAGCAGGTGGAGCAGTTCCCAGTTTTCAAGGTTTGGACGAGGGGGCAGCTTTCTGTCCGAAGGAATCAAAAGGAACTGAATACGATGCCCCTCCGCAACTGTCTCAGGGATCCACTGGTTGGATGTGATGTTGACCTAGTGGTGCGTGAACCGGTGTAAGCAGTTGGGGACTGGTCGGGTTGTGGGTTTGCTGCCCTTGCGGTAACCATCAAAAGCTCTGTTTCCTTCCCAATGAGTGTTCCGAGGCCTGCCCACGCCTACCTGATTGTGGGGCATGGGTCTTTTCACTCTTGCTTGAATAGATTTTTTCCTTGTCCAAGTCCGCAAGATGGTGCTGGCAAAATTGGAGAGACCTCAGGAATGGACTTTGCAGTTGAATCTGTTGTTTCAGCTGCTGGAGGAGTTGATGGGGTTTGAGAGCATCTGTTAGTTTGCGGGGTGTACATCCCCAGCGACCAGAGTGTAGCTCTCAAATCCTTCATGCCATAGAGTTTTGCATCCACGGACTCAGCAAAAAGGTCAGGGCCTTCAAATGGCAGGTCCTGAACGGTAAGTTGCAGCTGCAGTGGCAGGCCCGAGCCTTGGAGCCAGGCCAAGCGGTGCATTACCACAGCCAGTGCCATAGTGCGAGCGGTCATGTCCATGGCATCCCAGATAGCCATAAGAGCATCCCTCGATGCCATCTCCCCTTCTTCGAGCATCGTGTCGAAGTCCCTAAGGTGATCCTTGGGGATGATGTTGCGGAAGCCTTCCATGGCACTCCAGAGGTTAAAATATATCTTGTCATAAGGGCCGACTGGTTAGATATGCGCAGCTGTAGGGCTGCTGTAGAATAGACCTTCCTGCCCAACAGGTCAAGCTTCCTTGCCTCGTTATTTTTAGGGGTAGAACCTGGTTGGCCCTGTCTTTCTTTCTGGTTTATGGCGTTGACAACCAGCAACCTGGGGGTGGGGTGCTGGAAGAGGAAGAAGAATTTGTCCTGAGGGATGTGGTACTTCCAGTCCGCCACCCTTGACACATGCGGAATCGAGGATGGGGTTTGCCAATGGGCCTTAACAATGCTATACACCCCTTCATGGAGGGGGACAGACACCATGGCGGGTGGGGCCCTACATCTGACGTCGAAGAGGGGATTGGCTTCCTCTTGGAACAACCCCTAGCTCCGGCTTCAGGTTTGCTGCCATACAGCGAAGCAGATCCTGCTGGGCGTGAGAGTCCTTGTTGCAGTCAATTTGTCTCTCGAAGGTGTGCTCATCTGGTGAAGACGAAAAGTGAGCCCGTGATCTTCTATGACAAGTGGAGTCTGGGTCGGGCTCGTTGTCCGAGAAATCCAAAGAATCTAGAGTCTGTAAGGGAGACTGGATGGAACAGTGCCAAGAAGCTGAGATTTCGTCAGCCATCATGTCTAGCCAGTCATGCGACCAGTCATTGAAAGATGCGCTGGTCTCGACATGACGTGGAGGAGAGCGACACCGACCAGGTTGTGGGGTCTTTACGGTACTGGGGAAGGAAGGCTCTGTTGGTCCAGATGTTACCGGTGATCCCTTCTTGCTCCATGGTTTGGGTGAGGGGGACTGTTTGTGGCGCCGTTTCTCCCAAACATTTGTTGACCCCTGGCACCATCTTGGGTGAGGGAGAGGAGCGAATAGAGGCCGGGGGTGAAGCTGATGCTGAGCTGGATGATCGGGTTCTCGAACCCTGAGAGCACGGTACTGATGGGTCCTGGGAGGAGTGTGGAGAGGAGACTGCGGAGTAGTCCTCAGTGCCAGATTGCAGTATCAGTGGTGGGCTGAGCAGTACTGGGCTGCTGATTCCTGTGCCAACTGGGTTGCAGGTACCGGGGTCAGTATTGACTTGAGTTTCTTCTGTGGTACCAGAGCTGGGTCCCAGGACCGCGCCTGCAGCTTCGTGGGGGACCACGGCATTGGCAGTACCAGAGATGGTCCCAGTCCCAAGTTGGCGACGGGTCAGTTCGGTGACCGAGGTGTCCGGTGCCGTGGCTGTACCAACGAGGGTGTTGACTGAGACTTTGAACTCAGCGCCAATGGGCGGTGCTGGTGCTCTTGTGCCCAGACTGACTGGGGTGCTGGCAGAGCACTCACGGCACGGGCAGCGTCTGAGGCATGCGCCCCTCTCCCAGCAAGAGAGCCGAGACACAGCTCTTTCTTTGCGAGTCCTCCATTTGAAGGATTGACAGATTAAGCAGCTTGAGGTGAGGTGCAACTCACTTAGGCATGCGAGATATTTATCATTAGGATTGTCAAGTGGGAAAGCTTTGCAGCATCCGAAGCACAGTTTAAAACCAGGCATCTTGAATTTCGCTTGGTAGAAGACAGGCACTTGCTTCTGCAAGTTTCTTGGCTGATCCAAAACCGTTGCTGAAGGCAGAAAAAGGAACTGGGAGGGTCAGGGTCACAGTCTCCTATATAGCCGCGGTCGCGGCACAGAGGGGGGACTGGCCACATGCCCTGACCTGACAGACTAAGGCTGAAGACTTTCCGAGCTACCGTGCACTGTGGCATGTAGACACCTGTAACTGAATGACATGAGCAGTGCTTGAAGGAGAATTAATCATTTTAAAGATCCATCTCCAGTGTCTAGGACAGGAGGTAACAAAAAGACCAGATTTGCATGTCTGAAAATTGAAGATGTCTTCTCTCTTTTTTTTTTTTTTTTTTTGTAGCTTTTAATAGAAAGAGGATTTCAGAGAATCTAAATGTCCAGATTTTTCCAGGATGACATTCTTTGCATCAAGATGAAGCACAAAAGATGAACTGACTGTCTTTCACTCACTGCTAGCCAGTTTGTGGATGTTTGTGGAAGGAGAGCTGCCCTAGGCCCCAAGGTAACAGGTTTTCAATTGAATGTTAACAGTGTAGTGGTTGCTATGGAGGTAGACTTACCAGTGTTGAGTGCTACTTAACATACCCTGTGCCTTCGGGGCATACTTTACTATGACCAGATAAGACAAATCTTAACTTCACTGCCTTTGTTTAGCTATCCAAAGAGTGACACTGCAGGACTGATTACCAAAGTGACGCCCCCTCCCAGCAGTCACTTCTCCTGTTACTGAATTTGGTTTTCAAGTGTTCCCATCTAGTATGGCTAATGTAATGGATCACAGCTCTTTTGATGCAATGGTTGACGAGTATTTTTTGGTCTCTAATAAAGAAAGAATGTTGCAGTGAGACCACTAGTGTGGTGATAGCCAGCTCAGGTACTACTGGCAAACACTTAGTACATGAGCCAGTGTCCAGGAACCACTGATACAGCTGTTAGAGAGACATCATGATCTATTAAGTAAGACGTTGGACTGGATAGCAGGACATTTGAGTTCTGTTTCTGCTATCGCTGACCTATAATCTTAGGAAACTTGTACATCTCTGTACCTCTTTCCTCTTCCTTCCTTTGTCATGTCTAAGCTCTTTGGGGCACTAACCCATCTCCTGTTTTTTGTAAGGGATTTGGCATAATGGGGCCTTGATCTTGCTGATATCCAGAGCCTCCACCAGTAACAACAGGTTGCTTGCAGACATTTGTGGTCACTGAGACTTGATAGTTTTCAGCAGAACAGTAGTCACAAGCAAGATTGAGAAGGGTGATAATGAATTTGCTGAGAGCTGAAAGTAATTAGGTGAAGCTGACATTTCTAAATATCAGGGAGAAATGATGCATCACCAGTTTCTTCAACTTGACAAAGATCTTGTAAACTCCATGAGGAAAACTACAGAATGCATTTCTGTGAGCAGCAGACCAAACCTCTCCACCATATGTGAGAGCAAGATTGGTTACTCTTCTGTTCAAATATGCTTAGATGCTGAGAGCTGTAAAATTGCTAACTGAGTCACACCCCTTGCTCGTGACATAACCAGATGCTGGATTTGTATTTAATAAGTTCAGCGAGATGACTGTTTGGCTGTAATTGCTCCTCTTTTGGTTTCTGTTCCCTACTCCATCTCCTCACTTCTCACCTTCTGTCTGTGACTTCTCTTTTTCATGGTAGTTTTCTTTCAGTTAATTCTTGAACCATTTCTCCTTCATACCTTTCCTCTCCATTCTCATTCACCCTTTTTCCTTGGTGTCTCTGACCCATTTTCCAACTGTCCTTTGGGCCTCTTCCTTCCCCTGTTCTGTTTATTCTAGCTGTTTTTAGTTCTTTCGTCCTCCCTTTGCCTACCCTACTTTCAACAGTCCTTGTCCATTCATGCTATGGCCTCAACCCCACCCCACCCCCACACACACCAGTATACCTCATCCTAGGCTATGGCCACTGTGGGATCAGCACTAGTGAGAGCTACCTATGATAGCGATGCCTTTTGTCTGACTAGCTCTTCAGCAACAAGTTGCATCTGCTCGGCAGAAGGTGAGGCAAGACCTGCATGGAGCCTTTCTCCGGAACACTGGGGGGCAGGGGGTTCAACCCCTAGTCTGCACTACTTGTTCCTTGGTACCAGGGCATGTTCATCATTCCCATTTGGAGAAAGGCAACTTGCAACTGACCTGCAGGAAAGCTGTGCTGTGAAATGAGGAGAAAGGGATGTTCTTTGGAGTTCTGTTAAGTTGGGATTGAGGAATGAAGTTGTTGATCCAGTCCCTGTTGTCTGTCTAACAAACCACACAACTGTGCACGCGTGGCAGTAGTGAAAGAAGCCATGGTATTGATGTGGCTCCAACACTTTTACCCCCAGATTTTTGACAAATGTTAGTAAACACTAGTGACACTGGAGTCCTCTCTATTTTAGTTTCCATCATTTCCTCCACTGGTGATGACTTGGAGTGCTAGTGTACACAAGAGCAGGTGACACATCCCTCTAGGGAATGACTGCATTGCTAACTGGACCAGTGGGATTGCTCTAGTGCCAATGGCAAGGGTGCAGTTCTGTCCCACACAACATAGCTCTCTGGTCACACATTGCAGGCGTCTTTAGATACCTAGTCCAATGCTGTCCAGAGGGACATATTGTTCCTCTCGTCTTTTGCTCTACACATATCCTCTGTGGAGCTCTTGCTTCTGTAGCCTTGTTTCCATGTCATGAAGGAGGAGCTCCATCACATTTCTGGCTTTCCTCTGGAGTTGTGTTGGTGCTAAGAGTGTTCTCAAATTCTTTCTTGAATGCCATCTCACAAACCCCTTTCAATGTCACTGTGAAGGCCAAGATTGTCTACACACAGACTAGACCAGTGCACTGGGGTTGGGGTGGGGGATTGGAGGTCAAGTCATTCTGTTCTGCGTTGAGCTGTCTTTTTAAAGTCTAGATTGTCCTTGCTGGTGGTGGTGGTCTGAAAGGAGCAGAAAGAGGTAAATAAGCCTACTGATGTGTTAGCTACCAGCACAACGTGATCTTTTCTTCACTTCTTTCCAGTTACAAAATCTTCATGAAAGTCCTCCACTCTGGGATTCAACATCATAAGGACCATGGGCTCCTATATGTTTGATTTACTGCCCTCGCTTTGGTGGAGGGAGGTGTGTAGAGACATGTAAAGGGATTAACATTGGGATACTTACTGCAGGAGGCTGGATAGAATCACTCTGCTGAGGGTTCTTACAAAGAAAAAGAAGGCCCCGTGTGAGTGAATGGAGCACCAGTCTGATGACCTCACAGAGATGATGCCGAATCCACCCTGCCTAGTGAGTTTCTGCAGTGGCATGGGGAAATTAACATTTCTTTCTTCATTTAAGTGCTAGGGTAGAGCTTGAGCTTTCCTGGAGACTTTCTCAGATTACTCTTGAGGACTATGAGAAAGTCAAAGCTAAATTCAACTGCCTTGTTTGTCTGTCTGCCTGCCTGTTTGCCCACCTGCCCCAGGCTTGCCAGCTGGCAGTAGGGGTCTGAAGAACAGCCATATTTCCATCCTCACTGCCTCTGGTTTGTGATTGCCTTAGAGAAGATGGCAGGATGACTTAGAATTGTCTAAAACTAAGTCTGGCTTAACAGATAGCTGAAGTGCAGAGATTTGTGGTTCAGTCCCCTACCAATAGGGCATGGTTTTCTCCCAGTCCTGGTGTGGCTGATGGCATTCTACTTTTATTGCACCTTCCTTTTCTTGCACAATCTCCTGGGATGATACTCTGCTAAGTGGAATCCTTGAGCCCTGCAGTCATAAACCAGGGTGTTGCAAATGGTAGAGCTCATTAGGGACTGTATCTCTTAATCACCCTGAATATGGACCTGCCAGCTGATACCTTCGGCATCTGATGCTTCTTCTGAAACATGCCCCAAAATCAGCTTCATGTCTGAAGTGGGATTTTCTCCCATGAAAGCTCATGCGATAAATGAATCTGTTATACTTTAAAAGTGCCACAGGACTCCTTGTTTGTTTTTCCAAAAGGAGTGGTTACTGGTGACAGATGCAGCCCCATGGAATGGGGATTACAGGTGTCCTACCCCAGCAGAGTTCAGAACTTTGTGGGAAGGGGCATGGGTGGGAAAGGCTAATTCTGCCAGCACAGCTATTATGCCAGTATTTGATGTCTACCTTGGCACAGCACCAGCACAAATTAACACGTGAGAGGAGGAGGAGAACTGAATATGACACTGGTTGTTAGGCTTGCTCAGAGCATGTGCTGTCAGTCCAGTTGTAGAATGAGTGCCTGTTTCTAGTTCTCAGCAGTGTTGGGTGTGGATGTGTAATGTGGCAAATGTGCTAGGAAGTTCATGTTCAGCATGCCAAAATTCTCTCTTGCAGATGGTGCAGCAGCTGAGTTTCATTGCTTGCAGGATGGAAAGCAGAGTTAGTTTCTTCCCCCATGAAGATGATTGCTGTACAGCTAAGTTTAAGGAGGTGTCACTTGTCTCTATGGGGAGAAAACTGCATGTCTCACCAATTCCCTCTGGGCAAAGGCAGGTGTGGTTCTTGACAGCCTTCTCAGCTTTGAGAAACAGGTTCCTCAAGACAGGAGGTGTTGGGCTTTGATCATTGTGGGAAACTTTATAGATCCCCTGGCAGGCAACAAATGTGGACAGTTACTAGTCATCTGTGCCTGAGGTGAACTCAAGAGTTGTCTGGAGCTCAATATAGATAGCATCACAGAGTAGACAAACTCATGAGTTTACGCAAAGGAAAACCCTACAGTCTTGCCATCCTTCCATGACAAACCTAGCTCTGCGTATATCAGCTGCAGCAAAATACCAGCGTGTAGGCTTGAAGGTGTGGCCACACCCTAACAAAGGCCAACCTGCCAGGTACAAGGTTCTCAACCACACTGGTCATGTTCAGGAAACTGCTGCCAGGAGAAGGGCTCTGAAGGTATCTGATGTGTCCAGCAAAATATTCCTGCTGATGGTAGAATGCAGTACATCTTGCCTCACCTTATGCTGGAAAAATCTGCTTCCTCAGAACAGGAAAAATTACCTATTGTATAAGCTATATTAAAAAATTCCTAAGAAAACATCCACAGCAGTCTGACACAGCAACCCCAGTCTTAGTTCACTGTATCTGAGACTGACGTGTGAGGAGACACACCCTTAGAGGTAATGCCAAATACCCATTAAAACCTACAATGCAACTATTTCTCACTCACTGTGCCTTTATCAAAATACAGTAGGGGAAGTGCAAGGCAGTAAAATGCTGTGTCCAGTACAGATCTATTACTCCTCATCAGAATTAGGATTTCCTCTGTCATCTTCAGTTAAATGTTTCCACTTCCAAGCTGTCCTACCAGTTACATAGGGTCAGGCTTGTTGTATAGACTGAGTCAAAATCTGCCCTTGGTGGCTGGTGTCATACATGCAGATCTACACCAATGTTACTAAGAGCCAAATTCAGCTTGCTGACTAGTACTCAGTTTGGTATGTCTTTAATTAGAAACATGTAAACTGGTACAAAGCAACCTTATAAATATGGACTCAAACTACCTTACAAGCATTTCTTTACCTGTTCCCAGATATAAAACCAGTACTGCAAGATTTGATAACTCTGTAAAGACTACTGGCCACATTCTGTTGCCTTGATTTGCACCTCTGACGAAAGTTCTGTTCTTCAACCCAGACAATTGGAATCATCCCTCTGTGCAGAATCCAACACTTAAAATTATCTTGCATGTACTAAATAACTGCTCCTTTCTTGAGTTCTTTTGGCATATTGAATATTATGAAAAACTCCTTGTATATCTTTGTGCATACTGGTCATGTGTAATGACAATCTCAGTCAGAAAACTGATTTAATCACATCATACATTCCAAAGTAACTAATAAATACAACTAGAGAGTCAGAATAGGAGGTAGGATGTTGGTGACTACTCTTGAGTAAGCGTGTCTTTGGTAAAATTTTAAAATTAGTTATTTTCACCACCTATGCAAACATTCAAGGAGTCTGGTGACACTTTTAAAAACTAACACATTTTTGTGATGTATGAAAGCTTTCATGGAAGAAAAGCCCACTTGCTCAGACACCTGAGGATGGAGAATTTACAGAAACAAACAATATGCAGACATTGTGTTTCACATTCAAAGCACCATCCAACTGCCTCTGTGAGGGAGTTAAGTATTAATTCCACTTCACAGATGAGTAATTGAAGCAAGCCTTTGTCAGAACCAACATTAAAACTCAGGATTTCCTTACTCACAAATGAGTTTTGCATTTCTCTCTGCTCTAGGCCATGCAGCCCTTGGATGTCCACAGTGGATAATCTCAGTATTTGATCACTTTTTTTGTCAGTTATAACATTCCAAGAGAACATTATGGCAGATATTTTTGTTGCTGTTTCTGCACAATGATGGGCACAATGGAGTTCTGATTAACGCAGTGTTCCTAGATAAAACTGTAATTAGGGCCAATTACCAGTAGAGGCTGCTATATTACTATATTTCAGATCTCTGACTCTCCTATACTCTGCATACGGGATATGTGTGGAATAATCTGGATCTGCTTTTCTATTCTCAACTGAAATTCAGAGTAGAATGTAGCTATGGAGTAGTGACTGTCTTCATTTTGGCATGCCTTACTGTACCATGTGCCTTGCATTGTGTAGTTGGTATAGAACTGCTGTCTGCTTCAGGCTGAGCCTCCTGGGCAATAAGAACCGGTTTGAACAAGCAAACTGATCAAACTAGAAGTTGTAGAACAAGTGTCTGCATGTGTGTGTGTACCCACATACTAACATTGCATTTAATTTTTTTCTTTTTTGTGTGTGTGACTTTCAGTCAACTTGCTGAACCTGCTCACTCACCTAGGAAAATCCGGGTCTGTGATGAAATCAAAGAACACTTTCTCATGCATCTGTTATTTCCATCAGCAAACTTACCCAAGTCTGTCTGTCCATGCATGGGCACACGCCAGTTTAACAGAATGACATACAGTAAGGAAAAGTTAAAGGCAGACGCATAGCCCAAAGCCAGTGGGTTTTAGGCTTTTAATTAAAAGTTCACTGCTATGTGTTAAGTGAGGTGTGGAGTTTTTATCTACACCATGGGTTTTTTCTCTCAATCTGTTTTGCAGAGCTGTGTTTGGGATCCTTCTAGGGCAAGTGTCCAATGCAATGTCTAAAAGGGGAACATTCTGAAAGCCTTGTTCACCATTGCTAGTGTGAAAAGACTGAGACAATGTAGTGGTAAAAAAGTCAGTGCCCAGCTTACTCAAGGGTAGAAAAATGCTTATGAATTTCCCTGGTTGATACTGGCATGTTGTTGGTAACATTTGACACATCTGACATCATCCCCATATGGATAGTAAAGGGGATGTGTTCAAGTTTTGAATGTAGTTTCCTTTTCCATTGTTTTGGTAATGCTATTTAACTTTCTCAAATCAGACTCACTTAGAATTAGTGGGGTCAGCTTTTATTGGAGGAGTTTAGTGTCTGAAAGAATAAGTTACTGAAACTTATACAGGAAAATTCTTTTACTGTCTCACATTCATACTGATCATTTAGATCAAAACTCTGTTTCTTTGCCTTTTGCTTATCATGGCTAGCATAAGCATAAAATGAGAAACAATCTCCTTTGTTTTCTCAGGCAGAGAATAACTTTGCACCATTTGGAATACAAGTGAGCTAGAAATAAAGTTCCAAAGGGGTAGCAGTGTTAGTCTAGTTCAGTAAAACAAACAAGGCGTCCTGTGGCACTTAAAGGCTAACAAATGTATTTATTGTGTGAGCTTTCATGGGAGAAAATCATCAAATGAAAACTCATAAGATAAATACATTTTAATCTTTAAGTGCCCCTGGACTCCTTGTTTGCTTTGTAAATAAAAAAAAAAATAGACTAATTGTGCAGTGCTAATTGAAACTTGATTGACTTCACTTGTCAGATGATTTTGTTTGGCATTTACATGGTTGACTGAGGAAGCTCATGTTCCAGGGATTTGCATAGGCCTCATTTGCGCTGGGAGTGGGGGAAGGGGGGGAGGGCTGTGCTAGTGAGCGTACCTCTGAAAAGTTGAGGAGAATGCAGCCGCTGACAGAATCCTCAGTGCTGCATAACAACCCCCCCACCCCGTGTGATGTAGTCACAAACTCTGAGGCACTGCTTGATAGCTGGGATACCACAGAGCTGTCTGTCTAACAAGCTTAGGCTTCCTGTCACACTGAGATGCTGTGAAGAGCTGCAAGCTTCTGACAAGTTCTAGAGGGGTGGCTGTGTCAGTCTAGTTCAATAAAACAAACAAGGAGTCTCATGGTGCTTTTAAAGACTAACAAATTTATTTATTGCAGGAGCTTTTGTGGGCAAAATTCCACTTTGTCAAATGAATGAAATGGAAACTGCAGTTTGTAAGCGAATATGTACATAGAGAGAAGGGTAAGTCACAAGGCTGGTTCAGTCTTTCAGCAAACCAAACAAGCTGTTTTGATTCAAACAGTGTAGTATAATAGAAGAGAAGGTAAGAATGTGAATTGCCTTCAGTACCAAGAGGCCTCAGATTGGTACTGCACTTACACCCTGCTCCCAAGGCAGGGACCACACCTGCTTTCAGCCTCTCACAAACACTAGAGAAACTCCAGCTGGCTTCTCAGCCCAGGAGCATACTGTCTAGCATAGTCTGATCAAAAAGCCTGACCAGGGGAGATTATTATCCAGTCCACCCTAACCTCCAAGTAGAAGGAATATTCACCAGCTGAACAGTTCATCAAAACCAGTGAGTGGTTCCCAACCTCCAGCCCAAGTGCCAAAAGGGGACTGTGGGGGCTTACAAAGTGGCCTGCGGCTCCCTCCTGTTGGCTGTAGAAGGGGGCCACTGCCTCAGGACCCAAGTGGAGTGTGTTTCCACAGAGCAAAAAGATGGGTGCAAGCTCCTTGCTACAGCCAATGCAATGGGAGATCAACGCTGTCCTCCCCCAGGCTGTAGAAGGGAACATGGCAAAGAGCTCCACCTTGGTCCATAGGTACTGGGGTCCCTGCTGGAGCCTGAAGGAGGGACGCTCTAATCTTTTTTTATACCTTTGGCTGCAGAAGGAGCCACTACTTAAGGACCCAGGTGGAGTGCACAGGGGTCCAGCCAGGAGATGGGAGGTCAGCAGGGAGGCAGTCTCCTTGCTGAACTCTGATTGGCTACAGCTGGGGGGGCTACTGGCAGAGACTGATAGCCCTTAAGGGTGTAAAAATTATATCTGTGGCCCTTGAGCCAAATAGGTTGAGGACCACTGGTCTAAACATTTCACTCAAATACACCAGTTAAGAGAAAACATTAAACAAGTTCATTAACTACAGAAAAATAGATTTTCAGTGATTATAATTGGTAAGTGAAAAGTTAATTAACAAAAAATAAACATAAGCTCTAAATTTACAAATTTACAAGCTTACCCTTGTAAACTGATACAAGCAGTGTTCTCAGGCTCAGACTGGGTAGCCTTTCCTGCCTGGGACTCCCCACTCACCTTTTGTATTCCAGGTGACCCACATGATCATGTCGTGTACTGCCTTTATAGTCTGTTGCAACTAACTGGCTAGGACAGTCCATGTGTGTGACATGGGGTCTGCTTCCCCATTAGTTCAGCAACGTCATTTTGAACGTGGGTCCTACAGTAAAGTCTTTTGCTGTAAAGAATCCTTGGTAGTGGATTCTTCCCTTGAGGGTCCATTAGCACATCTGCCAACTTCATTCTTTGGGTAGTTCCCGCCTCACAACCATGTTCTACAATATGTTATAACCGTACCCTTGCACATTCAATCCAACGGGCTATTAATGTTTTGCAGTTTAAGACTTCAAATCATACCAGACAAAGCATCCCTTGTACAGAATGCATTGCAATTACATGACGATGAATACAGAGTTTTTGAGGTGGTATCTTCAGACACAGGCCGTTGCATCCACCTCTGTAATAGTTAGATCCATATTGTTCTTCAGGTGATGTGCAGCTTTTGAGTCAAATCTTGATTACAGATGGGTGAGGCCAAATGTATGCCTGTGCTCCCCAAACTTGGGACATATGGCAGTGGCTGCAGAATTCCAGACAAGGGAAGAGAATCTCAGTAGTGGCTACAACTGATACTGCAGCATTGGCTTATGAGGAAGGGATTTCTCCTCATGGAAAAGAATGGTGGTTGCCCTGCAGAAAATGGCTAGCCTCAGGATCGTTACAAGCCATGGTCATCCAACTGGGGTTGGACAATCAACCACAGGTGCTGTTGTCATGGGAGGTGTGCATGACCATTTAGAATGAGCTGAAGCATGCACATGATCAAAATGCTAACAAAGGTCAGTTGAGGTGTTCTGCCTGAGGCCTTGTCTACACTGGGACACCCAGGAAAGTGGATGTGAAGTGGATAAATTAAACCACACTAAGCCCCTCTGTGAATGCCTCATTCAAAATGAAAGCAGCCCCTCTCATTCTGACTGTGCGTTCACACTGATGTAATGCAGTTTGAAATAGATTAGTTAAATTCACACCTTCAATTAATACAGATTAGTTTTCCTGGATGGCCCTGTATAGATAAGCCTTGAATTAGCTATGTGCACTGCACACACTGAGATGACGATGAGGAGGAATTGAAGATGGACTGTTCAAATCATTAGCTTAAATGTTGTTAGTTGCTTCTATTTTAAGCCTTATCTTCCTCTTGTGGTGGGTTTTTGTATGTGTATTAGATGAGTTTTAATGGCTGTTTGTGCGTCACTTGCACGGTAGGGATTTTATGAGGTAGAGAGAAGTTGAGATGGATTAATTGCACAATACTTATTAGCATTTCCAAATCTTTCTATTTATATATGCATTTTGGTTTTCCATGGTTTATTAATCACTTGTATTCATTCTGGTGAGGTATTATGAGAGAACTCCTGCAGTATTGATACCGAAGTACAGTATGATTGTACTAATTATGCATTTTAATAATCTACCTTGTTATGCACCCTTGAGGAAAGAGAGTAGGTGCTATATTTAACTACAAGGACAATACAGTTGAGTCCAGAGAACTTTACATAGGCACAGTTAATCACAAGCTAGCAGGGTTTCTGGGGAAATTGAGCCCTTGAATAACCTGGCTGCTTTCAATTAACTATAGGCAGGAATGTAAGAAATAGTGCCTCCGACAAGAGCATTTATAACCCAGAGCAGTGACTCAGGCAGTGGCTTCATTTTGTTAACAAGAGGCCAGTGCTGTTTCCAGAAAGCCATACGGAGATAGTCTGTAGATGAAAAAATAGCTTGTTTTACTCTGTTCAAAGAAAGCTCATTTAGTTTCCACCTTAAATTCAGACTAGCTAAAGAAGACTCCCCTAATGTGGGAGACTGCAAAAGGCAGGAGGTCTGTAAACAAATGCCATCTCCCTAGTATTAGAATGCTGTTCTGCTCATGATGGTCTCATTGGTCTCACTGCAGCTACTCCAGCTGGCATAATTATACCTTGTCTGCACTAGCAAAACTCTACCTTTCTTCACTGGTGCAAATTGTAGAAAGATCATGGGTGGTAAAACACTTAACATCTGGTCTATATGACATCTTGCAACAGTAGAGAATTGCAGAGCCAAGTTTTCCCTGTAACTGCACTTGTACATTTTAAAATGCCTAACTTTAGTGATGAACAAGTGTAATGAATGTGCTCCCATTTCCTCCAGCTGGTGGTATATATTTTGTTTTGGTCCCTTTGAACAGAATTAATCTTGGGTCTGTTCAGCTGGGGAGGAAAGTGCTACAAAATAAAACTCCTTCAATGCCTCAGTCTTTTTAGCCTCTGCTGTGGTGACAGGGAGGGTGGCACTTCTGTCTCTAGAGCTCTCATTTAATGCAGCACTACTGAAACAGGTATGCTGGTTTTAAAATATACTGGCCAGGAAATTACCTGCAGTTGGCTGGCTAATGTAAATAACTCCTTCTAATGTGCATGGAAACACTTCTTGGGGTAGAAGGGAAGAATGGGAAGCAACATCTTTAAATTGAGGCAGTGTGCAGCAGAAGCTACTGAACTTATCTTCAGTGCTAGCCATCTGTAAAGTGTCTGATTGTTTCCTAGCCCTGCTTCCCAAACCTGGAAATTTGATTTTGGTCAGATACAGGCTAGTATTGGCTGAATTTGTCTCAATTTATTAGCCCTGTGTCTAGCTAAACTTCACCCATGAACGTATAATAGATTTTCAGGATATCTTAAGTTCTTCATCTAGTGGTGTCCCTGTAGGGATGCTCCACTCTAGGTGTCTGCAGTGTCAGAGTCAGCCAATAGATTTCTCTCACAGTCCCTCCTCCAGTCATGCTTGCACAAGCTGCCTAGAATGCTTTTCCAATTTCAAGCAGTGCGAGCATGACTAAGTTCCCTCAGTTCCTTCTCAACCATCAACAGCTGAGTTGGGCTCTGCAACTGCTCCTCTTCCCTCCCCCCCATCAAATTTTAGTGAGATTAGGATATTTAGTTAGTTACATTAGTCTCTAACCAGTTTCCAGTTAGATACGTAATGCCTTGGGTAGCTTAGTCACTATGTTTAAAAAAAAAAAAAATAGTGATCCTTCATAGATGCTGGAATCAGTGGGTTTCAAATGATGTGCCCAGTGTTGGGATGCAATGCCATCATCAAATACACATATGCAGTAAAGATAGATAAATATATCTGTTAGTCTTTAAGTGCCACAAGACTCCTTGCTTTTTTTGCTTTACTAAACTAACATGGCTGCCCCTTTGGAACATTTGCAGTGTATCCAGTGCTTGGGGGAAGAGCACATCACAGCTAAGTGTCCCCACTGCCAGAAACTGAAGGCCAGGCAGGGGCTAGGCATGACAGGGAGCTGCACCTAAAAACACTCCTGCTTGAAAAATCATTAAAACCAGCCTCCAACTCTGGTAATGGATCTTCCCCAATAGCCAGAGGGAGAGACAGAGGGGAAAATATCCTTGACCCCATTAGGGATGCCCCCAAAAAAGACATCAGCGCCACCCAGAAGGATGGCATTTCAAAAGCCACTCGGTACCACAGAAGATTCAGTACCAAATAGCTGTACAGGGGAAAGGCTCAAGGAAGCCTCCCCTTCAGCACCGGGGACAATGGTGCCAACAGCCTGCATGGGGCTGAAAAACAACAAATCAGCACTGGCAGAGGACACATCACATAAAGAAACTGTGGCACTGACAACCATGGTCCCACAGGAACCAGCAAAAACAACCGTGCTGGCAATGCTGCCCTTCTTGCCCCCCCCCCCCCCCGGCACTGGCCAGAGGGACAGCACAGAGTTGCTCTATGGCACCCCCTACCCCAACATGCAAGTTCCCCAATCTTTGAAGCATCTGATGAAGTGGGATTTTTCTCCTACAAAAGCTCATGCAAAAAAATAAATGTTAGTCTTCAAGTGCCACAGCTCGAGAAGGGCACTAGCGAAAGAAAGACCAAACGTGTAGAAGTCAGAAGGTCTCCCTCCCCAGCATACTCACCATATATGAGGGACTTTTCACCACCTGTCTCAACACTCTCCCATAGTAGTGAAGATGACTCAGTCTCTCTGCTGTCTTCCTCACATGGCTATCCCTTTTAAAATTCCTCACATGTGTCAGCAAGACCTATTTCCACCTCTTGGGAGCAAAAAAATACCCAAACGTAACATGAACAACTCATGGTTCCTCCTCAATGGATGATGCCGAAGGGTCTGTTCCCTGCACACTGGGGTAACTGGGACACCTGGTCCACCTCTATGCGTCCCTACAAGAGAGCCTACAATTCATACAAGGGTGCAATATCTCCATCTAGATCCTTCCAGGCTGTTACTGAACAACACCATTCGGATCACGAAGAGATGGAGGAAGACTTCACACAGACAACCCGATTATCTTAACCCTGTCGATGGACAACTTCAAAACCTTCCAAGAGTTGTTCAAACAAATGGTGCAGGATCTAGACATCACTCTGGAGGAAGTGTCTCAATCAAATTAAACTTGCTGATAATGCTACACATTTCCACTTAGTCCAAAAGTAGCATTACCAATGAATGAGGCTATCATGGAGCCTGCCAACACCATGTGGCAAAACACAGCAACAACTACACTGACATGTAAAAGAGCAGATAAGAAATACCACATTCTTCAAAGAATAAAGAATGCCTCTTTACCCATCTGACTCCTAACTCTTTGATGGTTAAAGCTGCCCAATGCAGAGATGCGCAAACACATGGTAAAAATACCCCATGTTAGTCTAGTTCAGTAAACAGACAAGGAGTCCTGTGGTACTTAAAGACTAACACATTTATTTACTGCATGAACCTACATGGTAGAAGCAGGATTTTTCTCCCACAAAAGATCATGCAATAACTAAATTTGTTAGTCTTTAACTGCCACAAGACTCATTTATTTTTTTTTTTTGTTTGTTTTTTGTTTTTGGAGGAGGATGGATGCATTCAGGAGACAGACATACTCCTCAGCTATTTTACAATTCAGGATAGCTAACTATGCTGCGCTCTTGATGAACTATGACCATAACATTTGTTCCAAATTCTCCCCCTTCATGGATTCAATCCCAGAGGAAAGGAGAGCAATTTCACGCCTTAGTTACAGAAGGGCAACTTGTGTCCAGAATGACTCTACACGCTACTGCAGTGGTGATGTGATGAGCATCATGGCTGCACTCAGCGGTCCTTCCTAAAGAACTACAATCAAAGCCTTACCCTGTCACAAAATCAGAATATTTGGAGCCAAAACCGATGAGGTGATCCACACAATGAAAGACACAATGGCCACACTCCAAAAACTGCGCCTTTATACGTCAACTGTCTAAAGGAGGCAGCAAAGGTACTATCAATATCAGCGATATTACCAACAATATTCTACAGACAGACAACAGGAGAGGAGCTGGCCAAGACCACAACAATATTGCCAACCTAACAATATTTAGTCAGCATTGCAACAACAATCTTCCAAACAGTATTGAGGGTTTGGTCAAGGGCATGATCAACATCCCTGATCTGGCATCAGATGTGGTCATGACCATCTTCAGACATTAGCTACAAACTTATTTGCAAGTTGTGCAAATAACATTTGTGACAGAGTCAAGCCTGATGGCTACCAGAGAGTAGTGGAGGGGTAGGTATATCAGCCTCAGGCTCAGAGGCATTGCTGGCACTGGGCACCTGCGGCACATGCCCCAAATCCCAGCGCCGGTGCCCAGGATCTCCGGCCCAATTTGGCTGGAGATCCAGGGCCCAGCCACTGGTGGCCAGGGTGGCCCTGTCCCCCACAGGGGATCTGGGGCCTGGCCGCCTGCACCGGCAGCAGCCCCATCCCTGGCTGGGGATGCGGGACCCTGCTGCCCACGGCCGCTTCCAGCCCCGTCCCTAGCCAGGGATGCGGGGCCTAGCCCACCTGTGGCGGCGCGGCGGCTTCTGGCCCTGTCCCCGGCCAGGGGGCGGGGTCTGCAGGCCGGGGCCAGGTCCTGGGCCTGTGCCCCGGGTCCCTCCCCGGGCCAGTGACGTCCCTGCCCAAGCTTAGCAAAGCCCTGTTTCCTGGGTGAGCAGGGTGGGGCTGCTCTAAGCCAGTTATGGCACCTGATTCCAGTTAAGGAGTTTAGAGTCAGTTGGAGCACCAGACTTTAACTGAGGGGCAGAAGATGATAAGCCTCTGCTGCAGCTCGTTGGAGGGAGTTTTTGGTGTGGCATTTGGAAGAAAAGGATGTAGGAGTGGAGTGTATGGTTGTAGCAGAGCAGAACTGAGCGAAGGATTCCTGAGCTGGATGAAATTGACTGGTAGCTATTGCTAACAGCACCTGGGAGATACAGGTAGCCAGGAAAAGCTCACCCAGAAGGGCCTTAGGGCCTCAGGCTCAGCAGCCTGCAGACTGGAGAGTTCAAACCCAGGGCAGGAGGGACTGAGGAAAATACAACTTTGAGGGTATGGTGGTGGAAAAGCTGGACTCTAGCTGGCTGCCAAGGCCTGAAGCGTAGGACCCACAGTGACTGGGCTTCCCTAGTTTGTCACACATCAGCCAGATGAGTCATCAAAGTTGTCCAACAGGGTTACTCCATCCCTTTTACACACACCCTCTCTCTGCCCCTCTTCAGGGACACATCTCACATAGATTGCATACTCTTCATTGAAGCAATAGAACTCGTACCCAAGCAGTATGAGGGGAGGGGGTTTTACTCCTGATACTTAGTCACACAAAAGAAGAATGGGAGTCGGAGACCATTCCTGGATCTAAGGAGTTTGAACAGATTTGTCAGGAAACACAAGGTCAAGATGATAACTTCAACAATATCATTCTAACGCTAGAGCAAGGGGACTGGTTCTTATCCCTCAACTTCTAGGCTGCCTATTTCTATGTAACAATTCATCCCTCACACAGGACATGGCACCAAGGGTCTTCACAAAGGTGCTAGCAGTAGTCATCGCTTATTTCCGCAAACAGGGCATTATCGCTGACCCATATTTAGACGACTGTCTAATAAAAGCAAACAGTCAAAGGGAGGTAGAAAGCACCTTAAACCATACAGTTGTTCAGCAAATTGGGGTTAAGGCTAAACCAGCCGAAATCCATGATAGAACCAACACAACAAATAGAATTCATCAGAGCGTCACTAGATGCTATAACAGCAAAAGCCACCCTTCCAATAAGCAGATTCACAGCAATAAGAACTTTAATTGCATCATTGGCTTGTGAACAGGGGACTGCAAATGGGAGTTTGAGAGGGAAGGAGTTGGTGAAGCCCTGAGAAGGAAGCAAAGGCAATCCCTTACCTGAAGAAGCAAGGAAGAGAGTGAAGCTTGGGTGAGTGAATTGCTGTGTGTTTGTGTCTTTCCTTACAGGTGATTTCTGTTAGTTGTCAGTTACTGTGGGAATTAGGACTGTGATTGTGTGATTGTCTGGAGGCTGTTTGTACCAGTTCCCTGCTCACCTTTGATCACCAGCTTCAATCAGCCTTGTGATCATCCTTCCCCTATGTGTTTAACAAGGGGCAGGGGCTGACCTAGGCAGAGAAGGCCTTAAAAGCCAGTGGCTGAGTGACCAGGGGGAGCTTGCAAAAAGGGGACTGCAAACGGGGGAGTTTGGGGAGGGGTTGGTGAGGTCGCGATGGTGAAGAGGAGCTGCAATGCTTGTACCAGCACCCCTTCTGTCTCCTCCACCTGTGCCTGTAGCCAGACAGACATCCTGACCATGGATGTCACCACCCAGAACCTGGTGTGGACTTGCAGGGACTGTGGCCTGCATTTCCCTGTCACAGACAATCAGGCTGGGGAGATGAATCAATGTGACAGGTGCCATCTGGTGGAATCGCTCAGGAGGCAGGTGGGAGAGTTACAGGAGGAGATGTCTAGGCTCAGGAGTATCCATGCCCTGGAAAAGTTCCTTGATAACATCCACAAGGAGACACGCAAGGATGAGGATACTATCTGGGTGCTGAAGACTACTGCCCACACCACCAGAGAATGATAGGATGCCTATGGCACAGGGGGGACCCTGGCAGCTGGTTACCTCTGGCAGCAGATAGTGCTCCACCCCTGCTCCCATCCCATCCTCCATTGCGATGAAGAACCATTACATGGCACTAGAGATGATGGATGAGGTGGAAGAGGAGGTGCCATGCACCCCCGAGGCTGGGAGGATCATATCCACCACAGCCAAGAAGAAACGTAGGGTTGTGGTGGTTGGGGACTCACTTCTGAGGAGGACAGAAGCACCCATCTGTTGCCCTGACAAGGCCTTGTGGGAGGTGTGCTGCCTGCTGGGTGCCCATGTCTGAGGCATTACAGAGGGATTGTGGAGAATCATCTGCCCCTCTGACTACTACCCCATGCTACTCATCCACGTGGGAACCAATGATACTGCAAGAGGTGATCCTCAGCAGATCAAAGGTGACTACATCTGGGAGCGCAGGTGAAGGAGTTCAGAGCACAGGTGGTGTTCTCCTCGATCGTTCTGGTTAAGGGTAGGGGCCTGAGCAGACAGATGCATCCTGGAAGTGAACGGCTGGCTGTGAAGATGGTGTCATCAGGAGGGCTTTGGCTTCCTTGACCATGGAGTGCTGTTCCGGGAAGAGGGACTGCTAGGTTGAGATGGACTCCATCTGTTGAGGAAGGGGAAGAGACTGTTCTAATGCAAACTGGCTAACCTAGTGAGGAGGGCTTTAAACTAGGCTTGAAGTGAGAAGGTGACCAGAGCCCATAGGTAAGTCACAATGAGGGAGAACTGGGGGAAGGATGGAACTTGGGGAGGTGCTGGGACTGTAACACCAGGGATAAAAGAGACGGTAGTTGGAACATGGCAGGGGGGAATGAAATAATTGTCTTAGGTGTCCTAATGAAGCCTTAATACCTGAGGCGAGTGGGGGAGGACAGTGCTGGGAGAGAATGCAAGGAGGTAGATGCAAAAGAACTGAAAACCGATGGGGGAAAGTAGGGTAATTGGCCTGGTATTTTAGGTGCCTGTACACAAATGTGAGGACCCTGAGAAACAAGCAGGAAGAACTGGTAAAACTGGTGCAGACAAGGACCTATGATACAATTGGAATAACAGAGACGTGTTGGGATAGCTTGCATGATTGGAGCTCTGCCATATATGGGTATAAATTGTTCAGGAAGGACAGGCAGGGAAAATGAGTGGGAGGAGTAGCACTATAGGTGAAAGAGCTGTATGACTTCTCAGAGCTCCATTATGGAAGTGGAAACGAGCCAGTTGAAAGTCTGTGGGTTAAGTTTAGAGGAGAGGGCAATAAGGGGGATGTTGTGGTGGGTGTCTGCTACAGACCACTGGACCAGAAGGAGGAGGTGGATGAGGGATTCTATGGACAACTGGCAGAAGTTTCCAGATCACAAGCCCTGGTTCTCATGGGGTACTTCAATTACCCTGACATATGCTGAGAGGCCAATACAGCAGTGCACAGGCAATCCAGGAAGTTTTTGGAGAGGGTTGAGGACAACTTCCTGGTACAAATGTTGGAGGAACCAACCAGGGGCCTTGCACCTCTTGACCCGCTGCTCACAAATGGAGAAGAATTGATTGGGGAAGTAGAAGTGAATGGCAACCTGGGCAGCAGTGACCATGAGATGGTAGAGTTGAAGATGCTGATTAATGGGAAAAAGGAAAGAAGCAAAAAGAGGCCCTGGACTTCAGAAAAACAGATTTTGGCTCCTTCAGGGAACTGATGGGGATGGGCAGGATCCCTTGGGAGGCTGATTTGAAGGGGAAAGACGTCCAAGAGAGCTGGCTGTATTTTAAAGAAACCCTGCTAAGGGCATAGGAAGATACCATTTTGATGAGCAGAAAGAACAGCAAATGTGGAAGGTGCCTGGTATGTCTTAACAGAGAACTCTGCACTGTGCTAAAGCATAAAAAGGAAGCTTACAGGAGGTCGAAGCTTGGACAGATGCCTAAGGATGCATATAAAGATATTGCTCGGGACTGCAGGGATAAAATCAGAAAGGCCGAAGGACAATTGGAATTGTGGCTAGCAAGGGATGTGAAGGATAACAAGAAGGGGTTCTACAAGTATGTCAATAACAAGAAGAGGATCAAGGATGGTGTAGGTCCCTTACTGAATGGGGCAGGTATCCTCATGGTGGAGGATGAGGAAAAACCTGAAGTGCTCAGTGCTTTTTTACTTCAGTTTTCACAGGCAGGGCTAGCTCCCAGTGCACTACACTGGATATGGCAGATTGGAGAGAAGAAAAGTGGCCCTTGGTGACAGGTCAGGTTAGGGACTACTTAAAGAAGCTGGATGTGCACAAGTAAATGGGGCCAGATGAACTGTATCCGAGGGTGCTGAGGGAATTGGCCGATGGGATAGCAGTACTGCTGGGTATTATCTTTAAAAATTCATGGCAAACGGAGGAGGTACTGGAGGACTGGAAAAAAGCAAATATACTGCCTATCTTCAAGACGGGGAAAAAGGAGGATCTGGGGAATTACAGAGCTGTCAGCCTCATCTCAATCCCTGGAAAAATTATGGAGCAGGTTCTCAAAGAATCCATCCTGGAACACTTGGAGGAAAATAGAGTGATCAGGAACAGTCAGGTTAAATCATGCCTGACCAACCTGATTGCCTTCTATGATGAGATGACTGGATTTGTGGATGCAGGAAGAGCTGTTGACGTGATATACCTCGACTTTAGCAAGGCTTTTGATACATTACCATTTCCCACAGCATTCTTGTTGGCAAATTAAGGATATGTGGACTATAAGGTAGATAGAAAACTGGCTATATCAACAGTTTTAGTGAGTAAGAATCAATGGCTCCATGTCTAGTTGGCAACCAGTAATGAGTGGTATGCTCCAGGGGTCGGTCGTGCGGCCAGTTCTGTTCAACATTTTCATTAATGATCTAGATGATTGCACACTCAATAAGTTTGCAGATGACACTAAGCTGGGGGGAACAGTAGATATATTGGAGGGCAGGGACAGGATTCAGAGAGACCTAGACAAATTGAAGCAGTGGGCCAATAGAAATCTCATGAGGTTCAACAACGACAAGTGCAAAGTCCTACTTTTGGGATGGAAAAACCCCATGCTCTGCTATAGGCTGGGGAGCAATCAGCTAAGTAGCAGCACTGTAGAAAAGGACCTGGGGCTCATGGGGATGGGAAGTTGGATATGAGTCAACAGTGTGCTCTTGCTGCCGAAAAGGCAAATGGCATACTAGGCTACATCAGTAAAAGTGTTGCCAGCAGATCGAGGGATGTGATCATTCCCCACATTCAGCACTGGTGAGGCCACATCTGGAATACTGTGTCCAGTTTTGGGCTCCCCACTACAAAAAGGACGTGGACAATTTAGAGCCTAGTGGAGGGGAACAAAAATGATCAAGGGGCTGGAGCACAAGACCTATGAAGAGAGACTGAAGGAACTAGGCTTATTTAGTCTTCTGAAGAGAAGACTGAGGGAGGATTTGATAGCAACCTTCAGCTACTTGAAGGGATGCTCCAAGGAGGAGGACAGAGCTTGGCTGTTCTCGGTAGTAACAGAAGACAGAACAAGGAGCAATGGTTTCAAGTTGCAGCTGGGGCAGTCAAGGTTGGATATTAGGAAAAACTTTCTTACTAGGAGGGTGGTGAAGCACTGGAATGGGTCACCTAGGGAAGTGGTGGAATCTCTATCTTTGGAGATATTTAAGGCTCTGTTAGACAAACCCCTGGCTGGGATAATTTAGTGAGAGTGGTCCTGCTTTTTGGCAGGGGGTTGGACTAGATGACTTCATGAGGTCCCTTCTAACCCTACAATTTTATGATTCGAATAATGAACAGCCACCTAATGACTGCCCACACTTGTTTACAGTTACTGGGTCACATGGCAGCAACAACCACAGTAGTCCAGGATGCCCACCTACATATTTGTGCCCTCCAAATATGATTCGTGTCTGTTTACAAATCACACGCACAACATGTCTAAAATACTTTCAGTACCTCAACCAGTCAAACAATCTCTAATCAGGTGGACAAAACCATCAAACATCACAATGGAAATACTGTTCACCCAAGAGCCAACCTCTGTCTTCATAACAATGGACAAATCCCTTCTGGGGTCAGAAGCTCACCTCAAGGATCACATTGCTCCAGGCCAATGGTCCATGGATGAAACTCACTTGCATATAAATGTTCTGGAACTCAGGGCTGTAAGGTACGCCTGCAAACACTTCTTGCCTGTGATAGAGAAAAGAACAACAAAAATCATGACCGACAACATAGCATATATGTACTACATAAACAAGGCGGAGTTTGGTCTCACCCACTATGTTTTGAGGTGACCTGCTTATGGGATTGGTGCATAATGCATGGAATAAGCATATTGGCATCATACTTGACAGGTTCTCAAAACATTATAGCCGATACATTAAGCAGACACTTCGCAATGAAGCACAAATGGGAGATAAACAAGCAAGTGTTTCAAAGATGGGGCTACCTGGACATAGACCTGTTTTGCTACCTGGGCGAATCACAAATACCTGACATTCCACTCCAGAGCGGGAATAGGCAAGGAATCACAAGGAGATGCCTTCCTGATAAGTTGGCAGGCGATGCTAATGTATGTGAATTTTTCCCCCCAACGCAATTAATACACAAAACAATACAGAAAATCAAAATGGACAGAGCCAGGACGATCATGATCACCCTGGCATGGCCACGTCAGATATGGTATCTTTACCTGTTAGTCATTCATGAAAGAGTCAATGACACCGCTGTCATGCGGAGACCTGCTCTATGAGGACAAAGGTAACACCTTGCATCTGCATCTGGACAAACTCCATCTCGCAGCCTGGATGCTTAGTGGTTACAACTAGAGGAGTTACAATGCTCAGAACAAGTATAGAAAATTCTGTCGAACAGCAGGAAACAAACTGTACATAACACTTGCCTGAAGAAGTGGAATATATTATTCAAATGGTGTGAGAAAAAGCAGATCTTACCTCAGTTGGCCCCACTCCTGTGTACTTGATTACTGTACATACTCACAGATAAGTGGATCTGTGCATAAGCTGACACCCTGGTTCTGAGCCGTAAAAATGGGTGACCTGGGTATAAGCCAAGGTCCCTGCCCTGGCCTTGGGCCCCTAAACCCCCCTCCACCCTGCACCACCAGTTTCCCTGAGACCCCCCCTCCCCGTACCCAGCCCCAGGCACTGCTGCTGCTTCTTCCCTGGCCTGCCTGACATGCCCCCCCCCCCAACCCCTGGCCAGGACACTTGCTCCCCTAAGCTGACCCCCCCAGCGCCCCCTTACCTGGCGACTCCAGAGGCCGGGGTCCCATCCCTTACTTTAACCGCGGCGCAGGAGGCTCCCCAACATGGCCGCTACAGCCACACGCTGGGGCTCCATCCCTGAGCGTACTCAGGGCCGGAGATTTAAAAATGCCTGGGCTGGACTGCTGTCTTGTACTATTGATCTGCGTATAAGCCAAGTGTCTGTTTTAAAGGAAATTTTCAGGCATAAAAATCTTGGCTTATACGCAAGTATGTAAGGTACATCTTGTATCTATGTGTAAGGCAGGCTTAGAAGCTGTGCTTATCAGCTTTGGGGGGGGCACTAATCTGCATGGGTCTTATATTAGCATGAATACAAAGAGTACAGTTAGTTGATTAGCATACTGGCTGCAGGGCATAGTCGCTAATGGTATTTGGGGTTAATCCGATCAGAAATCTGTCAATATCTGTAATTCTACTAAAAGGAAATATAAAATACTGTTTTTGAATTGCTAGTCCCTGTTTGCTTCAAATCTGTCTGAATTAGTTAAAGGGTAAAAACTACCCTTATTTAAGAAGAGGCTTGTAGGAAAGGTGACTGCGTGTTTCAGCCTAAAAGAACTTGAAAGAGACGGGTGGGGGTTTGAGGCTATTCTGGCCTCTCCCTCTATTGCTTCCCCTGTCTTCTGATAGCTATGGCTAAGCCTCCTGTGAGGCTTTTGTCATTTAGATAGAGAGAGCTGTTTATAGCTACTTAACAACTGGAATCACCAGGGAGAAAAGCAAACTTTCTCTCTGACCAAAAATCACTAGAGAGAAATTTCTCTCTGAGCTGAGATGACCACAGGGCGGAGCTGGCGGACAGCAGGTGGAGCCAGCGGATGGTGAGAGTGGCCGGCGGCAAGCTGAGCTGCATGAGTGACTGGAGGGTGGAGCTGGTGGACAGCAGGCGGAGCCAAGGAACAGTTCTAGAGGATGGAGTGAGTGACCAGTAGATGGCGTTGGCAGACAGCTGGTGTGAAAGACACTCCCTATGTACCATAGGGTTGGTTGGGAGCCAAGTTGGCACTGATCTGGAAAATCAGAGCTAGTTTTGCCATTAAGTTTGTATGTTCTGTTATGTGGTGTGGGTGTTGGGAACTTCACTCTTATGCTAATTTTTCTAGATTAGTGCTGATCTCTGTTATTTGTCCTTTTGCATTTTGTTTTACTACTATTAAAAGTTCTGTTTACTACACTCAGACTTGGGCTTTTGAGTGCAGAAGCCTTACCCCTTTGGGGTGCCCAGGGAACAGTGCAGGATTCCCCAGAAATCTGGGTGTGGGCTCGAGCCAGCTGGTGGTGTCACACTATTGGGAAACCCCCAGATATAGAACCTAGTCCTTGTCCTGCCAGCCTGCCCTGGCAGAAGGGTTACATATGGCTTTTCTCCCACAGAAGCTCATGCAATAAATAAGTGGCTAGTCTCTAAAAGTACTACAGGATCCCTTGCTTAGCTGAACTAGACTAACAGGGCTACCCCTCTGGAACGTAAAAGCCCACGCTAAGCTATTTACATTAAAAACAAAAATAATTATCTTTGTAGTGGCTAGTACAGCTGCTTTACATGCAGAAAGTCCTGGGTTCAAACCCCAGGGAGTTGGACTAGATGATCTCATGAGGTCCCTTCCAACCCTATGATTCTATTCTAATGTTTCTTAAAATTTTTCACCAGTCTTGGAGGCACTGAAAAAAAAGGATCCAGCTGAAGCCTGGAGCAATTGCTGAACCACTTTCTAGACACAGCAGGAAGGAAGTGAGGTGACTGGAGTCCTTCCCCTCTTGGCATGCTCCCAAAGGCTGAGGGGAGGGATGGAAGGAGCCTGTGAATGTTCCACTGCCTCCCGTGAGTTAAATGGGCACTGCTGAAGCTGCATCTGGTTGCCACCTCCCATGATGAGGCAGACAGAGGCCACTTGCCAAAGACTTCTCAGTTCAGTTCCACAAATCCAGCAGCACTAACCGTGGCTGAGGGTATGGGTGTTAGATTCTCCTGGGGCAGGGAGTGGTGCTGGGGCTTCTGCACTGAGCAGCATCTTGTAGACTGTGGCCTTTCATGCACAGAAGAATTTAGTTGACTAACTTTCCTTTTTTAAACTAACACAATCTTTGTTTTGGGTTATCCTCCCTCCTCTGAGAGAAAGGAAGGGAACTAATGTGTCTTGTGGGCCTGAGGGTTAGGCCTAGGAGTTGTGTGACTGTAGCTCCTCAAATGGCCTGAGGATTGCTTGACCCATGCATGGCTTGTCTTTCTCTTGCTGGGAGGCAGGCCCCAGCTCCAGGAGCTGCAGCAGGGCCTTGGCTCCAGGCACTGTCCTGCTGCCTGCATGAGCCAATGCCCCTGCACTGGGAGTAAAGGGGCCTGGCTGAGGCGTGCAGGACGCTGCTGGCTCCTGCTCCCCTTAAGTCCTCTTTACAGAGCCTCCCAGCCGGGCTCTCCCTGGCCCATCTCCTCAGGAGGGCGCGGGCCTAGAACCCGCGGCTCCTGCGCCTCAGCCCTGCGCTCTGACCACTGGCCACGCGTTCTCGCCCTCACAGCGGGGGTGTGTTCGCCGCGTGAAGCCCCGCCTACGAGATCGGCGGACGGCCAATCGGCGAGCCGCGGCTTTGGAACGTGAGGGAGCGCGGCGCGGCCCCGCCCCGCCCCGGCCCCCGGCTCGCGGGGTGGGAGCTGACCAATCAGCGCCGGATCCGCAGGGCCGGGGCTCGTGATGGCCGCCTGAGGGGGAGCGGCGGGCTGCGAGCTGCGGCGCCGGCGGGGCCGGGAGCGGTTGCGCGGACGGACGGTTGGGAGCAGCAGCGGCGGCGCCTGGCGTGAGGTGGGTGAGGCGGCGGCAGCTGGGCCGCCCGTTCGCCTCCCGTGGGGCTGGCCGCGCCGCGCCGCGTCGGGGAGTGTCCCGGCTCGGCTGGGGATGCCGGGGCAGGCTAGCTGGGCCCTTCCTGCGCCGCCGTTCCCGGCCCCATCTTCCCGCGCCTGAGAAGAAACCGAGCCCCTGCGCTCGCCGCTTCCCCCGCCTGCCTGGGCTCGGGGCTCGCAGGCTGCCCTCGGGCACAAAACTTCTCTCCTTTTGTGCCAATCAGTCTTCACACCGGCTTCTTTAGCTACTCCTTACTGCAGTTCTGGTGTCCTGTCTCGGTTCTCTAAGTTACTGTTCGGAGTCTGTTTTTAAAAAAAAAAAAAAAAAAAATAGTTGCAGTCTGTTCTGCAGTTCTTGGGCAGGAGAGGCATTATAGGTGTGGCAAAAAACCCCAAGGAGTCGTGTGGCACTTCAGGACTAACATTTATTTTTCGCCACACGACTTGTTGGGATTTTTTTGCTGGACTAGACTAACATGGCTATGCCTTTGGAAATTATAGGTGTAATCGCTTTGCCTGCTGAGGCTCCTCTGGAGAGAAGTGCCACCAGTGTTGTTTAAAGTGCAGAGTGGTTATTCTGCACTGGAAGACAGAAAGTGAAGGAGTTATTGATTGTTTGAATGTGCAAGACGTGAATGTGCCAGAGGATCAAGTTGTTCGTTATGGTAGCTTCTTTTCTTGCCAAACTATATTCTTAAATCAGTTGCAATGTTGTCCCCCCCCCCCCCCCCCGAAAGTTTCTACTCATTTGCATCAAAATTATAGTGATGTTTTCATACTGAATTTCTGGGAAATGTTCTTCCTGTTCCAAATGAACGAGCTGGGAGATGCAAGACACACTATAATATGTGGGGCAGGAGTCATGCTTGGAAATTCGCCACAGGTGCATTTCAACACACTGCACAGGATCTTTTTTGCTTCCGTAGTTCAATATTTTGCAATATTGAAGCTTTTACGAGAGCTTTAACTTTCTTAGGTAGAAAAATGTTATGGGCCAACAAAGTAGTGGCTCAAAATTGAAGTGGAAATCATATTCTGAATTGAAACATAAAAGATAAAGGCAGGCTGTGATTTTTTTTCCTAGTTAAAAATTGCCTCAGATTTTATATGCTTACAAGATAATTCTAATTTTTTTTTTAAATGAGTTTGAGCCAAACAATTAAAAAGATCAGAAGTACTACTTACTGTGTGTGACTGGCAATCCGTTTCCAAGAAAAAGTGTGAATTCTGTTTTCTGAATAGTATACTTATGCTGTGCTTATCAGTCTGATAGCTGAACGTCTTCCAGTATTGTCTAAATCTAAGAGATAGACCTTGTTTGTACTGCAAAGGTAAGAAACAAGATGTCCTTTGTCAGACACTTGAAGATGTAAATTTCTCATCTTCAAGTGTCTTACGAAATGGGATTTTCTCCTACAAAAGCTCATGCTATAAACATATGTTAATCTTTAAAAGTGCTACATGACTCCCTCGTTTTGTTTTGCTGAACTAGACTAACATGGCTACGCCTTTGGAACCTACAAAGATAAGGTGACCTGTGTTAGCGTGCCTTATAGCCACCACATTAATTTCTGTGGTGGCTGATGTCCACATTATCCTCCTTGGATTGGTAGTTTGTGTCTTCACCAAGAGCACTTCCATCGAACAAAGAGGGGCAGTGTGGGGAAGTAGGAGCCTGGTCTCAGCTGTGTTGGCAGCACCTACTTCCACCTGCATCTCTCCAGCTCCCTGTTCCCAGCTGGGAGCAGGTTCCCTCCCCTCAGGTCTCCAGGGGAACAAGGGAAAGCTGGGCTCAAGCTGCCAGGTTTTCTTGTCAATTTTAGGCCTTTGCAGACAGTCAACAGGTGAGGTAAGGAAAGCAGTGTCTATGCCAGGGGTCTCAAACACCCCGTGGGCTGCATGCGGCCTCTAAAGCTATTTCCTGCGGCCCACAATGACACAATCCTTACTGATATTTGCAATGTCGTATGGAAAGGTTTCAGTGGTGTGGCCCTCAGGCTACTGTACTAATCCTCATGCAGGCCTCTACTAGTCCTCATGCGGCCCTCTTGGTGATTTGAGTTTGAGACCCCTGGTCTACACAGAGGTTGCCTTACCTATCTACCTTTATATAACCTTATACGACAATATAAGCGACCTTGTTTAAGTGGTTTTATTATGTGGGCATAGCAGGGGAGTTGGATCGATGAGAGAAGCACTTCAGTGTGTGTAGTGTTTCCAGTGTTTTGTTGACAAAAGTGATTTTTGTGGATATGAAAGCTACAGGTTCTAGGGGTTAGCCATATTACTCTATTTCAGCAAAACAAATACTAAGGAGGCCTGTGTGGCACTTCAGCCAGAGGAGATGTTTTATAGTGCACAGAAAAGGGAGGAAGAAACTAACTGAATAATGAAAATAGAGGGTAATCCAAGCAAAAAGGCTGCTCCTCTTAGAGGTGGTCTACACTAGAGACTTTCCTCAACCAAAGTCATCTTCTTCGACCAAACAGAAATTTGTTGCAGCATATCTGATTTGGACACAGAGATAAGTGAAGAAGGTGGGAATCCCTTGTATCACACCAGTAATTCCCTCTCTGGTCAAGGGATGGAACATTTTGAGCAGAACCTGGAGAGAAGGTTGCTAGGGTGACCTTTTGAAAGGAGAGGGGTGTGCTAGGAGGGTGAAGGGGACAGGTTGTTTGAAATAAAGCCCAAAGAAGAGAGAATTTCTAGACTCCATGATAGGTGGTGGAGAGTGAAGAGTAAAAGCCAGGAGGGAAAAAGTGGTCACTTATGATTTCAGGAGGGGAGAGTAAAGTTAAAATACAATTCATGATCCTACTCCACTAGGAGAATTGTGTCTTACTGCCTGCTCTCTTGCCCAAAGGGATAGGAGAATGACTGACCATGGCTTTTGGGCTCTTGGGGAGAGGAATGGTGTAAGTTGGGATGTCACTTTTTTCCTTCTGAAAGGTTTAGGAATGCTGCTGAAGCAGCTTTGCATATGGGGGCGGGAATTTTAATCTGCTGGGCAGCAATGTTCCCTCTAAGCCCGTGATGCAGCTGAGCAACTTATGGATGCAGCTGTGCAAGTTCCTGGGCCCGGATCGGGCCCCTGAGCCACTGCCCATCAGCTCCCCAAGTGCATCCGTAACTTGCTCAGTTGCATCACCAGCTTAGAGAGAGAACATTGTATAGATGTCTTTTTGTTCAAACTTTAGTAAATTAATAAAACCACAGTATTTTAGTTTAACATTTTTATTAAACAAATATGAAGCAATGATGCTGCCTATCAAGCCTCCTCTACACCTCAGTTTTTGACGCCTGTCTTTGTCACATTTCCAGAATGCATATACAGAGTCTAGGTCAGCCTTGAATCCAGCACTTAGATATGACTTGATGCCCATTAGCATGTCTAGATGAGAAACATCCAACCTGTTATGAGGCTCTGTCTTGATATTATTCATTAGACTGAAGCCTCATTCAGCATCTGCACTAGGTGGTTGAAACGCACCACATATATCAACCAACTGGGCCAGGAATGGGAACTTATCTTCTGTCAGTGTATAGGTGACAAACTTCTAAGAATGTGTTCAGTGTACCAGCCATTACCTTTTCCAGAACAACAAACATTTTGGTTGTCTGTAATTTCAGCTCACCTTTAGAAGATGTGAAAATACATAAAGAAAATTTGTAAGAAATTACACTGATAAGAGCTGATGATCACAGATAGCCAATACAATTCTATTATTTTTTAGAGATTCCTAATGAATGTGCCAATTCTGACTAGATCTCACTCATAGAGCTAAAAGAAGTCACCCTGATTCAGGCCTATATATTACTCGAGCTAATGTTAATTAAGGTCAATGACAGTTTTTCCACTTTACTGAAAAACTTAGATCAGGCTGCCTTCTCTCTCTGCTACAATCCCATCTACCAGTTTTGTGGTGTTCTTGTCTGCAAGCTTTGAACTTTCCTTTACCAGCTTGCAACTGAAAACAGAGCTGTGCTAAAAATACATGGAGGGGACACCTCCTTCTAAAGCCATTGTTTACAGCACTTGGTAAAGATATCAAAATGGGAGGACACATGTAGTTTGCCTATAATGTATTGTCAGGGCCATTCACTTGAATGTGAGCACAGGTGGGGTGTGCCTCTTGGATACCACAGAGCCAAGCATGTGTGAATACCTAGTATAGTGAAAAAACAACAAGGAGCTGTGTGGCACTTTAAGATTAACAGATTTATTATTTGCATGAGCTTTCATGGGAGAAGATCCCACTTCCTCAGATGCTTTGAAGATGGGTGAACTTACAGAAAGGAATGAAACTAAATGCAAGGGGGTGTAAAACATAGGATCAGGTCATACACCCCCTTGCATTTAGTTTCATTCCTTTTTGTAAGTTCACTCATCTTCGAAGCATCTGAGGAAGTGGGATCTTCTCCCACGAAAGCTCATGCAAATAATAAATCTGTTAGTCTTAAAGTGCCACACAACTCCTTGTTGTTTTTTCACTGGACTAGACTAACACGGCTATCCCTTTTAAAATTGACTAGTATAGTGAGCCATTGAGAGATCCTGGGATGGAAAGTGCTGTAGAAATGCTGGGTGTTAATAAAGTAACATAAGGTTCTATACAGTTCTCTGTGTTTATTCTGCATCTTGGGTGGAATGTGTGTGTTGTGTCTACCTAGCCCACTGTTTCCCAACCACTGTGTCACAGCACACAGGTGTGTCACAAATTTTTTTGAAAAACTACTCAGAGCGCTCTGGATTGGCTCATTGGCTCATGAAAATATATGGCTTCATTTGGAAACTACATGGCGGTGTGCCTCAAATGAATTAAAGGTAGTAAGGAGTGCCATGGCAGAGAAAACGTTGGGAACCACTGACCTATGGGGCAGCAACGACTTGAAAGGGAAACAAGACGTTCCCTTACACATCAACCCTCCCCTCTCCCTCCCCGCATGCCATGAGCTTATCCTGGGCTTCTAATCTGCTCCCAGCCTGGGAACCCCCAACCCAGCTCCACTCCCCGCTTCTGCTGCCCGCCAGCCCCAACCCCACTGCTCCCCGCTTCTTCTGCTCCTCACCAGCCCCCAACCCAGCGCCTCCGCTCCCCACTTCTGCTCCCCCGCCAGCCCCAGCCCCGGCGTCTCCAGTCCCAGCTTCTGCTCCCCGCCAGCCCCGACCCCGGCTCCTCTCCTCCCGGCTTCTGTTGCCTGCTGCTCCCTGCCGCTCCCGGCTTCTGCTCCCTGCCAGCCCCGGCCCCGGCTCCTCTGCTCCCCGGCCCTGGCTCCTCTGCTCCCTGCCAGCCCCGACCCCAGCTCTGCGCTGGGGTCAGTGCTTGCTGCGCCAGTGAGCGGCAGCAGCTGCGCCACCGCGCACTGGCGCAGCTTACAGGGAACGTTGCTGGGCAGGAGGCTTGAGCTTCTACCCCCATTGATCTCATCAGGGATAGCTATGAGTCATCAGGTTTTGCAAGAAAAAAGTTTCTGCCCACACTCTATTGAACTTGTGCCCTTCCAACACTTCCAGTTTTACCACTGAGACAAGCAGAGTTAAAGGAAAGTGAAGTGAAGGTCCTGTTCATAGTAACCAGAAGGAAAGAGTTAATAGAGCACATGCAGTTTAAGGCTAGAAATGACCATTAAGTGATCTAGTATGACATCCTGTATGTCACAGGCCATTGAAGTACACCTGCTTGCTCTTCTGTTGAGTTAGAATTTCACTTCTCTGAAAACTGAATTGTTGTGTGCTGTAGGCAGAGAACAGGAGAGGCTGAGGTGCCATGGTGCTTGAGGCTCCTTCAGTGTCAAGACATTGGTTAGATGGGATATGACAAAAAACTAGATGGTCCTAGTTGGTGGGCCATGCTGCAGAGGAAGATCCCTGCCAATCTGACCTGAGGAAAAACTTCTTCATAACCTTATCTGGCAATTAGTTGAACCCTGAGCATGTGAGAGAGCAGGCTTCGACGAATTGGGCAGACATCTAGGTGCTGCCCCAAAAAGTTAAGTGTGTAGGTATGTTGCACTTAAAATGGCCCTCTGCCACTGAAAAGCTGCTGCCACTTTTCAGAAGCTTAAAGTGCAAAAAAAAGGCTACAGGCAAGGATGTGCTTCGCTGTTGGAAAAAAGCCGTGTGTTGCTCAATGTGGCGGCAGCTTTTTCAGTCACCAGGTGGTGTTCTGCCGCTCAAGTGCCACAGTGCTGCTAGGCACCATGGTACAGTTCCCTGGTGCCATGGCGATCTGGTGCCCATGTTTTGTTGAGTGTGAGAGAGAAGTCAGTTAAACATTTGAGAATATTCTTTATATCACCTCAGAACACTTATCTACCATGTCCCATGTTCAGTGGTGGCCCGTGCCATGTGCCTCAATGGAAGGTGAAAAAATAAAAGTAGATCTCAGAATACACTTGTCTAATTGTGCATCAAAGGAAAATATTCCTTCCTGACCCCTGGAAGCAACTGACTGAAACCCAGAAGTGAGAAATTTAGTTATCATTCTTAATGTGGAGTTGCCAGTAGTACGTGCACACTGAGGGTGATGTGGAGCTGTCTTTTGTGGCTCATGAAAGTAGGGAATGATTGGGAGTGGGGTGGGTTCACAGACTCCAAGGCCAGAAGGGACTGCCAGAACCATCCAGCCTGTCTTCTTGCACCTGCAGGTAATAAAATTTTCTCAGAAGCTGAATTAAACACAGTGGTATACTGAGAGTGTCCAGCACCCTGAGGCCAGCCCCAAATTTGTGGCCTTCCCCCCCCCACCCCCAGGCAGAACAGGAGGAGTCTCAGGCCCACCCCCCAGCTGTCCCCAGGAGGGGGTCTGTACCTGGGGGTGGGGCACCCATGCTTGTACACACTTATCCATCCAGGGACAACAGCTCTACATCCTGACCTTGGCTGGCAGAGGGCAGCCTCACACCTTGGCCCCCCCCCCATTCCCCCCACCTGGACAGGGAAGGGATGGGTTGGCTCTTCAGGACACTTGGGGTGTGTGGAGGGCTGTTCCTCAGTGCTCCTTGCTGTCCCTGACCCCCTGGGAAAGGCCAGAACCACCTCCCTTCCAGGCCGAGATCAGTGCAGGGGCTTTAGAGGCTGCAGCCCCAGGCCCCTGCCAAGATCTGGAACTGTTCAGGCTGGCACAGCGCTGATGGGGTCTAGGGGCACTGGAGGGGGCCCTCTCAGCACTGGGGGCCAGAGGCTGCAATCTGCAGTGCTCCAGCCCCAGGCGCGAGGCGGGCCAGGGCATGGCTGCTACACTCTGGGGCAGGGAATGGGGCTGGCTGGGGATGGGGGCCTCTGGCACAGCCTTTTAGGGCTTCTGAGCACTGTTGGGATGCCATACCTGTCCCCAGGGGACCCCTGCATGGTAGTCCAGCAACACTTAGGGTCCTGGAGTGCAACAGCCATGTGCCGGTCTGCCCCACCCTGCCACCTGGGGCAGAGCAGCTGACCTGGGTGTGGGAGTGCCCCAGCCTGACCAGCACTGACTGGGTGTCCTCCAGTACCTTGCCCCAAGGCTGGCTGCTGCATTCGGGGAGTGGGGTTTGGTAGAGGCAGAGCCCATAAAATTGGCCCTGGCGCCCAATGCCAAGGGGCTTGGCCTTTCTTGCACCCTTGTCTTGGTATGCCACAGTTAAAGCATATCTTCTAGAAGAGATAATTAATCTTGTTTTAAAGGCTCCAAGCAGTGGTGAGTTCAGTTCCTCCTTTCGTGAGATGTTCCACTGTTTAATTGCTGCTATGATTGTCTTATTCCATGACTGAGTGTTTATAACTTCGGCTTCCAGCCATTGGCTCTTGTTATGCCTTCGTAAAGGAGACTGAAAAGTCCCTCCTCATCAGATACCTTTCCCATGTATGATTACACATACACAAGAATTAAGTCACTTCTCAACTCTCCAATAAGCAGTGTAGACTGAGATCCTTAAGCATGATATCATAAATTCATTTTCCAGCTCCACAGTCATTTTTTGAACTCTCTTCGCTATTGCCACATGCTGCTTGAAGGGTGGACACCAGGACTGGATACAGGGGGTCTAGTCGTGGTCTTCCAAATGTTTTTACAGAGGCAAGTGTCGCTTCCCTAGTTCTGCATCATGTTCCCTTTGATGACTTAGCCCTTTTGCCCCAGCATCACATTGAGAAGTTGTGTTGAAGCGGTTATCAGCATTTCTTGAATCCTTTTCTGACTGCTTTCCGAGACCCTCTCCCATTCTGCAGCCCTAGACACTCTCTGTTCTTTGTTCCCATGTGTACTACCTTGTAGTTGGCCATTTTAAAGTGCATTTTGTTGGCAGAATTAATGCATCGGGGATGGAGTTTGGGAGAAGTGAGGCTTTCAGGAATAATGTCCTAAAACAGGACCTCATTGCCGTGATCCATCCCCAGGCACTTTTATTACTCAATGTCTTTATTGTTACTGCCTCTAGTGTTACCACTTAGTGGGTGGTAAAACTGCACACTCTCATCAGAGGTGGGTTGTCATTGCCTGATGCAGGTTCGTCCTAGTAAACTTTGATGGGAGCAAGTGATGGGGCAGGGGGGAGAGAGAGGCAGACTTTGATGAGCTGGCCGGGGTAGCAGCTCCCCTCTCCCCCCATTGAGGAACTTGCCCTCTCCTCCTTGAGATGGCTTGCAATATTTGGGTCCTGTTGAAATTGTTCTAAGAGCTGATGAATTACCTAATAACAGCAGTAGGGTTTGGGTGGCACCTAAAGGGGTGCCAAAACAAGCTGTAGCTGGTTTCCCCACCGGGGGTACTTAGGGAAACTCAGATTGCATCATACTGGCATGGTTCATGACCCACTGGCACCATCAGATGGTGAATCCAGTTCAGGGTTTTAGCTCTAACATATGAGTCCTTTATGGATTAAAGCCTTGGTGCCCTGGTGACACCTCTTTATCAGGGACTTGCAGAGACCCTGACTGACTGAGAGCTTAGTTTGGATGAGTCCTTTGGGTCAGGGCATTTGGAAGGTCCTTGGCTGTGTCACTGTGCATAAGGAGGAACCTGAGTCTGGTATTTTAAATTTCAGGAGTGTTTCAGGGCACCTGAAGCAGGGAATCCAGGCTTATCTTGTAATATATTTGTCTAGAAAAGACATTTCTTGACTTTGTATTTTATGCCTAGATGCTATCATTGGGACCTGAAAAAATGACCAGGTGCATACTAGCAAGAGTGCTAGACAGATAAGTCAAGGTAGGTAATGATACGTTTGAGGGGGTAGGAGAAGGGAGACTGCTTCATCACCAGTGCTCAGAATTAGTGCCCACATGAGAAGTCCAGCTGTCCTGCTACCAGCTGCTGGGAAGTGGATTTTGACACAGTGCTGATCCTACATCCTGCCTGAGGCTTGATTGTTTTGAGGATCAGCTTCTGGCTTGTAGCTGTATTGTAAATGTAGAGTTCTAGCTGCTGGCAGAGATTAGAAGTCTCCTGTTAGTCCTTTCAGGCCCTTCTGGCTTCTCCTAGGTTAGAGGCTGGTGGAAGAGTCTTTGTCGTTGCACTCCTTCTCCAGAGCCAATTTGCTGTAAGATCAGATATCTCCCCTACTCTCCTTCCTCAGTCTCCCTTGTCTTTTTCCAATGGGAATAACTCCAGTGCTCCCAACAGCAGCTAATAACTTTGTTTAGAGCAGGAACCATGTCTGAGTCTACATTTGTATGGTGCATAGGAGAGTAGGGGCCCACTAACATAAGTAAGAATTGCTTTTCTAAGTAGTAACATGAAAGTAACTTGATTGTTGACAGTTTCACAGTTGCCTGTAGGGTTCTGAATAGAAGTAGTGAAAACATAGCAGAGCTTTAACGGGACACTGTTTCAACTTAAAAGGACATTGTCAGTTTGAAACCTGGTAATTTTCAAAAAGTTAATAGTTTCAGATGTTGCGCTAGGCCCTCCCCCCCCCTTCAATTTTTGTGGTTTTAAAAACTGCACTTTGTTGATGTTTCTCTTTCCTCTTGCAGTGGAAATAGCATGTGGTAAATAGTAACTATACAAGTAGGTGAAACAGTACAGGACTCCTTGTTTGTTTTGCTGAAATAGGCTAACATGACTACCCGTCTGGAATTTGTTAAACAAAATGCTGTCTCATATTACAAAGTAAACTGAGAAAATATTTTTCTCTAATCTTATTGATAGTAATTTTAGGCAATAGTATTAGGCAAAACTGTGTATTTATGTGTGTGTGGGGGGGTTAAGCTGCCACTGTTACTTTAGTTTTGTTGCTTGTCACACCTGTGAGCAGCAGAGATATAGGAGCTGTCCTCCTATATAAGCTCAAGAAGAGAACAGTTCGCCTGTTAGCCTTTGAAATGTGACATGAGTGCAGCCTTTGCAACCAGAAGATCTTAATGCTGTTTTAAAAATGAAAACATCTTTTTTTTTTTTTTTTGGTTTAGTTTTGTGTGAATATCTGTTACTGAGCTCTGCAGTGCACCAGTGCACTGGCACCAGTGGCCAGCTGAGGATTCCCTTTGTGTGGAGGAGTCCTTCAGTGATGTAGAGCTGGTGTATCTGGCTGTATGCTACCCAAGCCTCAACAAATTAATGTTTCTGGTTGCCATGGTGACCAGTTTTAGTAACCCATTGCAGAAGTGTAATGGAGGCGTGCCCTCTGGCAACTAAAAGTAAAATGGCTGGTGCCTAGCTGTGAGTCAGTTTTGTCCACCCCTGTGCTATTCTCACACTCAGTGGAATGGTAGTTCAGGGAAAAGGCTGAGTAATGGGGACATCACTAGTGCCTTTATGGCTAAACAATTTTCAGTTGCTAAACCCGTTGCTTGCGCCAATTATAGATGATGTAATTTAGAGCAGCCCTAAAGCTATTCTCTGAATTACTTATTGGAACAGAACTGGCAACCCACAGATCAGAGATGGACAAAGGTGCTAAGGCACTTTTTTTGTGCCTCTTTTCCCCAACTTCAGTGTGCACCAAATGGCTGGCCCTAATAATGCGGGTGAGGGTGCAAACAGCAAACTTGAAGTTTTTTGTTCTTTGCTTTTTAGCATCACTTGAAGTACAGTATTTCTTCTAATTGCAGTTTTTTCAGTCAAAATGTTAGTGATGAACACTTTGTATTGCGTATTCTAATTGAACTACAACATTTTTCAACAGTAACTGACAATCTGATTGGCATGCTGATTCCCAGTGACTGGAGCTGCTATTTGTTACAGAAGTCTACATCATGAAGCTTCCTATCTGCTAGCACTGGCTGGAATAGTTTAGGCTTGAAGCTAATCATTCCTTGTTCAGGTTTCTTCTCCCTGCTTGCTCCCATGTTCTCTGCTCATAGTCTGCTGTTCCCTTTCCATATTTCTCAGTGACTGGTTTGTTTCTGCTTACATTTTTTTGTTTTTTCTTTCTCACTAATTGCTTTTTCAACCTCATTGTGATCAATTCTACCCTATTAAATATTGGAATTTGATTATTCTGATAGCTGAACAAAAAAAATTTCATGACAGCTCTGTGTATAACTTTTTATAATGTAGAATTATGATGTTCATTTATAGAATCTTCATTGTGAAATCTTATTTAATGAAAAGAATCTATCTTTTTTCCTTAGCCATAATGCTCTTTTTTTCTCTTTAGGTATTTAGGCATTGTTGATGAATAATGGGGGAGATAGAAGGAACTTACAGAGTACTTCAGACTCCCGGATCTCGGCTGGGAGCCCAGAAGAATACTGGAGTGAGCACTTTGGAGCCAGAGCAGAAGCTTTCCACAGCAATGGCAGTGACACCCACCAAACTGCATGAGAGGGATCATCTGATTAAAATAAAGCTGTTGGACAACACGGTGGAAGAACTGGATGTTGAGGTAGGAAAGGTTAAATCTGATTTCAGATAGGTTTAGTTCCAGGTAATATAGAATTTACTATATCTACTTGGGTGTAAACTGACAACTCTTCAAGGGAACTTCTGGAGTGGAGGCTCATGTAAGACTCAAGACAATGTGAGAAAGAAGCCACTGATCCTGCTTCAGACCATTGAGTACGTCCACAAACATCTCACTGTAAACAGATCTCTTCACTTGCTCCCTGAAAACCTGCAGTGTTAGTGTCTGAACTATCTGTATAAATTAACTTTGGTTTTGCTGAACAAATATCTCAAAGAAGTCACATTTGTATAAACCAACTTTCTTACACAAGTACTTACAGTAAGTAAGAATATTAGTATGATTTTTTTGTCCCCTTCCCCACTGGTGGCGCTCATTGTATCCAGATATGATGACTTCCTCTTTCATCTCTCTCTTGGAGCTCTTGCCAATTGATTTTTCACTTCCTGATTGAAGACTTAGTGCTCTCTTGATTTAGAGGTGGGGAAATTCTGAAGTCTGTGTTTTTTTTTCAGTTCAGGTCTTTGCACCTTCTTCATCTGACTCTATGGCATCAAACTCTACACAGTTTGGCCTTCTTTCCTCAGTGCTCCATGAAAGGTTAGCCTTGGCATCTAAGTCTTGAATGCTGTGTTAGAATTATGCTTGCTTGTAAATTACAGGATTGCTGTAAAAGTAACTAAATATAGTCTTTCTTCCCTTTCTGCCATCCTCTTTCTCCTCTCCTCCACCCCCCCCCCAAGTAAACTGAAAATATTTCACACATAATAGGGTTAGAAAATGCCTTTCTATTTCAGTTAAGATACATCAACTTTCAGGTTATTCTTAGTTAGTAAAATACTGACTCTTTTAGAGCAAGTGTACAAAACTTTACATTACTGTGCTGACTTTTGTCAGGCATTACCAACAAAACCCCAAAACCACACACCAGGAGGAGTGACCTTGCATGAAGTGCAGAAATTGGTGATTTTCCTTTTGAGTGATTGTCCACATTTTCATTCTTGGTCTGCATGTTCCCCTAGCGTGCAGGAGCCACTTCTTTTGGCCAACAGTGTTTGTAAGGACATAAGCATGGTTTTGGATATTCTTTTCTCCTCCATCCCCTGCCCAAGGCACAAAGAACAGAGTAGGCCAAATCATCCCTCATTTTCTTATTGGCTGTGGTAGCAAGATCAAACCCTTGCAGTCTCTGGATGCTTTGCCTCATCCTGTGCTAGGTGGTTAGGTGTGGGATAGTTTACTAGTTTATCTGGTTGCTTAATGGCAGCATACAGCAACTTTTTAGAAACTTGTCCAGTTTCTAGTTTTTAGTTTAGAGCCTTCCCACCTTTGTGATGTTTTAGGACCACTTCATGACAGGTACTCTTAGTGCCTACATTGTTTAGAAGAGCAACCACCTGAGCAGCTTCTCATTTGTTGGTCCTTTTGTAAGCAGACTCAACAAGCCTTCCTCTTGGAGGAGCTACAAAAGCCTCCTTAGGGAAGAAGGAGGGGAGGACACTGGTAGACCTTGGTCCTGTATCAGTCCCTTTCTATGAGCACCCTGGTCAGGTGACATTCCATGCTGAGATCCTTGACTATTTTGACCAAGAGGCCTCAGTCATCTGCCTTCCTTCTGGCTTCAGCAGCTTCTGATGAGTAGTAAGCAGCACAGCAGCAGAATTGTGGGTCACCTCCTCCAGTGCCCACTTAGTCAAAGCATAAGTCTAGTAAGTCTGACTCATCTTGGACTCAGTAGTTCAGTGGCACCTCCCTCTGGTGCTCTAGGACTGAGTGTTCAGAGAGCTTTGGTGGTATCTGCTAAACCTGTGGACTCTTTCTTGGCTGGAGTTACTCTATGGGCTTCCTTATTGACCGAGGAATCTTTGTAGATCCACTCAGTCAGTTGAGAAGATCAATCTGATATTGGTGAATTTGCAACTGTCAGTGAAGACCTAAGTGTGTGTTGACATCAACTACTGATCGACCCGCAAAAAGAAACGTCTTAAGTGAACTAGTTATTTATATTTCTGTTGGGACTTCACTTCTTACAGTTCTTTGAAGAGAGCAAGGGGCTAGAAGTTGCATTTACAGGAGCTTTGGAGCCTTTTGCAGCTTAAGACAAAAACCAGGCCATGATTTCTGGGAATGGATCATTCTGAGTTTTTAAACATATCTTTATTATGGAACAGAGCCTAGATACTCTTTAGTTAAAGTAGCAGCCAAGTTTCTGTTTAGAGTTTTGCATCCTTTCTAAAATTCATGGTCAGATCAGCCTGAAAATTGTTTGTGGGGTAAGTTTTGAAGTCATTTGAACATTTTTTTTTGGAGGGGGGGAGGGGAGGGAGGAACAGGACCCTAACAAATAGCCTTTCAAACTTGTTTGGAGGGAAAAAGAATCTGCCATGTATTTGTGCAGAGCTAGGGAGACAGTGGTGGGTAGGAGACTCATGGAGCTCATATCCTTAGACTTCCCTTTCTGAGATCTAGCACCTAGTACCAAAAAAAAATCCATATTTAAGTTACTTTTAAAACTAAGGACTCTTAATCCATTAATTGATTGCTGGCGTAATAAGCAGACTGTTCTTGTTTCCCCTTCTCTGGACTAACTAAAGCTCTTAAGGGGACAGGAAGACAATGGCAGCGGTTGAAGCTGTCTCAGGGTTGCAGCTAACAGTTTGGCTGCTGCAAATAGTTAAGTTCCAAGTCAGAATCTACAGCTTTGCCTCTGGTTTCCCTTACAACAGTCTAGCCCCTCCCTTCCTCCAGACAATTTTCTTCATTAACAGCTCCAATGCCAGAATTTCCACCCCTCAAGACAGGTTGGTGAACCATAAATACTCCATTTGGCTACAAGCTTTTGCTGGGCACTCCATTCCAACAGTCCTTCATCTACCAGCTCTCTCACTTTGCTTGCCTCCTTTACCACATCAAGGAGCACATAGGGGGCTGTCAGAGGGAGAGAGCTGCTAGAAGAAAGGCAAGAGGGATAGAGGTGAGGGAAAGTTAAAATCCATTTTCATGTTTCTTTCATATCTAGACTACTAAGTATTTAAAAGTTGTTTTTAACTCTTTCATCTGCAAGCTGCATTTCCCATCCAGTTACATCTTTTCCCAAATTGCAGGTATAATCTGCAAGATCTCGCCTAGAGATGATCCCCCTTGACACTAAGTTAAACATTCAGCAGCACTGATTGAATCAGTGGAGATTAAATGCTGGATGTCATCAACATACTGAAAGCATTCCTGACAGTTCCTTTTCACTCCCCCCCCCCCCCCCCCGCCCGGACGGCGGAAGAGGTGGTAAAGAAATGGGAACTCCATGTAACAGTGCCTTTAGGGAGGAGATGCACTTTGTGTTGGATCATTAATAACAGTACCGTTCCAGGGGATAGCTGTTAGTCTGTATACAGCATAAACAATAAGAGTCCTGTGGCACCTTAAAGACCAACAGATTTCTTTGGGCATAAGCTTTTGTGGGCTCCAACCCACTTCATCAAATGCATCTGTGGGGATGCTGCAGGTGACGAAGTGGATTGGACCCTGTGAAAGCTTAAGCCAAAGAAATTTGTTGGTCTTTAAGGTGCTACAGGACTCTCGTTAATAATGGTGCATGTGTATTAATTCGGACTGGTCCTTACATAGTAAGAATGCATTTCCCCCTCCCTCTTCAATTCATGGCATTCTGCACAAAACACAGTTAAGGTTGTTGTGTTTGACCTGGCAATAGAGGCAAGATGTACACTGGCAGCTTGGTAGAATAAACCAGAAAAATGATGTTCTGGAACGAAGGGCACGACGACAAAACACTTTGTACTAAACTGGTGGATGTTATTCACTTAGAACAGGGCCTTGTTTTTGAAATGAAGGCTTGACAAATGGAAAACCCAGAGATGCCTCTCATTTATTATCTTCTGGGTTTATATTTTATGGGCATATGTATGTTTGTTTTCTCCATCAGATTTTGAAAGAAACAAAGCACTTAACTAGCTTCTTGCGTCTACAGCTTGGTAGATGTGTAAACTTGAGAGCTTTTATGTGCTTGACTTTAGTTCTGAGCTTGTTACTTTGTTCAGTTCACTTACTATTGGATTCTGTCTGAATTTAAATGTCCAGTTCAGCTGAAGTTAGGCTTTTATCATTAGCCTATCTTTAGATTCGTGCAGGGCTGCTGTAGAGACTTAAAAAAACCTTGGAAAACAAAAAATTTGAATCTGCAGCGTAATTGGAGCTGTTCAGTGTGAATGAGGTGGATAGCAGTGAAGCTGCTTTAGATGGGAGCGTGTCGCATAAATCAGATGAGGTAAAATGAAAGTTAACTGAATATACACAACAAAATCCAAAGGCTGGTGTAAAGAGACAAGGCAGTACGGTACCGCAACAGTGTAAACTTTCTCTTGTTATGTTGGTAGGTTAGGCTTTAGGTATTTGAGTTTCTGAACATATGTTACTTTTATGAGTTAATGTACTTCTGTAACCTTTGTACTTTACCTAAATAGGGTTGGATTGTACTGGTATCTTGAATACATTCTGCTTGTCCTGTTACCTTGCACTTAATTAATTTTTTTACGATGGTCGTGAGAAGCACATAGTTACTAGCATGTAAGAATTTGATAAGACCTATGTTTGGCTGTATTACAATAGATATGACACTTGTCTGAGCTATTCCAAGATTTGTTTGTCCAGGTCAAATGTATCCGAGCTGAATTAGATTAAGTGAAGTTGAAGCCAGAATATTTGTGCTTTCTGAATTAAGAGAGGAGTCTCCCAGCTTACACTACAGAAGTGCAGGTGGAGCTGGAGGAAGGTAGTTGAAAGGGGGGAACACTGACATGGAGGCAGGTGGGCTTGAAGGGCATCTTCTGCGTATGACAATTGTGCGTGTTTCAGAGTGGGTGAGGTCTCTTATTTGCGGGAAGCATACTTTATCATTGTTGCATAACTTTCTTATCGCATAGTTAAGTGAAGTAATTTGCACAAAGCATTTTTATAAGAGAGGCATGGTTTTGGTGGCTGAACCATTGCTTGGGATTTAAGAGTTCTGGGATCAGATCAGTTCAAGGTTCTCCCACAGACTCCTTGTGTGAACTTTAGGAAGTCACTCAAATTTCACTTAATTTTACCCGTCTGAAAAATGGAGAGCTGTATTTTTTCCTGTTGTTTGGCTCCTCTGTTTAGATCATAAGCTCTTTGGAACTGAAACTATTTCTTACTGCATGATAGTACGTTGGCCTCAGATATTGGTCTCTCATCCGTTGCACTTCAAGTGCTAAAGCAATGCAGTTTTTTTTTAACATTTTGAGAGAAGTTTTACATTTTCTTTTAATTGTAATACCTTTTTAGATTGTCCTTCAGAGTTGGTTAAGGTTAAGCTATTTAATTTTCCTTTCAGGAGTGAGTGAGTTGATGTCAGCATCCCAGGAAATGTAACTTAATTAGGTGGATATTGTGCATAATTTATCATTTTTGAAGAGAATGACTTGAGTTTTCTCTACTGGTAATTTTTAAAAATAGTGTATTTGCATCTCATGACATAGATCTTGCAGACCTTAGTTAGGAAAGAAGTCTTTTCTTGTCTTCAGGTATTGTATTCCAACACTGGGCTTTGTTACTCCTTTCAGTGTGAACGATGACTATTTCATTGTCTGTAATATTAAAAAAACCGGCATGGCCAAACTGCAGCTCAGGAGCCACATGTGGCTCTTGAGTGAAAAATTGTGGCTCCTGGAAGAATGTCGGCAAATCAGTTTAGGAAAGCAGCCCCAGCCTAGGAGTTCAGGAGGGGGTTGGGGCAGTGAGGAAAAATGCGGCATGGTCAGGATTTTAAAAAACTCGCTACTAGCCCGTAGTCTTCTACATCGAGCAGCAGTTAAGTTTTTACAGTATAGGCCTAATTTTCATGTTAACCTTAAGTAATTGTTAGAATCTGACATAAGTAGGTTTTGATATTTGTCCTCTTTTTACAATAAAATTAAAGGGTGCAATGAATTTTAAACTTCGTAATTTTGGAGTAGGTAAAAGTATACAGCTATAGGCCTCAGCGTGGCTCTTGAAGTTTTAATAATCAACTTGTGTGGCTTTTGAGTTCCATAAGTTTGGACACCCCTATAAAACGTTGGGGTAAAACCATACTGTTTGAGACTTTTGACCAACTCAAGAAGACAGCATCTCCAAGCTTGAGACTTGATTGTAGTAGAGGTTTTAAAAATCTAAGTAGATTTACCAATTCTATTTTTATGTCAGCTCAAAAATATGCTTTGTGATAGAATTGGCTGTGTTGTTTTATTATCCCTTCCCTCGTCAGGGTGCTTTTGTGAAATGAAAGAGCAGTGTCTTTACTGGAGGGGAAGTAGTGTATATCTAAACTAAATGAACGCATTTCTCAGGGCTGGTTATGTATTTACAGTATTAACTTTGTGAAGTTTCATTGTTTTGTTTTGAATTTTGCCCAATACTTATAGTTCTGCGAACTTTCGGTTCTTATCCTGGAAGAAATTCTTGCGTCTTGTCAGGTTTCCCTGCTCTTAATAGTCAGAGGTTGTTCTAGGCTCTTGGTCTGCATTTGGCTGGTGCTGTAGGTGGCTTTGTTCTATGGGCTCTGCAGTTGTCTATTGGGAAAACAATTTTTTTTTCCTTTTCACTTTTTGGCATTTCTGCCACTCATTTTGTCTTCATATAATTATCTTAAAGCTTTTTGAGCTTACTGCAGCTGCTTTTCTCTCTCCTTGTTTTTGAGTCCTGTAAGCCCAGAGCATATTTATGAAGTCTGCTATGTTATTGGATCTGGCTCTGTCCCTTTTGGAAATTTCAGGAGAACCCAGAAGTAGAGTACCACTGTTCCCTACATTACAGTAAAATAACATAATAGGGCTGGGTTCATGGTTTTCTCATTAGAACACTACAACCTGTGTTCGTTTGTTTTTTGGGGGGTTTGAACTTCTTGGGGGTTTCATTTAAGCCTTCAGGCTGCATTAATATAGAACTAAAACATCCTTTCCCATGTTGAGCTGGGAGCAGTTACTTGATGTGCAGTCTGGTGAATTTCTTAAAGCTTCTGACATTGCATGAATGGTAACAGGGATATTCCGTACCTCAAAGCAGCACCTGGAACCCCCATATTCCCCACTGTCATATGATTGAGATATTTCATACAAAGTATGCCCTGTGAGGTATCATTTTAAGTCTTGATCTGTTGAACATTAATATCCTATTATTGGCTGGTATGTGAGGTTATGAAGTATTGCTGTAGATGTTACTAATGTATACTGTGAGGTCGAGAACACCCACAGCCACCCTTTCAAGTACAATAGTGGAGTATGCAGACATGCCAATGTCCCATTAAAGGGACCCCCCTCTCCCACCGGCCATCCCAGAAACCTCAGAGAGAGCGCGTAGACGATGATGACTGCTTGACCAATGGGGAGAGACCCCACCTTGTAGCAAAAGATCTTTCCAGAAAACTGAAAAAAAATATAAAAGAAGGAAGTGTCATAAAATCACTTGGCCTCTCCCCTTCCCCACCCCTCCAACTCAACACCTGGAAGAAGGGTCTGGAGGGCAGAGACTTTGAACAGAGGAAGGGTGGTGGGGATCTGTGACCAGTTTGTACCAAGGTGAGACATTGCTTGATTCTGTTCTGTTTATAGAGCTCAGATTGCAAATTTATTTCTATTTCTTAAGTAACCAGCTTTGATTTCTGTGATCGCTACTTGTAAAATCTGTCTTTCTGAAGTTAATAAATCTGTTTTTATATTTTACCTAGAACAGTGTGTTTTGGTTGAAGTGCTTCAGAAATCTCAGCTCAGCTTATAAAGGCTGGTGTGCTCCTCCATGCTGAAGGAGGGACAGACTGGGTAATGAATTTACAGTGGCCAGACTTTTGATCAGTACAAGATGGTACAGTTCTGGGGTGCATGGCTGGAAAGTGGTGGTGGTGGTGGGGAATTGGCTGACACCTCTCCATTGGTGGTTCATGAGTGGCTGTGAAAGCATTAATGTAGTTCAGTTGGGTATGTCCCTGCCTGTGGATGTCTGTCAGTGTAATACCTACCAGAGGTTTGTGACTGGCAACAGCATATAGTGTGAGAAGCTGGAGACCCCATTACAGTGGCACAATGAGCAGGGTGAAATTCCTAGCTTGTTCTGAATGAGATTTGCACTTCATTCACTGGTAGAGGGATTTTTAAGTGTGGTGGCTGAGAACAGTCAAAGAAAGGTTACAAGTTTTGGGTTTTTTTCTGTTTATTTCTGAGGAGTCAGGGAGAGAGAATTCAGAAAATGAGTGATGAAATTGTAAAATTGTGTCTTTCCAGACTACAGGTGGGAGAAGGAGGGGGAGCACTGGCAAATCTTGAATAAAAAAAAAAAAAGCAGAACCTGCCAGAGGTTTGTGGCTTGACACAACATCCTAGTGTGAGGGGGGGGGTGCCCCATGTTGGAGGGACAAAGGGCTCAGAGGTGCAACAGTCCATGTTGTACCCTGGACACCCTGTCACAGGTCTTAATGTAAATACAGAGGGAGCAGGGAGCCTCATTCTCTAATCACATAGATGGCCTAAGAGGCACAACAGTTTGCTTAGGTGGCGGCTGTTACTGCTTCTTGCCTGCACCTATGAACTTTCTCCTGAGGAGGTGGGTGTATTTTGCAGGTTAATGCTGACAGAGAAGAGAAAGTTAGTCTGTGTTGAAACTTTTTCTTTGGTTCCGTGGGTTGGCCAGGGGATGGTGGCATTTAGGGGGATACTCTTGGCTCCAGCTCTGGATCTTGGGGTTTATAGCTTCAAAACATGTGGTGCTTAAGCATGGGCTTTGGGGGAAGATGAGGAGGAATAATTCTTGTTGGGCTCTACACCTTCTGTTGACCTGCCTGGTATATGAATATTTTGTTCGTGCAAGAATGATTTGGCATGTAGTTAATTTGCATTGTGTGATGTTTATTTAATATCCTTGTGTTGTAAGAGAAACTAAATATATTATTCTATAATTGGGGAAGAGCTTCAAACTCCTAAGTGCCTCATCTGAAACTCGGTGCAGTCTAAGAATCTCACAGAAGAGATATGAGAGCGTTCAGAAGGTTGAAAACTAAAATTGCTCAAATTTATCTTTGGTTGTGTTTCCAGGTCTGTTAAGTTTCATTTTTTTATGCCCAGCCTCAGTAGAATTGCTATTGATAGCTTTTCTGTTTAGTTCAGTAGCTAAGCTATGCAAAGGGTAGGTCTACACTAAATTTATGTTGTTCAGGGGTGTTAAGAAGCCACACCCTCGCCAACGCAAGTTATAGTGACTTTACCCTTTCCACTGGTGGTGTCCTGCTGACTTAGTTTCCGCTTTCATGGAAGTGAGGTAATTAAACCGATGAGAAAGCTCTCTCCTGTCAGCATAGAGTGTCTTCACCAGACATGCTACAATCATGAACTTCTAGTCTAGACTAGCCCTAAAATAGAGTATTTAATGCTGGCAACAAGATGTTCCACGCACGCATTCGTTTTTTTTTGTTTTTGTTTTTTTTGGCACATCACTTTGGGTGTTGAACAAAACAAATGGTGTCTCTCCCAATTAGTTTGCTTGACTTGTTTAAAAGCATGTAATTTTCCCCTTTATTAAAGCTACTTGTACTTTAACGTCTTATTTGAAACGCTTTTTTTAGATGTTTGTTTTTATATGGTTTTCTTGCACCTTTAATTTAAAAGGTGTGGCATGAAATTGTGTATACTTAAATGCTCATTGTCATTTTAGATCACTGGTCTGCTCGCTGACCTGTTGACTGAGACTCACCATATTCTTAGATCTTCACATCAGGAACTGTCTTAAGACCTTTGGAACTGTTTTGGGGGCCATTCAGGAAATAATATTGAAGCTTGTATGCCAGCCAGTGATTTCCTGTGTTTTTAAAGGATTATTTTTAGCTTTTAGGCAAGATCTGTTGTTAAAAATATCAGTAACTTCAGTACATGTTAAAAATAAAAACTGCATTTAAGTTTAAGTATCAAGAAAAATTACCATAAATTATTTATCTGAGGGCAGTTATGAAGAGAAAGATGTAAATACTAATGCATGCTTGTTAAGGAGTCAAAATGCAAATTTGCTATAGTGTGAAGTGTGTAAAGAGAGCTCAAAAAGCTAGGGAGAGATCCTCTGTATTGCATATCATGACTGTAGTTTTGGATAATGTTTGGCAGATCCTCACACTTTCTGAGAAGAGGCCTTTCCTTTAGGAGGAACCGTGTAACTTTTGGTTTTTCTGGCAGAGCGTCAAAGCTCTAAACATGCAGCTTCTTTTACACCCCATTTCCCTCTCCCCCATGTATTTAGGACTTCATGTCATAGTGGATTTTTCTTCTGTGTGCTGTAAAAGTATTAACAGCTTAAATATGTGGGAAGTGGGAGGACAGACTGCTTCTGAATCCTGTTAAACAGTATGCTAAAAGAGTCTAAATGCTACATTAGTAAGCGCAATGTTTTTCTTTTGTGACCAGGAAAAAAATAACAAAATTCCAGAAGAAATTGTAGCCAGATGTTTGTCATTGCTCCCACTTGACTATCCTAAATTTGGAAATAAGCTGCTTTAGAACCTTTTTGTCTAACCTCAGAAGTAAAAGTTAGTAATTCACTATTTGAAATTTGGAGATATTATAGGGTTTAAAAAGAAAGTAATTCAAGCTTTCCAATCTACGTATTATATGATTCTTCTGTATTTTTTGAAACCTGTTATTTTGTGTTTGGCTTGACTTTTCTTTTTCCCCCTCAGTGACACTGTTCAGTCTAAAGTTCCTGGGATATAAACATATGCATAATAGGTGGACCTTTGACATAATCTGTATGTGGGAATGCTGTAGTTTAGTGTTACTCAGCAACTTTTAAAACAGGAAACTTAGAAAGAAAAATAGCTACTGTCAATAGTCATTAGATACTCTTCTGGCTCTGTTAATTTTTAAAATTCCCTAATATGTTACAGAATTGTCTTGAAAATAAGATTTCTTCTGCATCATGCCATAGACAATCTTTTATTTGTGCTCAGGTTTGTGTGAAACTTCTAGCTGTGACAGCTGCTCTTCATTCAGGAGAAATATAAGAGGCAGTTGAGCTTTTTTGGAATAATATAATAATAATAATAAGCTTTTGGAAGTATTGCCAGCAGATTGAGGGATGTGATCATTCCCCTCTATTCAGCACTGGTGAGGCCACATCTGGAATACTGTGTCCAGTTTTGGGCTCCCCACTACAAAAGGGATGTGGAAAAATTAGAAAGAGTCCAGCGGAGGGCAACAAAAATGATCAAGGGGCTGGAGCACAAGCCCTATGAAGAAAGACTCAAGGAACTAGGCTTATTTAGCCTGCAGAAGAGAAGACTGAGGGGGGATTTGATAGCAACCTTCAACTACTTGAAGGGATGCTCCAAGGAGGATGGAGCTCGACTGTTCTCAGTAGTAACAGAGGATAGAACAAGGAGCAGTGGTTTCAAGTTGCAACTGGGGAGGTCAGGGCTGGATATTACGAAAAACTTTCTTACTTGGAGGGCGGTAAAGAATTGGAATGGGCTACCTAGGGAGGTTGTGGAGTCTTTGTCTTTGGAGATGTTTAAGGCCCGGCTGGATAAAACTCTAGCTGGAATAATTTAGTGGGAATGGTCCTGCTTTTTTTGGCAGGGGGTTGGACTAGATGACCTCATGAGGTCCATTCCAACCCTATGATTCTATGAATATAGTTAAAATAATAGCAGCCCTGCCCAAAATACAGGCCACGTGCAAGGACTGGTGCAGAGACTCAGCCTGGGTCTGCATTTATGGCAGCAAATTCATCACCGTCTTTATTTATTTATTTATTTATTTATTTATTTATTAATCTGGATCAGTTTAGCAGAAGTGAAGACGACCTGCTTAGTCAATCCAGAAGTTGATTTAATAAAACTGCCTCCCCAAAAGTGTAGCTCTGCATTATGGGTATGCATTTCATAGTTGGCGCAGCACAGTGGAGATGGCACACTAAACCGGAGTTACAAAATCGATGGGAGTTGCACAAGCTACTTTGCATAGCTTGCGTAACTCCCATCGACTACTGTCATATTTCATCTGCAGTGTAGACCAGGCCTCAGGTGTGTGGGCAGCGGGGTTACACTAGGTGCAGTGGTCTCCAACCTTTCACTAGCAGATGGCACAATGCTCTTATATTTCAATGGCAACTGCCCTTCAGAAGTAGATCACGATCTACTGGTGGGGACCACTGTGTTAGGGATTAAATATAAGTGTCAAGGGCTGCATGTTGTTTTGGGGGAGCTGTGCATGAGAAAGCATAGACACAGCTGCAAACATTAGAGAATCACACAAGGAAGGCAGCTGAAAGCCAGGATCAGGCAGAGAAAAGAAGCACTTACAGTGCAGTCAGGGATGAAAGCTTTTTGGGTGAGGTGTTGGCTCAAAAGATACTTGAAATATTGAGGAGGGAGGCTATTCCTTGTTTTGATTCTTACTGTTTTCAACATAACTGGACATTGTGTACATTCTTTGTGAATAAATAGTATTGCCTCAAAGACATCATCAGTTTCTTCTTCTATTGGAAATAACCTGCAAGACCTTTAATTAGGTGTGGCCAGACTGCAGCTCAGGAGCCACATGTGGCTCTTGAATGAAAAAGTGTGGCTTGTGGAAGAATGTCAGCAAATCAGTTTAGGAAAGCAGCCCCAGCTTAGGAGTTCAGGAGGGGGTCGGGACGGTGGGGAGAAGTGTAGCATGGTCAGGATTTTAAAAAATTCTCCACTAGCCTGCAGTCTTCTATATTGAGTAGCAACTAAGTTTTTACTGTGTAGGCCTAGTTTTCGTGATAACCTTAAGTAATTATTAGAATCTGACACTACTGGGATCAATATTTGTCCTCTTTTTATGATAAAATTAAAGTGTGCAATGAATTTTAAACTTCATAATTTTGGAGTAGGTAAAAGTACGTGGCTATGTGCCTCAGTGCTGCTCTCGAAGGTTTAATAATCAACTTGTGTGGCTCTTGAGTTCCATAAGTTTGGCCACCCCTGCCTTTACCATTAGCTTACCTCTTGGGTCAAGGAGTAACAATATAAAAACTAGCATGTAATTGTAACACCAAATAATAATGTACCAGTGCAAATAGCTATCTTGTGAGTGACATCTGATTCTCTTCTCTAAAACTTTAGCTCCAGATATTGTGCAAAAGCCTTTATCGCTGAACATTTAACACTAAGGTGAATTAATTTAAATCAAAGTGTTTTAAGTAGTCTACTTATGGTTTAAATTAATTAGGAGATGTTGATTTTAAATTTGTTCTGTATTTGTACTTTTAAGTTATTTTCCTAAAGAAAAGTTGATTCTTGTAGCTCAGTAACCTTGTTTAAGAATCAGAATAAATGCACATTTTGTAATTGCTTGATTTTTATTTTTTGTTAGAAAATGGTGAATGATACATTTCTTATTTATTAGATTAATTTTTTTTACTTATTTGTGTCAGGCTCTATTTGGATGGAAATCAAAACTCAAGAGGACAAACCAGAATTTTAATTCTTTATTAAACATTTTGCTTTTAAAAACTAGGTGATTTAGTAAACAGAGGAAGAATTATCTGTAGTTAGTGAATTGAACTGATTGGTTTTGATCACCGTATCCCTCAAGATTTTAGAACGAGTAGATCTTGTCCTTTCACAGCTACTTTTTATTCATAAGTTGGAAGAAATAAACAAGATTTCTGGTGTTTTTGGTGTCCTGTTGGCTTCTTAGCTTTTGAAGCAATTGAATTGAACTAGTTGAATAAACAGAAATGAAGAAAACATTCTTTTTACAGCTACAGGAAAGTCTATTGCTGTTAAAAGCTGGTTTAGCATTTCAGGGAGACTCTTTGGTTCCAAGCGCCTACCCATCTACTTCTGCCAGTTGGGTGGTTTGAGTTTCTTTAAAACTTGTCAGCACATGTGTACCACTTAAAATTATTTAAATTAAAAACAATGTTGTAAACAGATTATACGTTTAGGCCTTTATTATAAGTTTTTTCACTTTCAAATTTAGTTTTAAGGTATTTTTTAAAAAATAAATCTTTTAAAAACCCTGATTTAAATCACAAAAATCTGATTTGAACAAATATCTCACTTTTAGAAATATAATTTAAAAAAATGACTTTTTAAAATTCATCCTGCTGGAGAATTAGTGAAAACTGGACTGATTTACAATTGATGTTACTCTAACACTGACCTCAGACGCAAATGTTTGGGTACACTGCACAGGGCCACATTCTTGCTTTGGATATTTGCACATGAGGACAGAATATAACCTATGGTTTATATTAATGTTGTAGAGTTAGAGCAAATATTGAAACTTGTAGATGGAGACACTAGTATTAGCTATAAGACCCAGACAATATTTACTGAAATAATTTTTATTGTATGCTAAACTCTCTTTGATTCTTACTTTTTGAATATATTGGGGTAAAAGTGTGTCTGCACTTAGATGCTATTGATAAAAACTGCATAGCCCTTGTAAACTATCTGTGTTATGTAAGTGCCTAGACTAGAGGCTTCAAAAATGATTAACAAGTTTGATCTCTGAGAAACTTGACATAACATTACATTGGTAGTCTATATATATATATATATATATATATATATATATATATATATATATATATATATATATCAGAAATCCTTGTTGACAAGAACTTATTTTGTGGAATCCAGCCTCATATGTCTAATGTGCTCTGTGGTGTATTTCTTCAGTGTAGATAAGTCAGCAGTTGGACTTATTGTGAGGAAAGTCTGCAGGTAATGAACAAGGCCCTGACAGCACGTTTTACCATTAGGAAAATCCCAGATATTTTCAAAGGATGTTAGAGTGAATTTTTCCCTCCCAGCTGTGGTGGAACAAAGTTGCTTCTTACTTGCTCAAATAATAAAAGTAGTGAGCTTTACAATCAAAGGTTATTTCTGTAAAGGAGTTCCTGCTCTACCTTCAAGAAGCTCTTTGGATCTTTTGACTATTGACTTCTTTTGGGTTACCAGAAAGGAGACTATTGACTGGTTGCATCTTATTCATTATGACTGGTACGAAGTTGAACACTTGCTGCATGGTGTCTCTAGAGGCCCAAATACTGCAGTGCTAGAGTGTGTTTGAAACTCAGCATGTAGGATCAAGTAACGAACAGTTCCTTTTAGTTAAATTACAGGAAGTCCAAAGTGTACAGTACAACTTAATCCTAATCTCTCTTTTGCGTAATAATGTATCCCATCTCCTGTAAGGGGAGAGGCCAAACTTACTGACTCCCCCACCTACCCTCTGGGACCCCTCTCTCTCCATGCTGGGCAGAATCCTCTAGCCCCACCATCCTCCACAGGGCAGAAGCTCTGAGCTCCCCGTCCCAGACTGGTGGGTGGGGGCTGGGACTGGGGCATAGGATTCTCTGTGAGTTGCACTTTAACTGTAAAAGAGCTACATGAAGCTCCCGAGCCAGAGTCTGATCGCTGAGCTAAAGTTGCCATTGTCAATGATGAGGATCCGAGACTAGCAAAAGATCCAATATGCCTACCCACTCTGAAAGAACACATGCTGTTTAGACCAGTTACATCCAGGCAGTGATGTAGTTTACACTGTGAGCCTTTAGATGGTCACAAGTAAGCTTTGAGGCTAAGACCTTATTAAGATGAATGAGAGGTATAAGCTGGTTGAATCTGGCAAAAAATTCAGTAAGACAGATTTGAGGAGGTCTTTACGAGAAAGCATAGACCAGAGCTACACTGAAGAATTAGAACAAGCTAGCTATGTCAGAGATGTGGCTGGGACATCAAGACTTCAAAGAGAAACAGCTGAACTCGAATTAATATGCAAGCTAAATTCTGTGAAAGCAGGACTTAATTGAGACTATGGGTTCTTTTCCCATTACAACAGGCAGTTTGACTTCAGGCTTCCCATGGTTTGAACCTAACAACTGCTCTGATTTGCTGTTACTGTATGACCTGATCCTATGTTTTACACCCCCTTGCATTTATTTTCATTCCATTCTGTAAGTTCACCTATCTTCGAAGCATCTGACAAAGTGGGATTTTCTTCCATGAAAGCTCATGTGAAAAATAAATGTTAGTCTTAAAGTGCCACACGACTGTGTGTGTGTGTGGTTGTTGGTTGGTTGGTTTTTTTATGTTGCTCAGGACTGTGAAAAATATTTCTCCCTGACCAATATAGTTAAGCTGATCTAATCCCTGAGGGATGCAGCTAGGTGGGTGGAATAATTCTTCTGTTGATCTACCAACCACTCTTGTGAGAGGGGGATTTACTGTGGCATTGTGTAAATGCCTTCCATTGATGTCGGAAGCATCTACAGTATTGTGCAATGGGGACACAGAAGCACCGTAGTTGTGCTGCTATAGGATAGGTATATCCTTGAAGTCTCTCTAATTTCTAAATAAAAAATTCGGAAAAACACTACATAATTGATGGGCTTCATTCAGAGATGGATCTGTGTTGAATAGTTCTGTTGCCATTATGTAGGTCTTCTAGATTTGAAGAAACTGGAGGGAAAACAAATAGTGATAAAAAATCAATCATATTAAGTTGCAGTGGCACATCATTAAAATATTTAGAGACATCATGTTAAAATTAAAATAGTGCAACTTACAACATGCATCTGTAAAGATGTTTTGAAATAGTTATTGAATGACTTTGTACTTATAACATTCACCTATTTATTGCAGCATGGGAATGTACTTTAATGTTAAGTGAAGTAATGCAGGTTTGGAGGGTTTTGTTGTTGTTTCTAAAGGGACTATTTGTATTTAGACAGTCCACTTTAACTTGTGTAAGGAAGCAAGTAGTAGTTCTGGGTGGTGACTGTTAACTTGAAGAAAAGTTATGTCATCCTTTGCAAAGTTATGTCATCCTTCGCGATTCATGAATGGAAGGCACAATAGAAATGGAGAGTATCTGCTATCTCTGTGAGATGTACGGTATTAGTTCTGTTTCACAGTTCAGAAAGCTGAAGCCTTTGGGAAAAGTATGGTGTGTCCCCAAAGTCACAAGTCTGAGAATAAAAACAGATTCCTGGCTTATCATCCTCCTCTTTAACAATTAGACTTTGATCCATTCTTTTTACTCAGAGTTGAATGTGGTTATGGGAGTGTCCTGGCATACAGCTGAGGATACGTATTTTATTTTAGCATGCATGTAATTTTGTACTCCATCTAACACATACTATTTTGTTTTGCCACAGTGGCAAGTTAATTATAAAGATTGTTAAAAAGGAATTCTGGGAAAGATGAGAAGCTAGACTGATGGAAAAATTGATTCTCTTTGCTTTTTTCTTTTTAAAATAAAAATTATTTAAAGAGATGTTAATCTTGAGCATAGGGCTGATTAGAAGTATTAGACCATAGCTGTAGAAACCAAAGGACTTGAGTATGTTGGCAGTACAGGCCTCCCCCATGCTTTCCCACTACAGTATCTTGGTTCTGCTTTAGAGGGGGCTACTCTGGAGACGTGGCATCACTTAGTTCTGTTGGCCATTCAGCAGTCAGTGCTTGGACTATTGGCTGAAACTGGTAAGGCACTGTTCATCAGGTACTTGTGGACTTCTGTACGTCAGGAAATGCAGTGCAAGAACAGTTTATTTCACTTAGAACAACTTAACAGCCATCTTTATAGCAATGATTTTGAGTCACTGCTTACAAGGAACAATCTCACATTAATAACCAAAATGTTAGATGTCCCAAAGGGGTAGCTGCATTAGTTGTGCAAAACAAACAAGGAGTCTGGTGGCACTTCTAAAGACTAAGATGTTAGAAGGTTCTTAAGCTTTTTACAGTGCCATTCATCCATTTGATTATTTCTTTAATTCTGAGCATAATGTTATAATAAGTGTTACCAATACAAATGAAAAATATAGTGCTTACACCGGGTGAGACAAGGCTCAAAAACAGAAATGATCTCAAGTGCCCAGACATAAGCAAAGTTTGTTTATTGAAAGTTGTGTTGCGTCTCAATATTACAAATTAGTGATCTCTCCTGTGGCTTCCAACCTCTCACTGCTATAACTCCCCTACTATGCTGATGACGACAAAACCAACTGCCTCTTGCCTCTCTGGATTGCTGAACGGCTTTCCCTGGCTCCCGGTGGGGAAGGGGCAGGGAAGAAGCTCCGGATGGCTTTCCCTCACTCCCACCAGGGAGTGGAGAGTGTGAAGAGGGCAGCCCTCCGAGAGCCTGTGGGGCATCTGGTTCCCTGAAGGGAGCTGCCTAATAAGGAGCTGAGAGACTGGGCTCAGTCAGTTGATGTGCTCCAGGTGATGATGCACACCACCCAGCCAAGGGGGTTAGTGTGGACATCAGCCACTGTTGTAATTAATGTGGTGGCTGTAAGTTGACTTAACATAGATTGACTCAGCTTTGTAGTGTAGACAAAGCCTGAAAAGTTACATAAGATTCCTCCAAATCTTAACTGAATGCTTGTGTACAAATTGAGTTTTGCCCTTACGGCACTACTGCTTGCACACACACATCTCAGGTTAAGTAGTGCTTTAAACTTGAACTAGCTGGCCTTTGTGAAGGGATAGATGCATGCTCCCAATGTGTGAGCTAGTAGTGCTTTGGAAATGTAGCTACAGATCAAAGTTGGAGTTAATGCACTTCCTTAATTATGTTTATTACATGAGTTTTCATGGGAGAAAAATCCCACTTCGTCAGATGCTTTGAAGCATCTGACGAAGTGGGATTTTTCTCCCATGAAAGCTCATGCAATAAATAAATTTGATAGTCTTTAAGTTCCACAGAACTCCTCGCTTCTTTTGCTGAACTAGACTAACACAGCTGCCCCTTTGGAACTTCCTCAGTTGTGTTTTGCAGTGTGACTGCTTATCTGAGCTGTGCTGGCTCCAGAGGAGTAACTTGAGATAACTTATGTATTGAAGACAAGCCTGAGTGTTCAGGATGATGGCTGATGAATTCTGGTATTGACAGATGCCCTGATCGTGGTGGCTCCCCTGAGTGATATAGTACAAATAATAAACAGTTCTCTGAAAAATTAAACATGTGGTTCTAAATTTGCCTCCAATGACTCTATCAGTTGTGAACATATTCTCTCTGGCACCCATGCTTTCACCAGTAATAAAAATTCTGTAGGACATTCTGTCCTTGTTTACACTTGTGTGATCTTGTCGTGTTGGCTTGCACAGGTGAAACTGGGGGTGCACGTGCCATTTGGTTACCAAATCCGATGATTCATGAGCTGGAATAGATTCAGATTTGTGTTCCCATAGATGTATTGGCTCTGCAGTGCTAATGGAGGGAGAAAGAGCTGAAAGAATTTACTTTTGCATTTAAGCAGGTAGTGCATACTTATGGTATGAAGTATGACAGGGATCTGATCAGTGGAGGGGAAAGGTACTGTTTTCAGGTGGATGGTTGTCTTACCATTTTGGACTTTACAGTAATTTGGTGTCTCTTTCAATCACAGAGAACATGGTTCTTAAAAGTCAGACCTTACATGTTCATAGACTCACCTGATGAATGTGTGCTTTGCTAGATTGGTAGTAACTTGATAAGGTTCAGGGAAGTTTGAAAATAACTTATTGAGCATGCACAATACATTATTTCCCTCACTATCTGTTTGGTCTGACTTTTTGTGAATTTAAGGGAAAAGAGTTCTCAGGAAAACACAGGCTCCCTACAATGCAGCACCGAATTAATATTGGTGTTTTCTCCCTTTTCCCTTTGTGGTGGTGTCCATAACTTTTTTCTAAAGCTTTCCCGCTGTAACAGATAATGAAAACTGTGTTCTCCCACACATGCAAAGCATCCCTGAACTGAAAGAAGAAAGGGAAAAGCAGCATATCCACTAATGTTCTCAATAGAAAATGTGCTAAAATTTTAATTTTTTTTAAAAGTGTTTAAATACTACATGGTCAAATACTCTACAAATACCTAAAATAAAATACGATTTAAATATTAAAATTAGTGGTAAAAGAAACCAAAATAAATAACAGATGCAGTAATGCATTCTGGAATAAATATGCATTTTTTGAAACTGGGTACTGAAGTTGAGGTTTGGATGAGTGTGTTGGCTGAAAGTGCTTGAATGTACATGTCTAGGATATTCTCAAGAAAAAACTGCTTTACTTGGTTATTACTTTGAGTTTTGGCAAAACTTCAGTTGGAGTAGTTCCTTACAAATAAAATTTCTTCAAATAAAAATTTTTCCATGTGAAAATGTAACTGACACTTATTTCAGCGTAATTTCCTCGTGAACTACCATCACCCAAACTGTCCTATTTATTTTATTAAACAACTAAATGTAACTGAAATATACATTTGCTTTTATACATTTTTTCTGTTTTTGTTGTGAAGTGCTTACTGTAAGATTGAACTTTTTCCCTATCTTATAAGGGAAAACACAAAAATCTTTAGCCAGTTGTCAAACTGTGTATGAAAAGGAGCATCTTGAAGAGAGCTGGAGAAAGTCATAAGTTCCACAGTGTGTCATCAGAATTAGGCATGAATTTGAATGGAAGGTCATACAAATCAGGTTGTGAAATTAATTTTATATTGCGTTCAGAGTTCAGATCAGTCACGTGCGGGTCTGTGTAGATGTGGATGTGTTATGGAAGATGTTTGACATGTCAAAGCTTGGAAGTCTATTTGTGGAATGAAGAGGCATCTGTATCAGTTCTCTTTGTCAATAAGCCTTTCTTTCTAAGTAAAGGATATAAGTTACATTCCTTTAGGAGAGGCTCTAGAGAGCAAAATATGCACAATTCAGGAGATGATATATTAATCACATTATCTAGTTTGCAGGTTATTTGAAACAAAATACCGTATCAACATCTTGATCCTTCTAATGACAGTGAGGCGGAAGGGACCCCACCTGGATGAAATCTGTAATTTCTAATACCCATTAGGAAATGTTTAACTAGAGTATGGTGTGCCACTTAACTCTGTAGTTAGGGGGAGTGAGTTCTAGTGGTCTTAAAGCAGTCTGACCAGATATCAGATATAATCATAATTGAAGTCTCTTTCAGATAAACCCTAACACATCTCAGCCAAGGCACAGGCAAACATGAAGAATTCTGAAAAGTTTTGAAATGACTTGATTTTTCTTGATGGCTTAATAATTATGTAGTAGATAGTGATTAGAGAGGTACCCTCTCCTTCAGTTTACTCCTGTCCTTTAGTTTACTGATGTTGAATCCTGGTGCTGTTGAAGTAAAGGGAAATTTTGCCATTGACTTCAGTGTAAGCAGAATTATGCTCAGTATATTTGAGTTCTAGTGAAAATGACTGCCCAAATCTATCTGCCTGTGGGTCTGTCTAAACTGTGTGTGTGAGAGACATCCTGAATCCTTTGTCTTTCATTATATCAAGCAATTGGTCAGCTCTTCACAAGTGAAAGCATATATATTGAAATACTTGGAGGTTGTCTCCATGTGAAATGTGGATAATTCAGAATGAGCAGGCACCGATTTTAAGTGCAATATATAGGAATTGGTCAGACTTCATTTCTTGTAATAGTCATATGGCCACAGTGTGGAGAATCAGAGAGGTGTTTCATTTCGACCCACATTGTTGACACACAGTTGAAAACATTTGCCAAATGTCATTTTATTCATTGTTTATATCATAGAATCATAAAAACTGGAAGGGACCATGAGAGGTCGTTGAGTTCAGTCCTCTGCACTCATGGCAGGACCAAGTACCCTCTTAAACTATCCCTGACAGGTGTTTGTCTCACCTGCTCTTAAAAACTTCCAATGACAGAGATTCCACAACCTGCCTATCATATAAGACTATTGTAACGATTAGAGAGTGGAGTTAAGGTTGCTGTGTGACCTGTAATACTAACATTCATAATTTATAATTTCAACCTTGCTGATGCATTAAACATACCTCAATACATCTAATGTTGACTCAGAGTAGTAATCGTTACACCATCTACCAGAGGGATAAATGGCACCCTGCTAGAGTTCCCCATAGTACTATTTCAGATGCTGTATTGGAGTATATATCGTGTGGAATAGCAGCCTGTTCGTATCAATTGTTAAAAGATGCATTTGGCAATAGGATCCCATTCCTTTGATCTTATGCTTACAACAGACATCTTACAGCTGGACAAGAGTGTGCACCATTGCCCAGGAGTGCACATGATACATTACACAAGTGAAGGTGTGCTACTCAGTGTGGTCTCAAAGTCATAGTAATAAATATGGTATATTAACTTAGGAATATCTTTTAACAGTTAGAGGGAAGTGCATTTTGTCCAAATAAGATCATAAATTTAAAATTATTTTCTCCCATCACTCCTCTCTTCTATTTCATGCTGAAAAACATGAAAGCAGAAGAAGTTAAAAATGGAAGAGAGTGCAGCAAAGACCTACCAGTAAAGAATCTGGGGGAATGTTTCAGGTCTGTGAAGTTCATGAAGTCAAAATGGTTCGTCAAAACTGTAGCAGTGTTTTTTTGTTTGGTTTTGTCAGGTAAGCGAGTAGCTGCTGGTGTATCTGGTGTCTGCATGTTAAAAGAAGCAGTATATTTTCCCAAATTCTAGTGCCGTCCTAACCTCTCACACGTTACTTATTTTGGCACCAGTATTTGATTAAGACAGCTAGTTATAATTGCTATTTGAATATCAAAAAGTGGATTAAGTCTGTTCTAAATTATGATGAGATTCACAGCAGCGTTCTAGGAGACTAATAGATTAGTGTTTCCAGAAGGTTCCTCATATCATTCAAAGAATTTTCTTTAAAGGTTTGCTGCCCCATCACAGCCTATTCCCACAATCCTTTCATGCTGCTGCCTCATTGGGCTTCTGGCAAGTTCCCCATGCAACAAGGCACCCTTAATGGTGTAATTTATTAGGGCTATGGAGGTTAATCTCTTGGAGGAAGGTTTAAATGTGTTAGAAGCAGATTGTTTGTTTGTTTTCTTTCAGGCTCTTCAGGAGAAGAGGGCACTTTTAAAGGTGAATAATATATAAGTAATAATAGGAGTCTGACAAATACAAAGCACCAGAAATTTGTAATCTAGCCCCCAAAGGGGTGGGTGAAACACTGGTTCTTCTGTTGCTCATTGCTTAAATAGTTACGTCCCACAGTACTCAGTGGACAAGATGCATTTCTAGCTATCTCTGATATTAATTTATCACTAAAAGAGAAATGTTGACTGAATTCAGCTTGTGCACTGAAAAGATGCTTGTGAGACCTCTCTTTTTCCACAAAAAGTGTTCTACACACTCATTTGTGTTGAATCAAGTGTTACTGATTGTCATTAGTTAGCTGTCTGATTCAGAATAAAACTATTTTGGAGATTTACAGATTGGGCACCTCATAAAGGAAACAGAGTTAAGAAAATCACCCTGTTCACTAAATGACTGGACAGTGGAAAATGTAACTGTATGTTTCCACTGGGATGTAGCATTGCAGGTTGTATGCCTTACATATTCCTCTAGTAGCAAAACAGAAAAATAAGGTAGCTGTTTAAAAAGTTTCTTGGTCTTTCAAGTTTTGATCCAAATTTGGTGCCGAATTTATGGCCACTGTATATTTTTGTGCAGGAGGAATGTTCTCACCAGAGCTCTATTTTTTATTTGGTAACTGAAGTTCTACCTTTTTGAAACGGTTCCAATTTGACTCCAGGTTTCTGGACAGCTTCTTTATTGTCACGGAGGGAGGACTGTTGAGATAGGTGCAACTAAACACACCGTCATTCCATTAATAAATTGGGGAGTTTGCTCAAAACGTAGTGCAGCCCAAGGATGTAATGTTTTTCCCCAAAGACCCTATATTCCATGAGGCCCTTTCTAAAGAGGTTTTTGGGAGAGCAACCAGTAGAGGATGGGTTTGGGGTAAATGGTGCAGAGCCAGGTAGGAATGTGAAGGCACAGTACCCTCTTCATAGGGTTACCAGATATCAGGCAAACGGAAGACATGTCTGGCAAGCATTTTAAAATGCATGATTTTTATCTCACTTTTTACTTATGGGGTTAAAGTACGCTGGAATGCCACAGAACACCTTATTTTTAGGGGAAGGCATGCCAGGGCCCCCTAAAAACAGAAGAATATTACATTAATACTACATTTTCTCCATGTGTCCTCCAATGTCCTCCTTTTCATACTTCCCTCTTCTCCTTTCCAGGCTTCGATATCTGGTAGCTCTACCTCTGCATGTATTGCTGTGGCTTCTGATACGTCACAGATTCAGGGAACTAAACCTCTTGCCTGTTTTTGATGGAACAGTGCCTCATGGAAAATTCCTCTCATTTGATCCATTTCCTAGGAGGTATATTGCAGGAAGGATGATAGGGCCATTAAGATGCAAAAATCTAATCAAAATTATTGTTAGAAGTCTAATAGTTCTGCAGAAAAATAGATTTGATCTCCTCAGAGCCCCTTTGTGAAACCAGGGGTTCACAATTTTTCAGATCAAGTTTGCAAATGAGTACCAACAGAAATGCTTTGGTACTCAAGGTGGGGCAAGGTGGGCAGTGGAGTGTGGCCCAGCAGCCTAGTCCCTTTGTGAAGCCAGAAGCAGAGTGGGAGGGAATGTAACTGCCATGGGGCCAGGCAGCAGGAGTGTGGCAGCAGCCCATTTCCTGTGTGAAGCAGGAGCCCCCAGTACAGCTTGTCTAGCTGGTGGTGTCCTGCAGATATGCATTTGCATGTTTGTGGCTGTTATGAAAAGTGTGTTTTAAATGCTGGACTACACATGTGTACTGCTTCTGTTAATCCCTGATTGTTTCAGCACTGCAGCGGAAGTGCACAGGAGCAGGTTTTGTACTCTGTACCTACACCTGCCATAAAAGAAGTTTGAGATAGCATTTGGCTCAGGTAATGCCAACTGCTGAAATGGTAGGCACCTGTAACCCCTATTCAAGTGCAGCCAAGACTGGGCCTGTGCTGAGTAATGTGCAGTATTTTGAACACTTGAATATCTCTTCAAGTTTTAACTGAATATTCAGGTTCATACAAATTTTACTTTATGGTTCTGAATTCTAATTCCTTTAGGAATGTGAATTTTATCATGAGAAATAAGTAATGGTGTTTAAAGCTGAAGCACCAAACAGTTCTGTCCTTGGGTCTACCTGCCGCTTTCTTTTTCTTTATGAATTTCTATAATAATTCAGTAGTGTCAGTTCAGTAGAGCGTTGGCAGAGCTTTGAGCTTGTGAGACAGTTTGAAAACTGGAATTGTGCCATAATGAGGAATTCCTTTTGAAATGTTTGTGACCTTTAAAGAATCTAGTATGAATTCATATACAGAGTTTCCTGCACTGTCATCAAAATTATAGCCACATTACAGAACATGTTAGGACAACTTGCCTGGTGCAGCTCTTTCGGAGTCATAACTGACATGAAATTGACAATGCACAATCTAATTTTGAAATGTATGGAATCAAAAGATTGAGGCGTCTTGTCAAGCAGAGGAGTTGTGTCTTGGCAGATGAACTGGAAATGGGTACATACAATGAACAACTTGAGAAACTAAATCAAATTCTCCCAGACAAAATTTTCCCACAGTACTTGAAACAATGAATAATGACACACTTTGTTAGGTCCCAAGCTTTTGTAACTCATTTTCATCTACACATTGCTTAATACTACTCTTTGTAAATAGAACATTCTCTAATGCATTTTTATATTTAAAGGGAACACAGTCAACTTAAAAATTGCATTTCACCCTGAATTTTTAGTTGCTACTGTTGCCAGTATCACCCAGGTTACTGTAAATGTGGGAAATATTTATTTTAAATAGTTTTATAGTACTTTATATGATTTGCGAATTTCATCATTTCGCAGTGTAGTCAGTTAAGTTGGTCACTTTTCCACCATGAATGGGTCTTTCATACAAGATCTGGGGGTGGGGGCGGAGAGTTTGGAAATAGAAAAAAGAAAATAATTTGTTTTTAAAAAGGTAGGGGGACTCAGGAGGCAAGTTTTGTACGTGAGCCTTTTCTACTTCTTTGTTTTTAAATTGACTGACTAGATTTCAGTATCAGAGTGACTGTCATAATCTTTGGAGAGGGGGCTTCCACACTATCACATACTTGAAAACAAAAACATTTAAACATGATTCTCTACATATAATCCTCTGTATTCCTCCTTACTATAATTAGTAACTAGATTTAAGTTTAGCTGCTTTTTTAAATAGAAGTGAGCTTGCTGTTAACTATTAAACCTACTGATTGAGACCTTAAGGAAGGAGAGGTGTGAGAAACAAGGTAATTTAATCGCTCTTCAAATTACTTAGGAAAAAATTTCTTTTATGCAGAATGTACTGAATAAGTATAATAAAATTGACTGATGTATTAAAATGACAACATATGTTTGCGAAAGAGACACTTTCCTTTCTATTAAGGAATCTTAATTACAGTTTTCCCTTTCCATTATGAAAAAATAAAATCATATGACCATCCAAAAATTTGACTCATTCAAGTATACATATCTCTGAGTAATACAAATTCCTGTAGGATATTCAATTGGAAGACTTCTCTATTGAGCCTAAATAAACATACCTTATCAGGGGCATATTGGATGTTCTCTTTCACAATACTAGAATTACCTGCTTAGATCTAGGCAGAAGGAGAAACCGATCATGATCACTGGGTCTTGAACGTAAATATTAATAAACAGAATGGGAAAAACTAGAATTATTTTTACTAGAAAATACCTTTTTTATGAGGGCTTTGGGGACCATGGTTTGAGTTTCCATTTCTCATTTAGTTTGTAGTGCAGTGTTTTACACAGGGAGAGCACAGTAATATACTGCCAAAATTTTCACAAAGGGAGCTTCCTGAAAAATATTCCATCTCATTCATTCATGTATAGCATGATGTGCCCAAGGTAGAATACATTCCTGTCTCTATCTAAAAATCTGTTAATTCCATATTCTTATTCTTCATCTCTTAAAATTAATCATTCTCTTTTCAGTCCCTCCGAAGTACATTATTTCTTGACCTACTATTCCTGTCTCTTGCCCCTTTTCTCTCTTATAGGTTGTGTTGTGTCTCTCTGGCACCTGGCAACCTTCTGTCAGCATTGGTAGTAGCAAATGTGTTGTCCTGTGGGCAATGTTCCGTCTAATTTTTTTGTAGGCTATGTGTGCAAAAATTTTTTGGTGTGTGCTAATATTAGCACTGTTGAATTTTGTTGTGTGCGCAGATTTCATGACCTGTGTGCGCAGGCACACGCATGATTTAGAGGAAACAGTGCCTGTGGGCACCACTGACTACAGTGGTGGCAAACGAGTAGTCATGGTGTCTGATTATGAAGTAGTTGGTTAGAGTGGGTCAGGTTCTCTTTGTTGGTGAGCTAGATGCTCAGGAGAATAGGTTCTCTTTAGTTTTTGGATGTGGCAGCTGTTCCAGTTGGTGCTCATAATAGACCTAAGATAGGGGCAGAGATGATTTTCAGTGGCTACAGAACTTGTATTCTGTGTGACTACAGTTTAGCCCTGTCTCTTTTCCTTTTGCATTGCTGAAGTTGTAAGTTTCCTTCTCCCTGTGTTCACCACATGGAGCATCCTTCATGCAGTCTAGGTGTATTGACTTGGTGGGGGAGTCAGAAAGGGAGTTCCGCTCAAAGTAGCTGTTAATCATACAATAAGGTGCAGAGAGAGAGAGTTGAAAATTTGAACAAGAAGGTCCAACTTTGAACATTTTTGAGTGGGTTGTGAAATACTTTGTGGCTTCCTTCCACATTAGTGTAATCAACTTGTGTCTGTAGTGGCTGAATCTTTGTGTGCACAGTGGGCATAAAGATTGTGGGGAAGGTTAGCAAGCTGATTCATTGGGATATGTTGCAAATTAATTTTACACAAAAAGCATGTAAGGAGAGATGGCGATCTTCAGACTCCAACAGCTTCCTGAAACAGAATTGGAGCGCAGCCATGAAGACTTTAGCAACCATGTTGTATTTTCCTGGATGTCTTTGCAAGAAAAAAGAACTAGAAACTTTAAAAATCAAAGCTTTGATTCTCCATCAATCAGCCCAAATTCTGGTGCTGTCAGTGAAAGATCTGTGTGAGGTTTCTGCAGCTCATTACTGCATCAGGAATCTGTGAATTTCTTCAAATGTAAGTTGGAAGCCATATCTTTGGCCCCACTAAATCCCATTTGTGTAGCTCCAGCATGGATTCCTCTGATAAGAGTGAATTCTTATTCAGCATTGCCAATCCCATGCTACCTCATTCCTGCCCTCTATGGCATATAGCAACAGTCCTCAAACTTTTTACATCGTGTCTGTGGCTGGGAACACAGCCAGATCAGAGCTGGAAGCAGAGCAGGGCTGAGCGATGCTCCTTTTCTGCTCTTCTGTAGGGGTAAGTACACTCCACAGTTTGGAGAGTCTGGCTTACATGGATTCAAGGGGGCACGAAGTGCTGCATTCTGGCAACTGCTGCTGACTTGAAAGCCTGTAGAGGCTATTGCAAGTCAATGTAAGTTAGAACAGTCTTAAGGTGTTGTACTTTATGTCGGGGACGAAGCTGGACTCCCACATGCTCTGGTTTACAACTGTTTCTCCTCTCACCTTCAGGTGCAGTGAAGTAGGGCTGTGTCCAGGGGTGTTGCTGCTGCAGGGCCCAGAGGGCTGCAGCCTGCCGACATCTCCAACCCAGCCCTGGCAGCAGGTGGGGCCAGATCAGGCCCGCTGGCGCCACGGGAACTGGATCTGAGCCCAGACCACCTGCTGCTGGCCAGCCTGGATCCAGCTCCTGCCACTGCTGGCCAGCAGCAGGTGGCCTGGCCAGGCCTGATCTGGCTCCAGCCACCACCTGATGGTGAGTGGCAAAAGACCCAGGCTCGGATCTGGCCCCTGCCACTGCTGGCCAGGGTCTGGCAGCCCCACCAGGCCTTATTCTGTTCCAGCTGCTGCATGCCTGGCAGTGGCAAGGAACCCAGGCTTGGAACCAGCTCCTGCTGCTGCCAGCCAGGGGCATGTGGCCCAGGCGGGCCCGCTTCGGCTCCGGCTGCTGTCTGTCGGCCAGCAGCAAATAGCAGGAGCTGGATCTGAGCCTGGGCTGTTTGCCAGTGGTTGGGAGGCAGCAGCTGGGGCTGGATTGGACCCTCCCATGCTGCCAGCCACTGGGCAGTAGCAGCAGGGGCCAAATTGGGCCCCAGCGCTGGATTGGACCCTGGGGTGGGGCCACGCAGCAGGGGATAGGGCCCAGCCCTCTTTTCAGGGGCACAGAGCCCCTGGCTGCAGCCCACCACTTGGGTCTGGACTGACGTCTCCAAATTACACAGCAAAATTTGTGCTATGTGTTGAAATAACTACTAGTAATTTTAATTATGTATGTTTGAACAGAGACTATTCTTAGTTCGGGCTTTTAAATATTACAGTAGTATGTGATCACTAATACAAAAGCTTTTGAAATATTTCTTCCACTGCTTTTAAAAGTTAGTACATATTGTTTCTACTTTGTAATAAATGTATTTGAATTAATTACTTAATCTCACTATATCTATTTTTACTCTTTTAGTTGAAATGCTATGGCCAGATGCTGCTGACAGAGGTTTATAAGCGCCTGAATTTGGTTGAGTCTGACTACTTTGGAATTGAGTTCCGGACCACCCAGTCATATTGGGTATGTAATGATTCCTGATTAATTCTTTATAATAAAAGGCTTGGGTTAATGCTGCCATTTGACTGTCAGAAGATGTATGGAACCCCGTGCGAGAGTCTTTCAGTGAATCTGGTTCATCCATCAGTCAGTTCAACATATTGCTTCACAAAGGCTGTAACTTAAAAAGGTACACAGTAAGGCAAAGAATCTGAGCCATCTTGGTCCCCCTCCACTGAAAAAACAAAAATAATCATCTGTTTATTGATGTTTCTACACAGCATAGTTTTTTGGGGGAGGCAACTGGTGACAGATGGTGTGGAAAAAGCTGACGTAATCAGTACTTTTTTGCCTCTCTTCAGAGGCAAGGTCAGCTACCAGATTACTGTGCTGGGCAGCACAGAATGAGGAGAAGGTGAACAGCCCTCAGTGATGAAAGAACAGGTTCAGGACTATTTAGAAAGGCTGGACGTGCACAAGTCCATGTGGCCAGATGCAATTCATCTGAGGGTGCTGAGGGAATTGGCTGATGTAATTTGCAGAGCCATCAGCCATTATCTTTGAAAGCTAGTGGCAATTAGGAGAGATACCAGATGATTGAAAAAAAGCGCAGGTGTTTGTGTCCATCTTCAAAAGAAGGAAGAAAGAGGATCCGGGGAACTATAGACCAGTCAGCCTCACCTCAGTTTCTGGAAAAAACGTGGAGCAGGTCCTCAAGGAATCTATTTTAAGGCAGTTGGAAGAGAGGAAGGTGACCAGGAATAGTCAAAAGGAATTTTCAAAGGGCACATAATGTGTGACTATTCTGACTCCATGTGTATGGGGAAAGGTGGACTTGATATAGCTTGACTTTAGAAAATCTTTTGATATGGTCTGCCACAGTAAGTTAGACATATGGGTTAATGAATTAGGTGTAAGATGGATACTGGTTAGGTTGCAGGGATCAATGAGTCAGTGTATAGTTGGCAGTCGTTAACAAGCGGAGCGACCAAGAGGTTGGTCCTGGGGCTGGTTTTGTTCAGCATCTTCATTAATGATCTGGAGGATGGTGTGGGTTGCATGCTCAGGAAGTTTGCAGATGACACTAAACTGGTGGGTGTGATAGACACACCTGATCGTAGGGCTAGGATCCAGAGTGACCTAGATAAATTAGAGGATTGGGATGGAAGAAGTCTGATAAGGTTCAATGAGGACAGATGCAGTCCTTCACTTAGGATAGAAGAATCTCACGCATTTCTACAGCCTGGGGACGGACGGACAGACGGACGGACTGACTGACTGGCTAGGCCAGTGGTTCCCAACCTTTTCTCTGCCGTGGCACACCTTGATACCTTCAAATTTTTCAAGGCACACCACTATTAAAAACGTATGAATATTCAAATTAGCTTAAATTACTTAAGAATACTCATGAACCATGGCACAGTGTTTCGGAAATGCTCCTATGTGGGGTAGTAGGGGTGGCAAAACACGGGAGGTCAGGAGTTGTGTGCGGTGGCAGGAGTGAGTGTCAGGAGCACAGCAGGGTAAGGGTGGCAAAAAAGGATAAGGGGAGCCATGTGGGGAACAGCACAAGGGTGGCAAGAGAGGAGAGAGGAAGGGAGAACAAGAGTGGCTTTGGGGGTGGGCAGAGGGGAACCTGGGGAGTGGGGAGGTAGGGCAGGGGAGCATGATGCAGCACCAACTTCCCCCTTTTCCATAGTGGCTCCCTGCCACCGAGGGCAAATCCTCACCCCACTGCTGCTCCCTCTCACCCCAATGGGTCCCGTCCTCCCCTCCCCCAGCCCCCTGTTGCCTGTGATGTACCCTTCCATCACTGCAGGGGCTAGAAGTAGGCCTCCAGCCCCCAGCTACACCCCCCACACAGCCAACCCACAACCCGAGGTATACACCCTCTGCTACATAGCCACTCCCACCCACTTCTGCTACACACACCTGCCCCATGCAATCCCAGCAGCCCTCCTGCCCAAAGCCCTTACCTGGGCTGTTTGCAGGCTGCCTGATACAAGCTGCTCCGCCTTGCAGGGGGAGATTCACACACTCCCAGCCTCCTGCCCCTCTCTGCTGGCTGAGCCTAAGGTGGAGCCACCAGAACACTGTGTTTGGGCTGCTCCTGCTATTTTTAGGGGGACCTCTGGATCTCCACATTCCAGTGCCTATTTTTAGGGGGGTCAGAAGGCTGCTTGCCTAAAAATAGGAGGGCCCCAGAACTGTGTTCCGGTGCCTTCCCCTTACTTTAACCCCTGCCTTTTCCCAGCCCTGCACAGCCCACGTGGCTGGGCTGAGCAGGGAGGGAACTTTAACTCCAGCTTTTGGGGATGCTTGCGGCACACCGGTATGCCCCGATGATTACTGACTCATAACCAGCTTCTTGTCAACAGTACTGTGCTGATATTGCCAAGGAGGCTAATGGCAGGTTGGGTTGCATTAGCAGGAGCATCGTCAACTGATGGAGGGAGGTGATTATTCCCCTCTGTTCAGCACTGATGATGCCACATCTGGAGTGTATTGTCCAGTTCTTCTTCGAGCAGTGTCCCCACTGCTCCACTGTAGGTGTGTGGCTGCGCCCGCACCTAACACCGGATATTTTGATAGCAGAGTGTCAGAGGGGGGAAGCGCGCTGCCACGGTGACGTCACGGCTATCTTCCCGCCTTTGGAATGCACGCTCCCCCCTCCCACCCGTCAGTTCCTTCTCAGCCGCCTCAGCACTAACAACCGTTTGAGAGGAGCTCCTTACCTCAGTTGTATGTAGTTAGTTAGTTAGTTCCTCATAGTGATTTAGCGTTACTTAGTTATTTTTCTTTTTTGTTCTTTTCAACATTTACCTGTCCAAAAAACCCCAAAAAAACAACAGAGTTGAAAACGCAGTGCCGGACGGCAACAACAAAGCGGCTATGCCTAACGCCTCAGGATTCAAGCGCTGCACAGATTGTCGTGACCCTGTACCACTTTTGGACGGGCACGACAGATGTATAAAATGCCTGGGAGAGGCACATTTGGCGAGCTCCTGCCCTCACTGTGCCTCACTGAAGGCAAGAGCGAGGAGGGAACGCAGCAGGAGACTAAAGATTATGCTGATGGAAGGCGCGCTCCGCCTGGCATCGGAGCCGAGCACCTCTCCCCGCAGGACATCCGGGGGACAAACCGGCTCCCAGCCGCCATCCCCAGCCTCCTCTGCTACAGACAAAAAGGGGCACAGCTGGTCCCATGTTAAGGAGACTCTGGCTCCCCCCAACAGTTCGGGGTGCAGCAAATCTAAGCTGCAGGAAAGCCCCGTGGCGCAGAGGCTGAAGAAGCCGTCAGTTAGCACGCCGCCACCGGACCGTTCTTCACTGGCGCCGGGGCTTACTGAGAGCACCCCGGCACCGATCATGCTGCCCGCGGCTCCGTTGCCGCAGTCCTCCACCGGCACCATGGCCATGGCAGCAACGGGTCCGATCCAGCTAACCGCCACGGCACCGGCACTGGCGCCGAGCAGCGCTGTGCAAGCACCGGCTTTCCCTACCCCAGCAGCGATCCAGATGCCGGCGCCTCCTTACCAGCCTCCGGTGCCGCCTTACCAGCCTCCGGCACCCTGCATTGTTACCTACCAGGATCGGGCGCAGGTGTCTGAGGCAGGTTCCCGATGTAGGAGCAGATCTTCCTCTCCACCCAGGAAGAGACCCAGGAAGACGAAACACTGTCTCAGGCAGGATTTTTCTTCCGATTCCTCCTCACGTCTCTCTCCATTGTACGGCATGCAGTCGTCTGACGACGAAGAGCGGTCTCGATCGCCCTCAGATAACCGTTCCATCACGAGTTCTGTATCAGAGATGGACGATAGAAATACCGGAGTCCCATTGCAACAGACGGGACTCGATAAACTGCAATTCCAGTCATGCCAGTGGCAACCTAACACCTGTTGCCAGTATCCTCCTTATGCCATGCCGTGGGCCCCTTGGGTTAACTAGCCAGGCTATCCGCCAACGCAAATGACTGGGGTACCCCCTCAGGTTCAAAAACTACACCAGGCACAGGGTACTACGCTTCCCACCTCTGGGTCATCAGATGATCTCGCCACCCAAACGAGATCACATGGGGTGGCAAATATGGACGAGACACAATCGAAGGGTGATGAAGCCAGACAGTTCCAGGATCTTTTTAAGAGAGTGGCTACAGCCTTGGACTTGCCAGAATAGCCTGTTAGTGCTTCCAAGCACAGGTTGTATAGAATCCTTCAGGCGAGTACCTCATCCAAAGTCTCAATGCCCATGGATGAAGGCATCATGGAGCCGGCTACTTCAATATGGGAGACCCCAGCTTCTGTACCTCCCACAAGCAAGAAAATTGATGATAAATACTTCATTATGCCTGGTGATAACGAGTTTCTATTCTCACACCCACCGGCCAATTCGCTAGTCATAGACGCTGCAAATCAACGAATGAAATAGACCTATACCAGAGCATCGCCACCGGATAAGGAGGATGGAAAGACGGATGTAATGGGCAGGAAGATTTATACATCTGCCACACTCCAACTGAGAATAGCAAATTATGTTGCCCTATTAGCAAATTATAATCATGAGAACTATGCCAAGTTGGCAGAGCTTTCCCAAATACTTCCTGAAGAGAAAAAGGACTGTTTTAATGCGGTCCTTCGGGAAGGCCTACTGATATCAAGGGTGGCTCTACAGACAGCATTGGACGCGGCAGACACAGCGGCACGTAGCATTGGCTCGGCAGTGGTGCTCCGTCGATCAGCATGGCTCCACACAGCGGCCCTCCCGCGACAGCTACAGGCCATTATAGAGGATTTGCCTTTCGATAGGATTAAACTGTTTGGAGAAAAGACAAACGATATAATGCACTCGTTAAAAGATTCAAGAGCCACTCTTCGCACATTAGGAATTCAACCACCCACGTACAGACCTCGTACCAACAGGTATCAATATAATAGAAACAATAGATTCTCCTACCAACAACAGCGTAGGAGGTTCGAGTCTTCGCGCCCAAGATCCAGGCAGCAAAACAGCAGGCGTAGGCAAGCTGCCCAACCAGCACAAAACGTGCAACCCCAGTCGAACCAGCAGCACTTTTGAACACCAGGTCGAGGGTTTGTCTCTCCAACGTATACCATCTTCCCTTGAACGAAATCAGCCGCCCGTACAGTTTACTGACAAACTAGCACCGTTCATCCACAGATGGGAGTCCATTACATTGGACAAATGGGTGTTAGAGATTGTTGAGTTTGGCTATTTAATATCCTTCATAGCCACACCCATCCCCAAATCCCCTTCCCTGTCCCTCTTCAGGGACCCCTCTCATGTACAACTTTTGAGGGAGGAAGTGACTACTCTCCTGACCATAGGAGCGATCCAGGAGGTCCCGGTACAATATAGGGGCAAGGGATTCTATTCCAGATATTTCTTAACATGGAAAAAACGGGGTTGGAGACCCATCTTGGACCTCAGAGATCTTAATAAATTTGTTCGAGTGCATAAATTCAAAATGGTAACGCTGTCTAATATCCTTACATCTTTAGAGAGAAATGATTGGCTGGCATCCCTCGACCTCAAGGACGCATATTTCCACGTTACGATACATCCAGCACACAGGAAATTCCTGCGCTTCATGTTCTTGGACATGCATTACCAGTTCAATGTCCTTCCCTTCGGACTATGCACAGCGCCGAGAGTATTTTCAAAGATTATGGCAGCACCAATAGCATATCTACGTCAACGGGGCGTATCTGTTTTCCCCTACCTGGACGACTTCCTATTGAGAGCATGCTCCTTTGCCGCAACCCAGGAGGCAGTGAAGCTGACGGAATCTTTATTTCTCTTGCTGGGCCTCACCATCAACTACAGCAAATCTCTCATGACTCCAACTCAACAAATTCAGTTCATAGGAGCTCAAATATGTACTCCTACTTGCAGAGCATTTCTCACAGCGGACACGGTTATAGCCCTGTTGGCTATCATAGACCAGGTCCGAATTTCCCCGTTGGTTTTGGCCCTCACTTGCATGCAGCTTCTTGGGCATATGGCAGCGGCAACTTACCTGGTCCCCAACTCCAGACTGCACATGAGACACCTGCAGTTGTGGTTCTTGAAGGAATTCAAGTCGCACAGACACGCGAAGTATCGGCGGCTGTCAGTTCCGCAGGCAATCAAAGACTCTCTCACGTGGTGGACCTCCCCACGAAACATGCTCCAAGGGGTCCCGTTCGCTCCAGACGGTGCAGACGTCCTTATTTCCACAGATGCCTCCCTCGCGGGATGGGGTGCCCACCTTGGGCACCTGACAATACAGGGCAGATGGGCCCACCAGGAGGCTACCCTTCATATCAATATCCTCGAGCTACGAGCAGTGCGAAACGCCTGTCAACATTTCCTATCGATTATACGCGGCAAGAATGTAAAGATTCAGACAGACAACATGGCGACTATGTATTATATCAATCGCCAAGGGGGAGCTTGCTCGCGAGCCCTGTGTCTAGAGGCAGTGAAGTTATGGCACTGGTGCCTGGCTCACGATATCCGCATTTCAACTGCGTACCTACCGGGTGTACTGAACACGGTCGCAGATGATCTAAGCAGAAACTTCCTGGATCCACGAGTGGGAACTGAACGACACAGTTCTCACGAGCGTATTCCGACGCTGGGGTTACCCGAGCGTGGACCTGTTCGTGACCCAGGCCAACAAGAAGTGTCTGCTGTTCTGTTCAAGAGCGGGTCACGGTTCCGGATCTCTAGGCGATGCGTTTCTAACCACGTGGGACCATGGTCTCCTTTACTCTTTTCCCCCGATTCCTTTGATCCACAAAGTTCTTCAAAAGGTAAAACGGGACAAAGCAGTGGTGATATTGATAGCCCCAGGCTGGCCGAGACAGGTCTGGTACACTCTACTGATACGCATGTCCAAGGACTCACCCTTTCCCCTGCCACTAATTCCCAGTTTATTAACTCAGAACAAAGGCAAGACACGCCACACTCACCTCAGCAGGATGCACCTCACGGCGTGGTTCCTCGATGGTTCAATGAAAAGGAGGGACAGTGTTCTCACAGAGTGAAACAGGTGCTACTAAATAGTCGGAAGCCAGCGACGAGGGTTACCTACTTGCAAAAATGGAACAGATTTCTTACCTGGTGCCAGCTGAGGTCAGTCGTTCCGCAGTTGGCATCCATTCCAGCGGTACTGGACTATCTCCTCGACCTGAAAGAGAAAGGGTTGACAATGGCCACTCTGAGGGTACATCTAGCGGCAATATCCACATTTCACGAGCCAGTAGATGATTGTTCCTTATTTTTGCATTCTATCATCAAGCGCTTCCTTGTGGGAGTGCAAAATACTTACCTGGATGTCAGACCTCCTGTTTATCCATGGGACCTTTCTTTGGTTCTGCGGGCACTTACCAGGCCACCATTTGAGCCCATGGCTACCTGCTCATTACTGCATCTCTCAATGAAGGTGGCTTTCCTGGTGGCAGTAACATCAGCCCGACGAGTAAGCGAACTGGGGGCTCTCATGGCTTGCCCCCCATTTACGATGCTTATGAAAGACAAGATCTCTCTTCGGCCCCATCCGAAATTTATGCCAAAGATTTCTTCTATGTTTCACATTACCAGACGATTCACCTCCCGGTTTTTTACCCAAAACCTCATGCCGGCCCAGAGGAGGCAGCGTTACACACTTTGGATGTGAAATGGGCGGTCTCGTTCTATACTGATAGGACGAAATCCTTCCGGAAAACTCCTCGCCTATTTATTTCAGTAACGGAAAGATCTCAGGGCAATCCCATATCGAATCAAAGATTGTCCAAATGGATCTCGAGCTGTATCTGGCTCGCCTATCAGAAACGTGGACTCGAACCTCCTGGCGTTATCAGGACTCACTCTACTAGAGCGGTTTCTAGCACCACAGCCTTCCTTCGAAACGTTCCCGTATTGGACATATGTAAGGCTGCCACTTGGGCGTCGGCAGACACTTTCGTGAAACACTATGCCATGGATCAACATGCCTCTATGGATACTTCCGTGGGTCTTGCAGTGCTTAACACCGTAAGAAGGGACAACTCCGAAGGTCCCCCCTCCAGGGAGTGACACTGCTAGGTAATCACCTACAGTGGAGCAGCGGGGACACTACTCGAAGAAGAAACGGAGGTTACTCACCTTGTGCAGTAGCCGTGCTTCTTCGAGATGCGTGTCCCCGCACTGCTCCACTACCCACCCGCCTCCCCTCTCCTTCGGAGTCTCATCCACTGGGTACTCCGCGGTAGAGAAGGAACTGACGGGTGGGAGGGGGGAGCGCGCATTCCAAACGGCGGGAAGATAGCCGCGATGTCACGGTGGCAGCGCGCTTCCCCCCTCTGACACACTGCTATCAAAATCTCCGGTGTTAGGTGCGGGCGCAGCCACACACCTACAGTGGAGCAGTGCGGGGACATGCATCTCGAAGAAGCACGGCTACTGCACAAGGTGAGTAACCTCCGTTTTGCCCCTGCTTCCCACCCCAACTATAGGAAGAATGTGGATGAATTGGAGAGGGTGCAGCAGAGGACAACAGAGATGATTAGGGGGCTGAAGACTTCTTCTGACTTGAAATGGACTTGTTTAGTTTACAGAAGTGAAGAGTGAGGGGAGGATTTTATAGTAGCTTTAACTACTTGATGGTAGGGGGTGGTTCCAATGAAGGTTGGGCTAGGAGGTTGTTCTCAGTGGTGGCAGATGACAGAACAGGGAGCAATGATCTCAAGTTGCAGTAGGGAAGGTTTAGGTTGGATATTAGGAAAATCTTGTTCTTTAGGATGGTGGTGAAGCACTGGAATGGGTTACTTAAGGAGGTGGTGGAGTGTCCATCCATATAGGTCTTAAGGTCTGGTTTGATAAAACTCTGGCTAGAATGATTTTAGTTGTGATTGTTCCTGCTTTAAGCGGGAGTTGGACTAGATGACCACCTGAGATGCCTTCCAACCCTAATCGTCTATGATTCTGTGATCATGTTAATTAAATCTTATGAGCTATCAGCCCTGGTACTGCCAATTGGTTTTTTTGGTCTTTATCTTGCTTGTGTTGTTTGAACTCAGTCCTTTTCTTTCCCAATATGTACATCAAAAACAGGGGATTTTTGAATGGCTTCTTCACCAAGTTTTAATTTTAAAACAGTGGTGCCCAAACTTTTCCTGTTGTCCCCTCCCTACCCCCCGGACACACACCCTACTGCTTACCAGTAGTGGAATCACTCCATTATGAAGCAATTGGCTCAACAAAGGAGCTTGGGCAAGAGGGCAGAACTGTTCTGAAGGCAGAGATGGAATGATAAGCTGGTCTGAGGGTTGAGTGTGGCTCTGGCTGTGACTGGAGCTGGGCTGGGGACAGAGTGGGGCTTGGTGGGGAATCCTTCCTGCCCATCATGGGGCTGGCTGAGGTCTTGCAGTGCACCTCCCTAAACATAATGTACCTCTGTGCCCTCTTCCCACCCCCACCCCAAGGAAGCACACCCCTTAGTTTGGGGATCATTGTTTTACAGGGAAGGATTTGACCATACACATCTTTATCTTATACAGAATTGTAACTTCAGTATATATATTACAAACTGTGGTGAATTTTGTATAGGCTTTTTGTTCTATTTATGCTGTCTCTGTATATTTAAAATGATTTATTATTTTTTGTGTGAAAATTCCAAGAAGATGCAACACTGTCCTTCTGTAAAAATGAAGTAGCTCTAATACAGTTTCCCAGTGCAACTTTAACTACACCAAAATACGCATATATAATGTAGAGGTTTATTGCAGAAGTGGGTAGGTGAGGGTTTTTTTGGCCTTTGGCCTGCATTGTGCAGGAGGTCAGAGTAGATGATCATATTGGTTCCTTCCAGTCTTAGAGTCTGGGTCTATTTCATTGCTGCTGTTCTTGTGTTTTCATGTGTCTATACTGTTGTTAGCTCTTTAGAAATACGAATGCATATTCTCAGGGATTCTGCTTTCGTTTGCTATAAAAGAGCAATAATTTTGTGGAAGACTCTGGTGTTGACACTCTAGTCAAGCTCTGCATTGTTGCCATAGTTGAGTGAGGCAAGCCAAATGTGGAAGGAAAAAGGGAGGATGAGGGCATAGCTTCCGTCATAAATGTGAAGCTGAGAATCTGAAGGTCTGAGTTAATGTTTGTGTGTAATGCAGTGGTTTTCACATGGTTCCCTGGCCTACTCCTTTCAGCACTGATGGGACAGTTTACTCCTTTTCTGATTTGGCTCCTTTCATACAGTGATGAGAGAAACAGTTAGCACTGTACTTATCAACTTTTTTTTTGGCAGTGTATCTTTAAGTTTGAGTCATGGCGAAGCGTGTTTGTAACTGTCTGGCAGGAGAAAATTTTCAGACTGTTGCAGTGAAATAGGGAGAGAAATACATATTCATTTAATAAGTCTTTCTGTTGAATTTAGTTTTGGTGTTTTACAACATTTATGCATCATTTGAATATGGATATTAATTTTTAAATTTGGTCTCATTTCCAGGTCTGGCTTGAGCCTATGAAACCTATCATTAAGCAAGTACGAAGTAAGTATGTATTTAATTTTTTTTAAAGACTTTAACTTTAATGATGTTGAGGTAGTTTGTTTTCATAGTTGTTTTTGATTTCAGTCAGGTTTGCCTGGTTTTGTGCTTGTTATGTGCATAGTAGATTAAAAATGCATCTTCAAACACAACCCTTAGGATGGCTTCAAGCTCTCTAATAGCATTAAATATTTCCACAATATGTGATGCCATTCATAGTTTCACTACCATATTGAATTACCACATTCTTTGTGAGCTTTCTTAATTAAATGTAGATTTTTTTTCTAGATAAGCTAATGTTGCTTCCTCACAGACCTAAATCTTGTCCAGTGAGTTGCTTGCTGTTGGCCAATAAGAGCCCTGTTCTGTAAGGTGCTGAATGTGCAGTCCCATTGTTTTAAATAAAAGCTGCGGATATTCAGCATCTCACAAGATTGTTTTCAGCCAGCCAACAAATGGAGGAGGCCTTTTCAGCCATCATCTCCTCCTTATAAACCCACCTCATAACTAAATCCCAGTATACACTTTGCTTTGATGCAGTTAATTTGAAAAGTCTTGATTCTTGTGTTGTTTTAGACCACACAATGATAAAGGATCCAGTTGCTTCATTATGGTACTATTTAGTAGCCATAAACTAGACAACTTTCTTCTTGCTCCTAGTGGAGTATGTGTAACCTTTGGATGGGCTAGAATTCATTAATAGCCCTTCTCCAGTGCCTCAAAAAACTTTTTTTAAACCCCCCAACTCCTATAACAAAGCAGCTGAATTAACTACACTAAAACAAACAAGGACCTGTGGCACTGAAAGACTAGCTAATTTACTTATTGCGTGAACTTTTGTGGGAGAAGATCCCACTTCATCAGATGCTGTGGGATATTCTCCCACGAAAGCTTATGCAGTAAATAAATTTGTTAGTCCCTAAGTGCCACAGGACTCCTTGTTTGTTTTTACTGAACTAGACTAACACAGCTATCCCTTTGGAACTTTATTAACTATTAACATGATAAATCTTATCATAAGAAAACAAAATGAATTTAAACTGAACAGTCTCCATAGAAACATTGTGAGAAAGAAACCTAAGGGTCCCAAAGTTTAGGTGGAGTTCACCCAAATCTCAGTTATTGTCTTGGCTCAAGTCCAAAGGCTTGAGTTGTAAGAAGCAGCAGTTCTCTTCTTTGGTTGCAGGGACCTTAGGTAGAAATCCATGCAGGTTTTTTTTTCCGTCTTCTGGAACTAGTACCATCCAGTCAGCTTACTGGTTGACCAGCAATCAGTATGCGAATACTCTGCTGCAAAATGCTCCACATCAGGGAGGAAACACCTTGCTGTCCACTTGTGGCTCAGCTTCTCCCAGTCACACGTAAGCTCTTCTCATTGCAGCTGTGTGGCTCCTGCTCTCATGGGATCTGACCAAAGCAGCAGTAGAAAACCTTGTGGCATATGTTCAATGGAACCACCCACTTAATTCCCAGAAACTTCTGGACCTGAGCAGCCAAATCTGCCCAGCAATATAACCCAGCCTCAAGAGATCCCTAAAAGAGATGCTCTTTAATTAGGCATATGGGTTACATATGCATTCAGGAATTGCATTCTAAGCATCTTGGAAATATCCTCTAAACGTGGCATGCTACCTCTGCAGATGATCTGAAACCAGCTCATGTCTGGGAATCAGTAGTCCTTTATGTGTGTTTTTTATAAGCGCCGCCTAGAGCTGTTAAACCTGGATTCAGAAGGCTGCGATCTAGTCTGTTTAGGAGATATATGGTAAATATTTTTTGGCAGCAGGAACTGATGCTTGTATTTGCAGTTGTAACTCTGGGGCTTTTGGTCTTTGTGTACTGGATGGAACTTGAAATTACTGAGAACCTGTCACTTGGCAATGATATACATCTGGATAGATTGGATTACTGCTAGGTCTAAAGTGAGTAATGTCAATCATACTGCTGGAGCTTTGTTTAGCTTTGGTTATTCTGATGTGGAAAGAAACAGGAATGTTCTGGTTTCCTACACCCACTATGCAGCAGGAGGACAATATCTGCAGTGAAATTGCTTCCAGTCTTTGCCCAGTAATAGAGATTTTCAGCACTGATATTCTCTGCTTTGTTATCACAGAGTGAAATCAAAGGCCCAAAGAAAAGATGAGAATATATAGGGAGCTGATATCCTTTGAAATCTAGCACTGAATAGTTAGGCTGTGTGTATGCCATGTACAAGACATTCATCTTCTACAACAGGAGTAAGTGGGTAATTCACTTGCTGCCTCTAAATGTAGGGATTTTATGGAATCACAAGTGCAGGGAAGTGTGGTAGATTCCCACTCCTGCCAGCAGTTCCATTGACTAAGTTCTCAGGGATTTCCACAGTCGTTTATGGAGTTACCATCTTCCATGGAGGCAGTAGTCTGCAGAAGCTTATGTTCACTTTTGATCCATTGGGTGCTCCATTATATGTGATTGGAGAATTTTGGTTAGCAGTGTCCATGTGGGTCGCACTATCTCATGTTGCTCCTGGTGGCTACATAGCACTGTGTCACAAAACATCCCACGGTTCCTTCTCAGCTGCCCTTGACATGAGATGGAGCTATAGCAGCACCTCCTTGCTTCTGTCACATGTACCTCTTAGAGTAGCGTTAGTACAGTTTTAGAGCAGAATTAGTTTGGTGTCTGGCTGGTGAGTCTTGCCGACATGCTTAGGGTTTAACTGATCACTGTATTGGGAGTCAGGAAGGAATTTTCCCCAGGGCAGACTGGCAAAGGCTGTGGGGGTTTTTCCCTTCCTCTATATAGCATGGAGAACAACTCACTTGCTAGTAGATTCTCTGTATCTCAGAGTCTTTAAACCATAATTTGAAGATGTTAACTCATCATAGGTTAGAGGTTTATCACAGGAGCATGGGGGGGAGGGGAGGGGGAGGTTGTGTGGTCTGCATTGTGCAGGAGGTCAAACTAGATGACCACGGTGGTCTCCTGATCTCAGAGTCTGAGCTATATCTACCCCCTCCCATTTAATTTCCTAAAATTGTTTGTGTATGTGTCTTCCTAACTGCTATTAGATAAGATTCTCTTAATTCATATCGTGCAGCATAGCCTTAATCCCTTTCTCCCGGGGGAATGCTCCCAACGGGGGCATGCCTGTAATCCCGGCAGGGCCAGACTAATGCAGGGGCTTTCAGGGCTGCAGCCCAGAGCCCTGGGTTAAGGAGGGCCCCAGGGCAGTTCCAGTCTCTGGCACATTACCAGTCTGCACAATGCCACAGCGCTGGCTCATCCCACTCCCAGGCCCTGGCTGGACTGCCCTAGCTGCCCTGAGTGCTCCCAGACCACCTCTGCATCAGCTCATTCCATGGCACCACCCTGCAGTGCTGAGCACTAAGCCCCCATGCCCCTCTGTCACAGGGGCATACTGAGGAAGGACCACATTGCCCTGGGGAGGGGTGCCAGTTAGTCCTCCTTTAGAGGAGGAGTTGCCTGGGTCCAATGACTGTTGCAGGCAGCCAGGGCATGCTCGAGGCCCTGGCCCCTCTTTCCCTGTACTGGGCACAAGGAGGGAGCTGTAGGTACCAGATCCCCTTACAAGAATCTCAGCTTCAGCCTCTGGTTAGCCCTGCCACCTCCACAGCATGGGCAGAGCAGGAAATGGGCCCAGAGAGCCTTCCCATGAGGAGCTGTTGACATTGCTGCTGCTACCAGTGGGTGGAGGTAGTGAAGGAGGACACAGCCCACAGACCCTCCTCTCCCACCCACAGGGTTTTGCTGTCAATGGAGGGCACCAAATGTAAGTGTGGCCCCCAGAAGCCGGACTTGAAGACCCACAGTACACCACTGTCTTGGCATGTTGGTCGACGACTGGCCAGGGGCCTATAAGATCTAGTAGTCCTGTGTTTGGGAGGGCGTTAATCTGGCCCTGAACTCTAGGGTTTAAGATGCATTTCTTGCCAGTAGGCAATTCCTGTCTGGGATTGGCATTCCCAGTATATCAGGTATCTGAGCTAGACATGCGTACCTCAGACGGGCGTGCATTGCCACAACCTGAAGTCTTGTGCAAGAAAAACAGGGGACCTCATGTTCAAACTCCTCCTGAGGGGAAAGTCTCTGTGCTCTGACATCTCCCGACTCGTCTCGGCCCAGATGCCTGTCTTTGGCAAAGGCCTGTGATAGACGTTTCCTCCCACCCTAACAGAGGAAATTGCAGTCCTCAAAACAGTGGTTAAATAGTGTGCGAGAGCCTCACCTTCCAAGGAAGGAGCTAAGAAGAAATGATCCCTGGGTCGCTCAGCACTTTTGATACAGACAGCAGTGCTGTTGAGCACCTGTGAGCTGGTGGAATCTAGTACTGCTGGTGCTGTGAAGGCCAAAGACCTAAATCTGCAGCACTGAGAGAAGTGGCAAAAAGTGGCCTTCTCCTCTGCAGTACTGAGAGCTCCTTAAATTTGTGGCACCAGGCAGCACCACCTACTGGCTACCTGGCACATAGTACAGCCATGTTGGTATCATCAACTGCTGCAGCTTCAGCACCATCACCACCAACATCCTCCTCCATAGCAAAGCTGGTGATACCACCAAGAGTTTGTTCTCCACAAAGGCCTGCTATTCTCTGCAATGCTGAAATCTCCTTTTCTTGGTACTGATGTTACTCTGGATGCTCAGTCCTGTGCCAGTCGAGGCCATCATCCAGATTGTGCCCTCAGTTCCAGAGAGGAGGCTGATGATAAAGAAGGGGGACATTTACTATTTGTGCCGCACATCACCAATTCAGACACCCCTTGGACCAGGCCCACAATGACAACATGGAATCAACATGTGGGGACACTCTGGCTGGTATGGACATCTATGGATGCCATCACCAATGCTGTTTCCTCCACAATGGCCTTATTGCAAGGGTTCTTAACTTTTTAGAGGCTCTGCAACTCCTACAGTGATACATGGTAACCCTGCACCCCCACCAAAAAAAAAACAATGGTAATCAATATTGATTGTGCTTTTAGGTTGTTACTCCTGCACCCCTTGGACTCTAGGGGGTGCAAGAACCCCTGCCTTACTGGGACCCATGGGCCGCTTACAGGAAACAATATTCTAGGCCTCTTACCTCCCACAGGGAGACACCGAGACATTCTCTGTCAGCCTTGGTAGGGGGACCTGCCAACCCTATGGAGGGGAATTAAAATCAGGAAGTCTCTTCCCCCAACCAATATCTCTTCATCGTCTCTGGACAAAGCTGTCATGCCTCCACCACTCACAACAGCTGGCCTCTTTAAACAATCTCAGGAGCTATTTAAAAGTATTGCTGACTTGCTCGAGTTTCTATTGGAAGAAGTTGCAGAGTCTCAAAGCAGGCTGTTGTACTACTTATAATCATCAGCTTCCTCAAAGATAAATGAGGCACTGATTGACTTGACAAACCTCTGCAGTGATACTCTAAGGGTGTCGATTTTTTGTTTTCACAAGCCGCACCAAATTTCTTGGTGTAGAGGCTGAGGAAAAAATGGGACAGAAAATACCACTCCAGAACCAGCCTGTATGATAAAGATTAGAAATGCTTAAACTTTTTTAGGTATGAGACCTGTTCATTAGCAAATACACTCCACTAGGTCAATGTCCACTTCAACAGCCTTCCTAAGCAATGTACATACCCCTCAGGGACCTCTGTAAAGCAGCCATCTGGTTAGTTATTTTCCAACATATTAGCAGAGCACTATGTAGTAAAGCAAGACTGGGTCTTGGACTATTGGTTAGGACTCTCTGTCTTTTCATCACTTGCAAATCCAACTTTGTTTGGAATAATGGGGTTTCAGTGGCCCTGCTCTACAGTTACCTGAAGTGGAGTACCCACAGGGGTGCTCCTTGAAGAAGGAGAGGGTTACTCACAATATTAGGTAACTGAGGATCTTCGAGATGGTTGTCCCTGTGGCTGCTCTACTGCCTGCCCTCCTCCCCACTACTTCAGAGTTCAGATGTGCACTCTGTGGTGAAGGAACTGGGGACCGTTTAATCACACTGGGTTACGTAGCCACCAGGAGCAGTGTGAAACAGAGAGCATGTGTGTGACCCAAAGGGGCACTGCTTCTCACAGGCAGCAAGTTAATGGACCTGTGATGCCCATCATAAAGAATGGTTGGCCCACCTCCACCAATATTTCTGTGGTGCTGGGGGCTGGCCGTACAGGTAGAGTGTAGTGGCCCTGAGCACCGAAGGTGGCCCGACCATCCTGCCTCCCTGCTCTCTGACACATCCTGCAGTTTGCCAAGAGCTACTCTGGCGTTGGCCCCAGACTCAAGCTGTGCAGCATAGTGGTGGCTGCTCCCCTTCTCTAGCCCTGGCCTTTCTCCCACCCCTCTCCCACATGGGCCAAGCACACTGGCTAGGAGCCAGTCACAGCATGAAGCAATAACAAGTGACATCCACTTGCCCCCTCTACCTCCCATTCCTTTTCTCCCCCACTCCTCTCCCACACCATGTGGACCCAGCGCTCTGCTCAGGGCACCACCAAAAATAATATGGCCCTGGTGTCCATGCTACTACTGAAAATTCTTTTACTGTAAGTCAGGGGTTTCAAACACGGGCCTGTGGGCCACATGTGGCCCCTAAAGCTATTTCCTGCGGCCCGCAATGACACTGTTTTTACTGATATTTCCAATATTGTTGTATGAAAAGGTTTTAGTGGTGCGGCCCTTGGGCTAACATATTAGCCCTCATGCAGCCCTTCATTAGTCCTCATGCTGCCCTTGTGGTGATTTGAGTTTGAGACCCCTGCTGTAAGTGAAGGGAGGCACATTCACTTAAAGTGGAGCACCCACGGTGATACCATCTGGAAGAACCTCAGTTACTGCACAGGGTGAGTGACTGTTTTAAGCAAAAAGGTCTTTGGCAAATGGTCCCAGAATACTGTAGAAAGTTAGTATTTGGAGGCTTCTTTAGAAATTTTTCAGTCTAAACTCTTCAACAAAAAATTGAGGTGATGACTTTTTTTTTTAGCTTAAAAGCATGGTACAAGTGTTCAATTTTTATCATCTTAGCCTCCAAACAAACAAGGGCATAGTACTAGCTATAAGGGAAGGCTGTCCTGAAGAAGCTGCTCAAGTGCATCATTTTGGAGATAAGCGTCCACTTCTGAAAGATCATCTCCTTGTGTGTACCACCACACAGCAGCTCCTGAATATTCAAATGGTTTCTTTCCTGGGGGAGAAATTCATTCCCAAAGAGAACATTTGACAGAAACTTGATGTCATATCACATTGTCTGGAGTGGCTCATGACCAACTGTGCCAATCCCAGGCAGACTGTCAAAAAGCAGAGCAGACACATCAACCCAGCAACAAAGGTGACCACACAAAGTTCTTTGGGAGTCTTACAATGGTGCCACAGACAGTCCCCTTGGGCACTCTGGTCTATATTTGCTACACAGGCAACCTGAATTATGTAATAAGTGGTCACTTACATGAAAAATCACAAAATATCTAGGATGCTTCCTGGCTCAAGAGATCAGTCATTTTCTCCTAGGTCAACTTGTACCTTCCCTCTCATGCCAAAATAGTTTTCTGTATCAGCTTGTATGGAGTAGTTACAAATTTGTGAAATAAATGATGTGTACCTGGTTTGGAATCTTTCTGACATGCTCTATTGCTGTAAAGATTTTTTAAATATGAATAGTACATGACTAAAATTTACACTTACCAGCACTCTGTGCTCATCTATTCTGAATATGTACAAACTTTTGTATAGTGTTCAATAATGAGTTTATTTTCAGTGACTTTGATAAAGAATATGGCAGTCATGTTTATCAAAATGTAGTGGGGTAGTTGCCACACTCTGGGATGGAAGGGGTTAATAATCCCTGCAGAAGAGAGAGCAGCCAATGGGAGCTGGCGGCTGCAGAGCTAATCAGGGCTGAGAAGCCTGTATATAAGCAGGCTGCAGCCCTAGCTCTTAGCAGTCTTCCTCTAGCTTGCACTGAGGAAGGGTGTGCTGGAGGCCTGGCTGCAGGAGATAGGACCAGGGACAGCTCACTGCAGACTGCCAGGATTCAAGTGAAATGCAAACCCTGATGAAAGGGTTTAAGGTATCTGGGGAGACATGGATTTGGCTCAGGGGGGTCTGATAGATGATGGGCTGAACTGTAGTGAGGGATCAAGATGGCACCCAGGTGCAGTGCATAGTGTCCCTGGGCCTGGGCCCAGAGAAATGAGCAGGCCTGGGTTCCTCACCTCCCCCAGGCTGCCGATGACTGTGAAAGGACTGGTAGCAGCCCCTGAGGCAAAGTGAGCTGGTCTGAACTATACTGTATCCCAGAAGGCAGGAATTGAAAGGGACTCTGCTAGAGGGCTGAGGTCCTGACCTAGAAATTGTGTGAGACACGGAGCACAGACCACCGGATAGGGTGGCAGTTTGAGCTATTCCCCAGTTCCATCATGAGGAGGCACCCATCCAGTGGATTGTATGCAGAGAACTGTCACACAAAGAATAGTCAAGATTTGTAAAAGAACATACATGTTACCCCTATTTGTTATACCCTGAAATCATCGAACTGGAGAAACATTGTTACCTGCTGGCTTATAGCAAACAGCTAATAATCTGCAATTAAAAAAGGGCTTCCAAGTTCATCCAGTCCAAATGATATTAACCATGGATTATCCTGCCTGCTGTGTACATGGTCTATACATATATACCCAGAATACGAGAGAGGTTTTGTATATACGTAGACCCATAAAGGCTTTGAAAAGATGACATTCCTAAAGATGCTCCTGATTTAGGCAAATGGTCATATTATTATATTCTCCCTTAACAAGCAAGAAAGAGAGAATTTTGGGAAGCCATACATAGTTGGGCACTGTCCTGCAGGATGCTTCCAATAGCCACTTGCCTTTTAGGAGAAGACATTGTCATGGCCAATTCTGAGCTGAATTATATTGACACTCACAAATGGTCAGTGGTTCATGCTGCCAGCTTTGCCCACATATCTGCACAAAAGACACCATCACAGGACCTAATCAGACCAGCTGTTCCATCAAGGACTCTTTGACCTGCTCATCTGCCAATGTGATTTGTGCCATCTCGTGCCAGAAATGGCCCTCTGCCTTGTATATTGGGCAAACAGGACAGTCTATGTGCAAAAGAATAAATGGGGCACAAACCTGACATCAGAAATCACAACATTCAAAAACCAGTAGGTGAACACTTAAATCTTCCTGATCACTCCATTAATGATTTGACAATAGCTGTGTTCACAGAAATGGATAAAAACTCCAGTCTTCAAAGAGAAGCTGCAGAATTGGAATTCATATGCAAATTTGATAGTGTTGTTTCAGGGCTAAATAAGGACTTTGGATTTTTTTTTTTTCCCCCCGATTACACACAATGGGTGATTTAACCTCATCTTCCTCTATATACTGTACTCCAGTGTTTGAATCTTAACAGCTACTTCGATTTGCTGTCACAATCTGGCTGGAACGTGTGACTTGGTCTTCCCTGCATTCAATTTCCCCCCATTCTGTAAGTTCGCCATCTTCAAAGCATCTGACAACATGGGATTTTCTCCCATGAAAGCTCATGCAGTAAATAAATTTGTTAGTCTTTAGAAGTGCCACAGGATTCGTTTGTTTGTTTTACCAAAAATAAAGCTATTGACCATTCTACTGAAAAGCCAACCTTGCAGAAACCTTATTGGTACTGGCAGGTTCTCTGTGGAGTTGCTGGCACTAGGCATACAGGGCAGAAGCCTTGAGTCCCAGTGCCAGTGTCCTGAGTCCAGCAGGGGACCTGGGGCTGGGCTACCAGTGGGATCTGGCCCCGACCCGTGACCAGGCTCCTGGTGGGTTCCAGTGCTGGCCTGACCCAGATGGCGACCTGGGGCTGGGCCACCAGTAGCAAAAGCCCAGTCCAGGTCCCAGCTAGGGACCTGGAGCTGGATTGGGCCTGAGGGCTGGATTAGGCACAGAGGGTGGCGCCGGCAAGGCAGGGTACACGGCCTGGGCCTGGACTACTGTTCCCTCTAAGGCACGCGGCAGCGCGGCCGCGCACTTAAAAAAATGCTGCCGCGCAGGATTTTCCTGCCCCCGCGCATGGGGCAGTTCAGGGTGGCAGCGTGTCCGAGGGGAGACGCGCTGGAGTGCTGTCTGGGCACAAGCCTCAGCCCAGCCCCTCAGCTGGAGGAAGGGAGGGTTTGCAGGCTTGGGTCAGCCCTGCCACTCCTCCCTTCCCCGGAGCCTGTGGAGGCTCCACCTCTTCCAGCCGGGTCTGGCCGTTCACATGGCCAGCCGCAGCCTCCAGCCCGGGCTCCTCCATGCCGGCCAGCACCGTGGCCTCCTGCCCCCTGCCCAGCAAAGAGGGCTGGGGGGAGGAGTTGGGTTGGTCAGGCAGCTGGCACGGAAAGCGTGGGGGCAGGGAGGGTGTATGGGGGGGGGGAGAAGGGGTCAGGATGGTGGGCTGGGGAGGGCTTAGGGGGGCTGAAAGAGAAGATGGGGAGCTGGGGGGTGGGGTTTAGGAGGGCTGGAATGGGGGCAGGGAGCTTAGGGAGTTGGAATTGGGGCAATTCTTCAGCTTTTTAAACAAGAGGCATGGCAAAGAGTAAGTGCCATTCATATCCTGAAGTTTGAAACTCCTCAAGTGGGAAACAGGGAGTGCATGGTGCCAAAATATCCCTTCTGTAACTAGATAAAGCTGTGGAGGTGAAAAATCTAAAAATCAGTTGTATATTTCCTGAAAGCTCGTGTGGATGTTACTTAAGTGGAGTGACTGAACAGTGAGAGTGTTTGAGCATGCTAACCCCCTGCTTTCAAAGAACCTAGAACATGTTTTCTCCAGAATCCTGTAAATCATAACAATTCATTACAAAACAAACAAGGAGTCTTGTGGTACTTAAAAGACTAACAAATATATTGATTGCATGAGCTTTCATGGGAGAAAACCCCATTTCATCAGATGCTTTGAAGAACAATTCACAGAAATCTTAGAGATGTAATGGAGATATCAGATAAGTACTTGTTTTAAATATAGTAACAGTCAAAAGACTGGGAATCAAAGGAGCCATGAGATTATTCTCTTCACTATGCACCCTAATCTGTCCATCAGAAGAAACCATAATGCATTAAAGGGATGTGGTATTTTGGTAGAGATTTTCTCTGAAGTTGAAATATAGCCCCAAAATGGTGGGGCAGGTAAAGATACAAGGGACTGAAAATAGGCTTTTAAGAAATACTGTAGCCTTATCTTAAAGCAGCTAGAAGCCCATTGTTTTGATTTCAGCTGTGTTTAGCATCCTTCTTGTAGCAGCATTTTCTTGAAAAGAGATGCCTGGAATCTTTTTGATTTTTAAAATTTCAATAGAATTTACCCCTCTGGGACCATCAAGACATCTTAAATGCTGCCAATTTCCAAAGGGGTAGCCATGTTAGTCCATTCCAGGAAAACAAAACAAAACAAGGAGTCTCCCACGAAAGCTCATGCGAAAAATAAATCTTAGTCTTTAAGTGCCACACGACTCCTTGTGTATCTTAAATGCTGTCAGTGATAATTAGCTGGCTTCTGTGTGAACTGTAACTCTGCATGTAGAACACAGGAGATGAGGGTATTAGGCAGAATTGTGACACCTAGGATCCGGATTGAATATAACTTTGGTCTTGGGTTGTTTGAAAGCCATGGATTAGTTTCTTTTGATTGTATAGCAATTTGGGTAAATTTTAAATAAATTGGGTGATTTTAGTAATAAAAAACTTTAAATAGTTTATATTAATTTTTCATTGGTCTAGATTTTTCAATAACTTTTGTTGCACGAGTTTGCACACAAATTTTATTCAGAAAAAGTTTTGCACATGGGTTGAAAATTTTGCACACAAGCCGCCAAACCTTAGAGGGAGCATTGGCCTGGACCCCAACCCTTTTTTCAGGGCAGTGATGTCTCTGTGTCTCTCTAGTTTCTTCCCATTCTTTCTAGTAGCAAAAGTCCTTCCCAGGCTCAGGAGATGCAAAGCTTCCATCTTCTTAATGCAGGTCTTGACAAAATTGCTCCGCAGCTTGGAGTCAGCCCTAAAACTAAGGTGCCTAGCTGTGTTGTGGAATGGATGTCCCTCACTGCTGGAAAAAAAGCTGTAGCTGCCAATTTCAGCAGCAGTGCCTTTGAAGGTGCCAATGACTTTTTTTATTAGGTGCTGGGGGAATTCAGATTATAAACTATGTCATGGTGAAATTCCTGGGTGCCATGGTGATCTGGTGCCTGGAATTTGTCAAGTCCTGTCTTAATGACTCTCTTCTAGCATAACAGATTCTATTCTCTAGTTGCTGCTGTGTTTGATCACATTGGTCTGAAAGCCTGGCTGTGTCTTATCCCACAGAACACTGGTACCTCTCTGCTCCCAGGCCAGGATCTCTCTGTCAGCATGGCTGCTAAGAGGATAGAGGTAGAGAGGTTTGTCTAAATATGTGGAAAACTAGGAAGTACTTGTACTTCTTTATAAATATCCTGTGCATTCTGTGTATCTGTCTGGTATTATCCTGTGTGATTGCATAGTTAAACCACAGAATTACAGAATCATAGAAATGTAGAGCTAGAAGGGGCCTGGGCAAGTCATTGAGTCCAGCCTTCTTCACTGAGTCAGGACCAAGTAAACATAGACCATCCTGGACAAGTGTTTGTACAGCAGGTTTTAAAAACCTTCAGTGCTGTGGATTCCAGAACTTCCACTGGGAACCAATTCCAGAGCTTTAACTGGCATAGAAAGATTTTTCCTAGTATTTAACCTACCGGGTAAATTTCCTTTGCTGCAAATCATACGCGTAGCTATTTATCCTGCATTTAGTGAACGTGGTGATCAATTAATCACAGCCCTCTGTATAGCAGCCCTTAATATATTTGAAGGCTGTTATCAGGTCCCCCTGCAATCTGGTTTAGTTCTGATTTAAAAAAGGGGGGGGGGGTTGACAAATTCCAGGCACCAGGTCACCATGGAACCCAGAAGCTTCACCATGGTACCTAGCTGCACCACAGCACCCAAGTAACAGAACACCCCCTGGTGCCTTAAAAAAAATGCCACCAGTTCTGACACTTTCAGTGTTGCTGTTCTCTCCCACCACTGCCAAAAGCACCCCGTGTGATGACTTGTTTCAGAGGGAGACATTCGGAAGTGTTGCAACACAGCTTGGTGCCTTAGCTTTGGGGCTGGGCCTTAGGTGTGTGGCATATTTGGACTAAACATACCGTGTTGTTTTTAACTTTTCATCATCAGTCAAGTTTTCTAAACCAAATACTGTTTTTGTTGCTCTCTTCTGGACTTTCTCTAGTTTGTCCTCCTCTACTGTAAAGCGTGGACTAGTCCAAAAAAGGCCTTACTTCCCTTGCTTTGCATACAAAACTTCTGTTAATATGCGCTGTGTCCCTGATGTGCCTAGGGTAGCTTGAAAATGCCAAGATTTGTGACAAGCTGCAAAAAGGAGAGCAGATTCTCCCAATACTGAAGGGTGATCTGAAGCCAGACTTCCCCACAAACAAGCTTCTGATTCCACACACTGATTATCAAGAAGCTAAAACAAAATATATCCAGCTCTCTCTACTGTATTTGTCTCTGGCTCCCAATTAGCCCCTGGGTCAAGTAAAGAGGTAGGTTACTTAAAATTGCATGCTCTTTATGAAAAGGTTTCTTCTTGCACAAAGGATCAGCAGTGTTACCAGATCAATATAAGCTTGGATCTGACCCAAAATACTACATTTCCAGCCAATCCTTTAGTAAAAAAACCTAAATATTTATTATATGAGGAAAGAAACAAACTATAAGAGAACTGTAAAAGGATCAAAGCAGTCAGATAGATGCATACAGTGATTTAGAAGTCCATGTAAGTCATGTTTCCAGTAGAATTTGGAGTTTGCAGCCTTGTGTAGTTCCTCCACTATACATCAAGTACCTGGATGGATCTTAGTCCCCTGTTTCACAGATTCAGTTGTGGATGAATAGCTCCAGAGGGAAGTGATGGCTGTAGACTAGACAACTGAAAGACAAAATGGTTGTGTTGCAGCTGTATTTTATGTCCTCCTGACTTTTTCCATGCTGCTTGTGGAAATTTACAAGAGTAAGATGGAGTCCAGAGTCACATGAGCAAGTCCTTGTGACTCATCAGGTCTCTCCCTAGGCCCATTATAACCATGAGTTTCCTTAATGGATTGTTAAGCAGAGGATTGCTGCAGCCATCTTATCTGGGGTGTCTCTCAGAAACATATTACAGGATGAAATACAGATATATCAAACATATCTGTAAATTACAATATAAATATGACACATGCACATAAGCAGTATAATCATTCATAGCAAATTATAATCTTTTCAGTAACTGACATGCCATATCTCATATGAATTATTATTTTGACATATTGATATGAAATATCATAAATGATCCCCCAATCCAGCCAGCGGCATATATCCTAGAATGTCTTTTTTCACAACAGCATAACATTGTTGAGTTGTGTTGAATTTGTGGTCCACTATAACTCCATCTTTCTGAGCACTGGTACTACTTAGCCAGTTATTCCCCATTTTGTAGTTGTACATTTGACTTTTTTTTTGTTTCTAAGTGAAGTACTTTGCACTTATCCTGTTGAATTTTATCTTGTTGGATTCAGACCAATTCTCAGTTTATCAAGGTTATTTTGAATTCTGATCCTGTTTTCCGAAGTCCTTGTATTCGTTCCTAGAATGGCATCATCTGCAGATTTTATAAACGTACTTTTCACTATATTATCCAAATCATCAATGGAAATGTTGAATAGTACCAGAAAAGGTGTAACCCTGTTAGGATTGCACTAGGTAAGTACTCTTAGTTGGATGGCAAACCACTGATAACTATTCTTTAAGTGTGATCTTTCAACCAGTTTACAGTAATTTTATCTAGACCACATTTCCTTTGTTTATTTATGAGTGTGTTGTTGGGACTATGTCAAAAGCTTTACATAAATCAAGGTATATTACAGATACCACTTCCTCCCTATCACTTAGCCAGTAACCCTCTCAATGAAGGAAATTAGATTGGTGTGATTTGTTCCTGACAAATCCACGCTGGCTATTCTATTTAATACTATTATTCTCTAGATGCTTTCAGATTGGTTGTTTAATAATTTGTTCCAGTATCTCTTCAGGTTAGGTTGATTTGGTTTATGATTCCCCTGATAATTCTCAGAGATTGCCTGATTTATTTCTTAAATACCTTAGGACTTCACCAGACCCTGCCAACTAGAATGTGTCTAATTTATCTACCTATTCTTTAAGATGTTCTTTCCCTATTTTGATTTATGTTCCCTCTTACCATTAATGTTAATTGTGTTGATTGAGTACTTGTCATCAATAAACCTTTAGTGAAGGCAGAAGCAAAATATACATTAAACACTTCAGCCACATTCATATCGTTCTCCTTTCCCTTTAAGTAGAGGACTTGCACCTAGCTTTGTTTTCTTTAACGCTCATAACATATTTAAAGAACTTCTTTTACTGTTGGACTAGATGATCTCTTGAGGTCCCTTCCAATCCTATTCTGTTCTGTTCTGTCCTGTCCTGTCCTGTCTCTTGCTGGGTCTAGCGCACTTTGTGCCTTTGTCTTTCTGATTTTGTCATTGCATGCTCATGATGTTCTTTTGTACTTTTCCTTAGCAATTCATTTGTTTCCACTTTGTTTAGGATTCATTTTTGACTTACAGGTCATTAAAGAGCTTATGAGGGAGGCATGTTAGCCTCTTACTAGTCTGCCTGTCTTTTGTTTGTGTTGGAATAGTCTGCAGTTTTGCATTTAATATTGTGTTCTTGAGAAACTACCGGCTCTCCTGAACTTCCTACGAGTAGTTGCTTCACCTGGAAGTAGTGTCTGAGATCTTCGGAAGGTGGGGCTATCACCAAATCTACCTGTTTGCCTCTCATTGGAATGAGAAGTGCACCCAGTTCTGCTCCCTTCAGGGACTAGAGCCAGTCGCGCTCTGATGCTTTTCTCCTTTCATGGTCAGGCCCTCTGCTGTACACTTTTCAACCAATTCCTTTAATTTTCAGAGTAATCCTGAAAACCAAGAAAGACAGGACGAATGTTATATTGATTGCAGCCCATTGCTGATTCACAACTCCCCTGAATCTTTCCATCACCCCACTATGGGAGCTCCCCAAGGGCCCAGATCTCCTCTCACAGGACTCTTCTGGACTATTGTATCTGGACCTAGCATCCCTGCATCTCACAGCTGGAGACTCTGTGGCTAAGCTGTGATGAGCAGGCATGCTCTGCCCAAATCCAAGAAATCCTACTTGGTAGTAGGAAGACCTCTGCCTGAGGTTCATGCATGCTAAATGGAAACACTTTTCAGACTGGGCCAAGGAATGGGGCATACCACCCACAAAGTCTCCAGTACAGGTGATCCTTGAATATTTACTGCACCTAAAACAACAAGGTCTCACCTTAGCTTCACTGAAGGTTCATCTGGCAGCAATTTCAGCCTTTACCATCCCTTATAAGCCAAATCCGTTTTCTTCTGTCCAGTGTCATTACAGTTTTTGAAAGGGGTCAAAAGATTGTTTCCCCAAGTTTGTAATCCAGTGCCACTACAGGACCTCAGCTTAGTCCCCTCTCATTTTACAGGGCCTCCATTCGAACCTATTGCCACCTGTCCACCATTGACTCTGTCTTAGAAAGGTAGCCTTTTGGTGGCAATAACGTCAGCTAGAAGGGTCTCTGAACTTAAAGAGCTGACCTCAGAACCACTGTATACTATCTTTTTTTAAGGACAAAGTACAACTAAGGCCACACCTGGCTTTTCTTCTCAAGGCGATATCGGACTTTCATTGCAACCACGATATATTTTTACCAGTTTCCTGCTCAAAGCCTTATCATTCAGATGAGGAACGTTGATGGCACACCTTAGTTGTAAGAAGGGTGCTAGCCTTTTACATTGATCGTACTAAACCTTTTTGGAGGTCCATTCAGCTTTTTATTGCTGTGGCTAACCACATGAAGGGACACCAGGTCTCTTCACAGTGCATTTCAACATGGGTCACAAGAGTGTATAAGGTTGTGCTATGAAAAAGCAGAAGTCCCACTCCCAGGTCCTATGACGGCACACTCCACAAGGGCTCAGGCCTCCTCCGCGGCCTTCATAGCTCACCTCCCGATTCATGACATCTGCAAAGCTGCTATGTGGTCATTGGTACACATGTTCACCACTCGCTATGCCATTGTCAAGCAGGCAAGAGATGATGTGGCTTTTAGGAGGGCGGTGCTTTAATCTGCATTGTATTAACTACACATGCCATCCAAGGTAAGCTTGCAACTCACCCACAGATAGAATTGGTATGAGCAAGCTCTCGAAGAAGAAGAGATGGTTTCTTACCTGTAACTGTCGTTCTTTGAGATGAGTTGCTCATGTTCTTTCTAATCCCTCCTGCCATCCCCACTTTCAGAGTTAGTGGAAAGAAGGGACTGAGTGTGCTGAACACTGGTGTCCCCTGATATACCACAGCATATGTGTGGTACTCCAGGGGGCACCAGAAACAGCCTTATGGCAACTTCTCGGGGGGAAAAGGTTTCCAGTAACCGTGCATGGAGGCATGCACGCACCTACAATAGAATGGATATGAGCAACTCATCTTGAAGAATGACATTTGCAGGTAAGAAACAGTCTTTTTTGAGTTCTTCCAGCTACTTAAGAGTCTGCTAGAGGAGCATGCACTTTTTACATGGAGAAGCATTGCTACAAAAAGTTCATTTGAATTGCCTTATGTGAAACTGTTTGACTCTTTCATTCTAAGGGAAGATGCCAGGGTTTTGTGACATCATCTCTTAGGGTTAATTGATAATGCAATGGATCAGGAGCGTCGTTGCCCCAGGGAAAGACCTGGGCTCCAGGCTCTGCCCCTGGTCCCACCTCCTGGCCCCAATCCAGAGTTGAGGCCCTGGGCTCCTGCTGCTGCCAGCCTGGCCCCCAACTATCAGCTGGAGATGGGGACAGGCAAGACAGTGGCTGCCATGAGCGATGTGGGCCAGGAGAGGCAGGCACTGCTGCAGCCAGCCTAGCCCCGGATACCTGGCCAGAAGAGACGGGCCAGGGACGGGGCTGGGAGAAGCAGGGGGCGCCACAATCATTTAGGGCACTGGCGCCGGGACTCAGGGCGCGTGTCCTCTGTGCCAGGCACCAGTGACATGACCCCCCCCCCACCTCCCATGGATGTAAGCAAGTTCAGCTCTTAGAAATGAGTTTTGTGTAAGGCTTGCTGCAATGGAAATTTAAAGCAGATTGTCTCCAGCCTTTTGAGGACTGAAGTTGGAAGTTCGTGTACATCTCATTAGGGATCCCAGTTTCTGCCCCTTGTGTCAGAGTGTAAACCCTGTGGAGCTAAATGCATCTGAGTGATGGCAGTGGCCCTGGGCCGCTTCTTTGGTCAAGAAACGGTGATATACCTCTGATATACCACTGCTGGCCTCTGTGGAGCTGACTGGAAACTGAAAATCTGGCTTCATATGATGAAATTATTAACAAAGCCATGGAACACTACATCATTTGTATGAGATCACTTGGCTGTAAGTTTGAATTTCCTGACCTATAATATTGTCTTAGTGTAGGTTTCGGTATTGATACAGGTTATTAAAATGACAAATAGACAGCACAGCATTATATGAAAATGGTGTGCTGGTGATTTAATCATGAGAGTGACAGTGAAATAATTCTGTCGTTATCTCAGTGGAATTACTGTAATTCCTTGTAAACTGGTACAGATCATCTATTCATAATTGTACAATATACTTTTAAAATCAAGGTTGGCTAGCATTCTGATTGACTGAAGAACATTAATTCTTTTCTTTAAGATAATCAGAATGCTGGTATTCAGCAACGGTACAGTAAACAACTGTAATATTTGTTCCAGTGATGACATCTTTACTTAGAGGCAAAACTGTTCAATAATCTGAATTGCTAAATTCAAAATTAACACAACATTGCTGCCTTTGCCAAGTTCTATTATGTTCTCCTATAATAAAAACATTCTGTAATTCAAACAGCTTGTTTTCTCATTCATTTAAAATTCTATTGTTATGGGTCTTTCACTTCCTAGAATTTAATAATTCATCAATCTACCTGTGCAATGTTCAGCTGGACTGTGAAGAGTGATTATTCTCTGTGTAAAAAATAACATTATTACAGCTTCCTCAAAAAATTCTAGTCAGTTGTTCATTATGCTCTTCAGAATAAAATTGTAACGGCTAATATTGTAGCCATTTTGTATGCTTGTTTCTATGCACTGTCTAAAATATCATATGAATGTTTGTCTATGAATGTCTAACACTGTCTAATATTTTTTCATAGGACCAAAGAATGCAAGGTTTCGTCTAGCTGTAAAGTTTTTCCCCCCTGATCCTGGTCAGCTGCAAGAGGAGTATACAAGGTAAAACCTGTTTCAAAGTCATAAATGTTCATTAGTGTTTAAAACTGGAAATGAAGGGAAGATAGAAATATGCTCATCAAAGATGATATTTTGTCTGCTACAGAAATAAAGGTTCACTTTTAGGGCAGGTGAGGAGAGCATTTTTGGTTTGAAAATCATACTTCTAACAAATACTTAGCCTATCTTAATGATTCAGGTGGTAGCTGGTGCTTGACTAAAAATGTCTGGAAGTTGTCATGGATAGATAATGGTGCAAGACAGCTGAGACATTTTCTGCTTACCAAACATTTCTATCATAGAAAGAGGCGGCCAGACAGAGGAAATGGTCACTCTTTATATTGTACATATTTATAATTGGTTTCTAGAAGTGTTAAGTGATTGAATATTTTAAGGAAAGGTTAATTGTCAAAACGTAAGAGTTCAACAGGTTAATAGATTACATCTAGAACACCACTTACTGATCTGCTTATCACCATATGTAGCATGTGTTATTTATGTTAGTAACATGCTTAAGATATCTACCAATAGTTCTGAAGACATTAGTAAATAATCTGTAGATGGACCCTGATCCTGTACATTACTAATGGTTAATGTGGTTGGAGAGATCTGCCTGTCACAGATCTTTCCAAGGATGTAATCTTGTCCATACTTCACTCATCCATAGCTCCCACCTCATCCTTCTTTTGTGTCATAGCATCTGTCTTCCTCCTTCACCTACCCATTACAGGCTCCATCCCTCTTTTCCGACTACCCACACCTCTGTAAGTTTTCACCACCTCTACCATCTCTTTTTCTTCTTTTCGCTCTGATCTTCGTTCTCCTTCCATCAGCCCAAATGTAGGTCCCACATCTGCGTCCTTCTTGTCACCTTAGGTGATGTAACTTGGGTGTCATATTGAACTTGGACCTTTCTCTAAGGTCTTGTACACAAGCTGTGTCTAAATTTTGATGAGTCTGCATAACGTCTTTCAGATACAACCTTTTTCTTTTTCTCCTGACAGCTAAAAGTTTCACCTAGGATCTCATCATGTCATGGTTTGATTACTGTAGCATCCATTCCTCTATCCTTAATAAACACAATCTTGCCTGGCTTACATCTATTCAGAATGCTGCTGCAAAGAGCATTTTCTTAGCTTTGACTGTCTCCCATCTTGTTGCATCCCTCAGTTGACTCCCTCTTCTTTACTGCAATAAACATAAAATGTTTGTTTTCCCTTGCTGAGCCTGTCCAGATTTATCCTTCTCACCCGATATCAAAATGTCAGTTTCCACCTGCAGTCAATCCAGGAGGTCAACCTCCATCATCCACTTCTTAGATCTCCAGTAAACATCTTGGTACCTTCTCCCATGCTGCTCTACTTTGAATGTGTGGCAGCATGGGTCTCCTGTAATGGAGTCTTTTGAATAGCAGTGTCTGTCAGGTTCAAGCATGTGTCCTTATGTGCAAGGTCATCAAGAATGGAGTGGCCGGGACTCTTTCAGTTCAGTAATACCTATGGCAGCATGATGACATCAGCTGCTTTATTAGTGCTTGAATTCATTGCTTTTCACTAACTGGGTCAAGAAATGTCACTTTCATTTTTCTTCTCCATCAAGTTGCACATTCAAACAAACAAACAAACAAAAACTCTAGTATCCCTTTTCTTGCAGCTTCATGGTGGACTCCAAACCATTAGGGTTCAAACCCTATACATCTTGTGACTGTCTCATTTTTCCTCACTGATGGAGGTAGTCATTGCCTTTTCTGCTGGGGCAGACTCACATCCTGGACAGTTGCTCAATGTGCTAATGGTTTTCCTTGAGGACCTGCTAGTCCAGGAATTTTACGTCTCAAATTACATCTACTCGAGCAATCCAGATGGTCACTTCAAATCCAGAGGAAATGACAGCCACCAAAATGAAGCTAAAAGAGTTGGTGTTAGCCAAGAATTCCTTTAGAGATGACATATCCCGGGACTGGGCGGTAAAAAGAATGACTGAGGGGGATGGTGTCAAAGCCAGTGCTAACGATGTCAATCTCAGTACGGCACTGCAGACCTTGGTAATAGAGTTGTCTGCCTGTATTGTTGTCATAGAAGTCTAATACAGAGAGGCAAAGCTGTGCGGAGCATAAGCATAACTCTAAAGGCCTTTCAGGATCATTCTGTAAGCAGGACATAAAACATCGCTTCCCCAGATCCTTAGCCTTTTAATCCTTGACTAAGGTGGGAGCGTCACATGGTAAACGAGACCTGGTACCAGCAAAAAAGGATAAGGCTGATCAAGTGTCCAAGGTACGCATTCGTAAAAGCATTGATGTTCCCTCCAGAAACACTCATGCACCAAAGCAATGACAGGCTCTGGAGCCAGTACAGAGGCTACCTTACTGCTATTTAAAGAGATCTGCTGCTTTCAACTGGCACTGAGTAGATATGCCTCTCTCCTATCTTCAGAGTGACCAAGGATGATATTGGAGCTTGGAGCCCTGCCCGAGGTGAGGCATGACGGTATTGGCTGGTGAAGCACTGCAGGCAGGGACTGCTCTAGATGAGTTCAGGAAATCCTGGTACGGATCAGGAGATTCTGATACCTCGACCAGAAAGATGTATTTGTCAGCATGGAAAAGGGTCTCAGTATAGGCAGCACAACATAGCCTGGATGCTGTACAGACATCAGTGCTGCAGGCTACTTGCCTCATTAGAAACACTCCAGCTCCATCATGGAACACCTTGCAACTATCTCTGCGTGCCATCAACCTGTGTTGTTGTGCTATCTTCTGCTACTTGAGGCTATGTGAGTTCACCAGGGGTTTACTGAAGATGGTCTCATCAGTAGAGAACCTGCTGCTGTCTAGGACCTCAGTGTAGTCCTCTTGATACCCATGGGGTCTCTCTTGGAGCCCCTTTCATAATGCTTCTTTCTTCATCTTTCTGAAGATTGTCTTTCTGGTTGCTGTCACTTCAGTCAGCAGAGTGAGCAAGCACTTATGGCTGACCTTTTCTACACAGCATCCTACAGTGAGCATCAAGGCTTACTTCACCAGAGCTCAAGTGACATCCTCTCCCTGTTCTAGAAATGTGCCAATTTCTGACTCTCTTTTTTTTCCCCTCCAATGCAGAGATCTAAAGTAACCCCTCCCCCCCCCATCCCATGACTTGTATCAAGCATTCTGCATTGGACTCAGCTGACAGGATAGATGCCAAGTTCAGGAGAGCAGCAGTGCAATCTCTGTTGGAAAAAGTCAGCTGATAATTCTCATCTGACCCTTCTTCCCTTTACACCCTCTTATAGAAGCCCGAGGAGCCACACGGCATATGCTCAAGCCTGACAGGATTGCTATTCAAAGGCTGTGATCTCTTATACGGAGATGCATGTGCACCTGTAGTGGTCTCCACACTAACTACACTGAAGAACCTCAGTTATTCTAAGCAAGCATTGTTTTCCCCTATTGTACTTGAGGGTGACAGGTACTTCACAGGCTTTGTTCTTGAACACCATGAAAATGGATAGTTTATTCCACTTCAGACAATTGAGGTGGTCGTTTTCCATTCCAAGTAAAGCTTCCACACAAAGCCCCAAGCCAAGTAGGCTGAAGGATGGGCTGAGCAATTAGATTAAAGGCTCTAATGTTATTCCCACAGAGTGACTAGCAGGTCAGTTTGTGGGTCTGATGGCTGAAGTTACAAAGGATAGTATCAGTTCTTAAAACAAACACTGGAAGTAAAAATGCATTTATCACTTGCCACTCACTGGTGGGCCAGGATGATATGCCTACCATATAAAGACAGGAATGGAGGGGAAGGAAGACAGACAGAAGTTCTTAAAACAAGTATTGCACCAGCAGATTCACCCATTGCATTCAGTCCACAAGTCCTGACCTCTTGGTTTGCCCAGAGTCGTTACTCGTTGAAGAGTCTCTGAGTTGGCAAGCTGAAGCCAAAGTCTCAAGCCCAATTTGACCTTTCCCCACTGCTATATCTCTTCAGGCTGAGGTAGAAGAGCCTATCATTTATAGTGCCTCAGACTCCTCACTTCCAGCATACTTTGCTGTGAAGATACTAATAGCTATGCCCCTCCCCTCTGGCTAGGGTAGGTGAAACCCTTTGAACCATGACCTAGGTCTAATCTTGAGGTGGGAGCAGACTATCAAAAACCTGATTTCTCATAAACTAACCTTTTCAAAGAGCCTAGCTTATTTTTGTTCCATGTGACAGTCGGACTCCATCGCATTGCTCAGTTGCATTATGTGGCCAGATTGGTTAAGGGCTTGAGGTAGTCATGTTGTGTACTACTTGTTTAATTATATATGATTGTTGCTGATAAGTGGAGTTCTGTTTTATGTACTTTTTGAAATGTATTTGTAAAAGCTGCTTATTGTGTAAGTGGTGGTGTTTTCTTTAGTGCACCAAAAGATTGCACTCTGCATGCTTCCTTTTTAGGTATCTGTTTGCATTACAAATCAAGAGAGACTTGGCAGAAGAACGACTAACCTGCAGTGACAATGCCGCAGCTCTGATCATCTCTCATCTTCTGCAGTGTTAGTATGTTGCTATCCCAGCATCAACAGATGGTGCCACTGCTACCTGGAATTTGATCATCTATCAAAGCATTACCTGCATGTCAATAATTTTTTTAAAAAATAGTAAAATAAGAATTTTCTATTTCACAAATCTCATATTGATAAACAGCACTGGTTTAATCTTTACTCTTTTTCATGCTGAATAATTGGCAGGCATTTAACACAACCAGGATTGGCCAGTTTCCATAGGGTTGGCAAGGAGGCTACTTTGAAGTGTTATCTTAAAAAAAAAAAACAAAAAAAAAAACAGCTTTGGCTGCTGGAAGGGGGAGCTGAGATGAATAGAATCATAGAGTTGGAGGGGACCTCATGAGGTTATCAACTCCAACCCCCTGGGAATTGAACTCAGGACCTTCTGCGTATTAAATAGAGGTGCTAGCCACTACACTGTTTGCAGGCACTGGCACTGGCTCTGCCTCTGCCAGTAACCTTGCTCATTTTTTGGCCTGCCCTCCTTATCTGCCTCCAATTCTCCCAATGCGATTTTCTAAATCAACCTCAGCCTATAAGGCACTGTACGTCTGAAGGACAAGCAGGAAATGAAGGGAATTAGAACAGGAGCCTGGCAACACACACACACAAAAAAGAGTCATGTGGCACTTAAAGACTAGCAGATTTATTTTTCGCATGAGCTTTCATGGGAGAAACTCCCAGGTTGTCAGATGCTTTGAAGTGGGATTTTCTCCCATGAAAGCTCATGTGAAAAATAAATGTTAGTCTTTAAGTGCCACGACTCCTTGTTGGTGTTTTTGTTTTTTTGCTGGACTAGACTAATACAGCTATACCTTTGGGGAAAAAAACACAAGAAAAAAGCCTGCTCATGGGGTATATTTCCCTCCTTCTAGAGAAGACTTATTGCTAGGAAGTGTATGAGGAAAGGAAGAACGGAAAGGCAGGTGGTGGGTCCTGTTTGGGAGTGAGGGAGGAAGCGGGATGGACTTGGCTTCTGTATCTCTTCAGGGTGCTTCAGATGCTTGCTCTCAGAGGCCTGAGGTAAGATTTTCAAAGGCATTTAGGTGCCAAAGTAACTTTGAAAATCTGGCCATTCAGATTAAAGGAGACAAGCGGTGATGTATGTCTTTACAAATCTGTCACCCTCTTGAAACAGACATACAAAATTATTACTGTTATCATTAATACATTTTTTTTATTCTTATCTTTGTAAAAGTGAGGGGAGATTGTGAAATATTTACTTCAAATAAAGGATTACCAGGCTAAAAAATTTGAGGAACATTGTGTTAGAGCATGAGAAACATAAATGAATAAAATCAGCTGAGTTACTAAATCAAGGCATTTTGAGATCAAATAGTCTTTAGAAGAATTTTAAAAAAAAAACACCAATTTTTCAATTTCAATTTTTAAGTTTTTGTAAATGTGATTAATGTAAAACTTCTGCCAAACATCTCTTCCTTCTTAAGAGTAGACACACAAAATTTAAGGCATGAATGAACTTTATTATTATTTTAAAACAGTAGGTATAAAAATGCAGTGTATGACAATCCTCTTTTTTGTGTTGACTCAGCTTTGATGCTTACTTGACTCAAGTTAGCATAGCCTTTGTGCCTGCTTTAGATTTTGCTGTGGTCTAGTGAAGAATGGTCCCTTTGTTTGAAAGGTAGACCAGGTAGCTCAAGGCCACCTTTGCAACCTCCTCCCTCACCAGTTGTTCTGAGCCACTCCTTGGAGTTTAGAGTATGAGCCATAGAACTTGTCTACACAGATGTTGTGCTGGTTTAATTTAAATTTGTTTAAAGCTAATTTAATTAAATGATGTGGAGCCCTATGTGGATTCTCATCAGTTTACCTGTAAAATACAGAAGCAAGCTAAAGTCAAAGTCACATTGATTTAACTTTAAAGTGGTTTTACACAAATTTAACAGCTCTGCAGCTTTGTGTGTAAACCGTATCTAAGTCCCTGACTTCCTAATTCACACTATTGTAAGGAATTAGTCTGACATGACTACTGATCGACAGTTTGTTCCTGTCTCTTATTAGAGGGAGGGAATGAAAACTTACAGATTTGGGAATGCCAATAACTGTTGTCATATAAAAAGAAAGAAACCAAGCTAAAATATTATGTAAATATTATTTTATAGAAAAGTTAGAATTCAGGATTATTAACTGGCTGTACTGTATTATTATTTTTTTTCTTTAAATTCTAACGTTTTCTGTTACTTTTTATCGTAGCCGAGATTGGGGATTTTGATGAATCTGGGGATCATGATCATCTTAACACAAACCAATATTTGCCAAACCAGGAAAGAGTACAAGGAAAGATCCTGGAGTTTCACAGGAAGCACTTGTAAGTGCAGCTGATTGGTGGGCTTTTTGGAAATGTTATGGTTGTATGGCATGCTGGCAAAACAGTACAGGGAAATGAGAAAGATGATAGTTGTTTGAAGTTCAGATATCATGCTGGTGGCAGCAGTGTAAGAATCTAGATGCAGGAGCATCATCCACAACTAAAAGAACCAGCTTTTAACAAATACTGTGCTTATTTGTGTGTTTTTAAAAAGTTCTAACACAGTCAATGCACCAAACTGTCATGTAACTCTTTTTGGGCAATTTACAGTTTTACACATGATGGCTTCTTCATATAGAAGCCTAAAGCTAAATGCTGTTGGTTGGGGAAGCAAAGGCACAGTGATGGCATCAATTCATACTTTATACTCCAACCCTTGCCAAACAAGTAGAGCCCTGCAGTTCCGCAGGTATCTGCTTCAGAGCTGTGGGTATCTGCATCCACGAATGCAGATATCCATAGACCCATTGTGCAGATTGGAGCTTGGATGTAGATTCTATTTTTGTCTTCCCAGGGTGCCATCAGTTGCTGCAGCTGCTGCTATGATCTTTTATAGCCAGTTTGTAGGGATTTAATAACATTTACTATTCACTTTCACCCTGGAGTATATAAAACAGTAAAGCAAACTATTCCTTCTCATTATGTTGGTGCCGTATGTTGTGTGTGCATTACAAATTAAAAATTTCTACTGACTCAGCAGTTATTTGAGATTTCATTTCATATGTGTGGGTAACAAGGGGAAGTGGAATTCTAGTTTTCATAGATAAGAGTTTGTGGAGTATAGTCGGAGAAGGAGCATGCTGAAGGAAGCAGGACTCTTAAGGAGTCTTGTGCGTGATACAGAAAGGCGTGTGTAGAATAAGAAAATGGTTTGCATTTTACTGAGTGCACATGTTGCACAGAGCAAAAGCAGTCAATTGCTGTCTAGCAAATATTATGGAATGTTTTTACTATATTTTATTTTAAAAAGATAAGTTTCATTTCTTAAAAAACCGTACATTTAAGAGAATGTTAATGTAAAGTGAAAAACTCCACTTAGGAAGTGAGAAAATTAAGGTTACCTGTGCAGTTTTGGCTAAACCTTTTAAATCTCCATCCTTTCCTGAATGATTGTATAACAGATGTAATCACTGGAAGCATTTGGAAATCTAAAAGTGTGACTTCCTTCCATTTCTGTTTCCTTTGTCTCATTGGCGTTAGGGATGCGTTCTTTCTCCAGTCTGCGTTGTGAAGTTCCCACATTTTTCCTTGGCTTACAAACAGCATGCTCCTTTGCAGGAGGGAGCCATGAATAGGAAAATGAACTTTGGTCTCCAGTATGACTGCATGAAGTACTGGCCTGCTTTTCTGTTCTCTCACTTTTTTTCACCTTTGTCCTGCAGTTTTATTCTCTTCCTTTTTCTTCTGTCTAATTTTTAGCATTTCCATATGTGAGATGATTTGTTCTTCCATGACACTGATTTTTGAATTAGCTTTTCTGGTGACAACCCTTCTGGTCTGACAAGGAGAAATGGGCTGTTACTGACTGGTAACAGCTTTCTTGGCTTTCCTATACCTTTACATATTATTTCCTTGCTCAGTTTCAAGTCTTCTGCTTTGCCTTTACCTGGAACTTAATATCTACACATGAGGGCTCTGTTCAGAATGTGAACTGTCCAGGAAAGTCAGAGCATGTGTATGCCTGCTTGGATAATTACTTCAGGTGAGTATTGTCGATGATCAGAGCTTCTAAGTACTATGGTAATACAAACAATTAATAGGTGGGTTCACCCAGCTGTTAAAAACCAGTATTTGCTGGTTCCAATAACAATTCAAGATCAAAAGAAAAATAAATGTTTTCATTGCAATAAGATTTTAAAAAATATTTTGTATTCATTGTGCTTCTTAGCATGAGAGATCTACTTTTTTGTTATGTGTGAAATAAAGTTTCTACATTTAATCTTTCAGACACATTTACTATACAGTTTCTAAATTTGCAATGCTTTTGGCTCTTCAAGCCATAAAAGTATAAATTGATTGTAGGTTTTAAATACTGTATAAAGCACAGGACACTTCTCAATACATGGGTTTGAGTTTGATCTTCCCCATACTGTATGGATATTATAATAGTAAATATTTTTTATGGTCTGTCTATGGATACAGTTGTAAAGAAACCTGTGGATACGTAGTCTACCTTATGGATACAGCTGTAAGGAGACCTACTCTGCTGAAGGCAGTTCTTGCTAGAAAATACTTTTAATTGGCAGGCTTTCATCCATTGACTGGGGAAGCCTAAGTAGACTTATCTACTTATCGGATGAACAAAATTAGACCAGATTGTTTTCAGACCAGTCTGTGCAGATTAGTCTGCAGCAAACATTGAAGGATGATTATTCTGAAATTGCTTCTCATTTGTAAACCTTTTCTGTGCAGTGTGAGCTGCTTGGCTTCATTCCCCACTTTAGAAAGATGGTTTCTTCTGTTCTAGGTGCAGGCAGGTTTTGTATTTAAAAATCTCATTCTTTCTGATAGACATTGTGCTCTTAACTTCATTAGGTAAACTTTACTGGTTAAACACTGGTGCTTTTATATGTATGTGCACTAGCTTATTTCCCACATTTTGTGCCTAGATGTTTAGTGGACATATTCCAAATTCTCCAGCCACTCTGTTGTGCTACATTTCTGCCATTTTATTTTTTATCACATGAAGCCCTAACATCCTCTTTCTGGGGTAGTGCTATTAGACTAGGAATGAGTTTAGCCCATTGTGTTATACACAATATGTTTGAAGTTGGGTAACTTGTGAATTTGTGGCCAGAATTTATATTTCCAGCCTTTTAGCACTTATCCCACAGAGATATAACTTAGGCCTTATCTGCTCACAAAAGCCATATTGTTGTAATTATACTTAATGCATAGGCAGTCTCAGTGGGAGGGCAGCTGCCCAGAGCCCCACAGGAGGAGGGGCCTGTGCTGATCCAGGGGGAGCGGGTTGCTGGGGGCTGTCGCAGGGGCCCACAAAGGGGCTGGGAGCCCAGCCACAGTCTGCGGGAGCCCACAGCGGGGCTGGTGTGGGGGCCAGGAAACCCAGCATCAGCCTGCAGCAGGGCTAGAAGTGAGGGCAGGGGGCCAGTGGTGACCTGTGGCAGAGCCACAGAGTCTGACGGTGGAGCCTGGGAACCCACAGCATGGTCTGGGGGCTAGTGACGGCCTGTGGTGGTGCTGGGGAACCTGGTGGTAGTCAGCGGCAATGCCGGCTGCAGTGAAGTTCCCTGTGAGGCAATGGGGAGTTGGCGGGAAGCGGGGGGGGGGCCCCCAAGGCGGGCAAGGGGACTCATGGGCCCTGGCGAGGGGGGTGTCAAGAATTGGACCCCCCCATGCCATGTGGGGGGCTCCATCTTTGACTTTTGGCCTTAGTGATTCTGGGGCCCAGGTCACCCCTGACTTTAAGTACATGATTTACTTGTCTACATCATGCTCAGAATTGATGGAAAAAACCAATATAGACTAAATCTTGGGTAGTATTGAACTCCTTTTGACCCCCTGAAATTTTTCTAGTTGGGGGAAACCTTTTCAGGCTTTGCCGCTGTGAAGATTGATTGATTGGACTTTTTTCAGAATTAATGCAGAAGAAAACAGTAGACAATATATTGAATATTTTAACCACCACATGTCCTCCCAGAACCTGTACGGCACAATGGCTTTCATGTAACCGCTTATGAGAAACATTTCAGTCAAAGTCAAAGAATTGTGATTGTTGCAGCACTTTCATATTTGACAGGATTACATTCTGAATGGGGTCTGTGGTCGTACTGATATTAAATTTAAAGATGGCCCATGCATGCAGTGAAGAGGTCCCTGTTCCCATAAATTTTATTTTCATTCTTAGTCATTGGTCTGAGCATGTACAGTAGAAAACCATTACTTTTTGGAAATAGAACAAAGATGTCTGGTCTTCTTAACTGGAATTGTAAACAACTAGGAGTAGGAATTATTAAGGAAAGAGATGAGAAGAGAGAGAAAGTGTTGCAGGAAAATGTTGTTCATTTATCTAGTGCTCCTGTTGTACTTGGCAAAGGATAGTACACAAAAACAGACAGATCATACCTCAAATAGCATACAGTATATTCTAAAGGAATTCAATAGAATATCTGTTATTTGGGGCGAGTGCTTCCCTGGGGAAGTTTTTATTATGGCATACACAAATTCAACCTGTGTTGGGGCAAAACTTGCAGTTTTTTTTTCCCACCCCAAGCCCTCTACCCCTTCCTCCTCATCCAGTTTCCTTCTATGAAACTGTTATGTGGAAATCTCTGTTGTTTTTTTGAATTCAGTGCAGTAATGTAAATAGCAAAGACAGCCCTTGATCAGAAATAGTACCGTATTCATTATTGTGGATCTTGTAGTATGTTGTAGAACTTCTACATTTTGAGGTTACTTTTGTCAGTCAGTTACACCAAACCTGTTATAATCAGTCTTATGTATCCTACAGCATGTGGAACCATATTGTATGGCAAGAACTCCTAAATTCCCTGGCAATGTTCTTTGTATTCAGGCTTCCTGAAATACCATGAATTCCCATCTCCATGAGGGTTACCACTGTCAAGCTCACGGAGAGCTGTGGCTCACCATTGAGAACACTGATGTCAGTTGGACTATCATTATTTTCAGCAACTGTTACTTTTAAAGATTTCATTTTTGACTGTTTTCTGGGCAGCCCAATTCTATAGATACCAGAAGTTATAATATTGTCCAGGGGGCTTTGCTCAGTAGTTCCTTGCCTCAGTATGTATTATGAAAATGAGGAGCTTGCGGCTAACTTCAGCAGCTCATCTTCTCTGCGTCCTGTGTCTTGTTTGTCTATCCATGGTGTTCTTGTTCTCCTGGCAAGCTCAGCTAACCAACCTGCACTTTAGGTTCTACCCATTCCCTGGCTGCAAGCCAGACTTCGTCTGTTTTGATCTATGTGGAGGGCACTGTAATTTTAGTTGATTTCCCCCTTACAGGGAAAGACTGAAAACAAGAGAAGATGCAGGAATGTTTTGGCAATGGAGGAGGATGGAAAAATGATGTGTGGCTGTAGTAAGCTAGCAAATTCTTTGGCAAAAAATGCCACATCACTGAGTCTACAGGCCCCTAGTGAGATTCACACCTCTATGAACTGTTATGTCAGGCTCTCTGCAAACTCAAAGAATGTGCTACACTGGCTTTCACCATTATCTCTGCAACACTAAGAGGTAGAAATGTGATATTTTAAAAGAGACACCTAAGGTTTTGGATTACAATTCTGTGGTAATGGGTAAATTCTCTGGCCACAGAATCATGGAATGCCTAGAGCCTGATTTAGATTAGATTTTCTTGATTTTTTTTTTTTTTTAATGAAGAGCGTATGCTTTGAATGTACTAATACTTAATTTTACACCATGTTATCCAGATAATTAATTTTAGTCCTATTTTAGATTCTTATGTTGTTGCAAAATTTACTATATTTCTGTCATGCTATTAAATAATACCCTCAATTTCTCACTTGCTATCTGGGTGTGTATATATCAAGGTGTACCTCAGCAAGAAATCAGTGATGCTTAGGGATTGGTGTGAGGACCAGTGAGACATGCCATTCACAATTTGCAGATCAATCAGGTTTAATGAGCAAGATGTTCTATAAATATACTAGTTAAATACAAAGCCTAAAATTAACTATGTGTATCATACTCACCAAGCCTGGAGAACTAAGCAATTGCTCAGAAGTCTCTTAGAGGGACATCTTTCTTCAGGGGCCCTGCCAGGGAATCAATGGATCCTCTGGTCAAACCAGCAGCACCTTCCACTGAATCAGGCTTTATTGGAGCGCAACGTTTTTTCTAAGTTATAACTTTTGATACCTTTCTATACACAGCTTTCACCTAATTACTTCTCCATTAATTATTACATATTCTGTTATTTAGGTTTTCACCCTTGACTTCATTCCATTCTCACCCCAATGATTGGGGTCGTCAAAATGACCTCGGGTAACAGGAGGGTGGGGGAGAAAAATAAGCCCCTTGGCAGTGGTATTCTGGAATAACTTGTTTTTCCCCTCATTATCTGTATGCAGCTGCAAACACACAGATCTTACTGTGTGCAGAAGATGAAACATATGCAAGGTTACTTAGTCTCCGGTTTGTCTCAGTGAAATGGAAGCTTTTCATGCTGCAGGGATCAGAATAGTCAAGTACGCAACTTAAGCTATGCTAGGCCTTAAAACCATGGTCAGGCAATTAAAATTTCAGTGGGCCTCCAACAAGCAGTATTCCTGTTTTGTCCAGTGACCTGTTGATCTCCTGCTGGGTCCTGACTCAGATAACCTTCATTCCACTATTCATTTGCTTCCCTTTATCAATTTCTCCCAGCTATGTTTTGTTAGTAATTTGATACTGCATGTTACTTTTATAACAAAAGTAGCAGCAATACTTCTGCAGAGTGAAATCGTCAGTGTAAATTAGGCAGACAGTTACTGCTTAGTTCTATATAGACAATTATGTTGGACTTTTTTGAAGTATTGTAAAATCTTCTTGTTTTTAATATTGTGTAATGTTTATGCTTCTGTTTCTTATTGTAGGGGCCAAACACCCGCTGAGTCAGATTTCCAGGTGCTTGAAATTGCCCGGAAACTGGAGATGTATGGCATTAGATTTCATCTTGCATTTGACCGTGAAGGAACAAAAATTAACCTGGCTGTTTCACACATGGGCATACTAGTATTCCAGGTAGGTTGGGGAAATGATACCAGGTATGTACTACTTCCTTTGGATTCTAATGCCTTAAAATAATAGCCAGTCATTTTAATCTACTGTTCTCTTCTGACTTTTTTTAATGGCTGACCTAACATCATAGCGTCATAGAGTTAGAAGGGACGCTAAGGGTCATATAGTCCAAATCTCTGCCAAGATCCAAGATTTCTTGTGGCTACACCTACACCATCCCAGACAGATGCTCTCCAGCCTCCTTTTGAATCTCTAGTGAAGAAACTTCCACAACTTCCCTAAGCAGTCTGTTCCATTGTTCTTCTGTTCTTACAGGGTATGTCTACACTTACAAGTTGCTTCGAATTAAGGAGGCTTAATTTGAAATAACTCATCCCTGTCCATGGAGTCATTTCTCTTATTGAATTAAGCATTTCCTTAATTTGGATTAAGGAAGCGCTAATTCAATAGAATAAAACCTCCTTTTATTTTGAAGTAACATTTGCTTGAAGTTATTAGTTCAAATTAAGCTGTTTTAAGACACAGAATAGGCTTAATTCGAACTAATGTCCCTATTAACTTGCCTACCTTCCTTTACTTCAAATTAGAGAGTCTAGTTGTCAAGGCTGTTTCCCCACTCTGGCACTCTGCAGGCCCCACCTTCTGCATTCAACAGGCCTTAAAAGCCACTGGCCTTAAAACCTGGTCTTAAAACTCTCCAAGGCCTCCAGTTTCCTGGCCTTGGTGTGGTATTGCTGCCACCATCCAAATGCAAAAGCCTCTTGAAAACCCAGGAAGGCTCATTTGGGAATTCCTTCCTGTGAGGTACCCTCAATCGCTTTTATTCCTCTCCTAGGGGAGTGATTGACCCTCAGCTGGGGTATGAGCTGGAACTGGGACAGAATCCCCTTTAGTAGCTGTCTGTGCAGTCTGAGGCGCATGCACACAAACCTCTTGCCTTTCAGGACACAGAACCAGAGCTTACTTAAAAAGTAAAATCTTTAATTAAAAAGAAACACAGAGTTGCTTCTCTGGGATTTAACTTAGATAGTTACAAGGTAGAGGGGGAAGGAATACATGTGCTCAGCACAGAGAAATCCAAAAACAAAGAAAATACCCTGACTGCGTCTAAGTAAACATTCCCTGTTCTTCTCACGCCTGGTCAGTAACAAACTTAGCTTGTCTTTGATAAAGATGTTGCTGTATCCTTCTTCAGGCCTTTCTACCTGGCCTTCTCCTCATCCTTCCAGGAGCTCTGCTGCATCCAAACAGGAACAGGCAAGGCTGCTGCTCCAATTCAAAAACCTGTGCTTTGTTCCTATTGGCTGTCCTGGGACTCACTGACCAGAGTGTTAACCCCTTCCTCCCCAAGGGCTACTACACTAGTAAAGACTCTCTATTTTGAATTAATAAAGCCTACTTTATTTTGAATCAGGAGTCTAGTGTAGACTCGCTAATTTGAAATAATAACTTCAAATTAAATTCAATGTAGTTAATTCTAGTTAACTACTTTAAATTAACTTTGTGAGTGTAGACATAGCCCCAGTTAGAAGGTTGCCCCCCCCCCGAGATTTAATCTCAATCTGCTATGCTTTAGTTAGAATCTATTGCTTCTTCCTGCCCTTTGACGGAAGAGAACAACTTTTTCCAGTCTTTTTTTATGGCAGCCGTATTTGAAGATTGTTACCATGTCTCCTCTTTTCCAGATGAAACACACAGTTCCTTCAGGCTTTACTCACATAGCTTGCATTCCTTTCCTTTGATCATTTTGGTCACTTGCTTCTAGATCCTTTCTGTACATTAGTTACTAAAACTGAACACAGTTCTCTAGCTGAGGCCTAACCATCACTGAGTGAAATGATAATATCACTTAAGACATGTAAGCTATGTTTCTGGTAATGAAGCTTAGTATTGGATTTGCTTTCTGCAGCAGCAGCATCGCATTGCTAACTCATGTTGAAGTTGTGACCCACCACAGTTTCCCACATCCTTCTTGGCTTTGCTGCTGCCAAGCTAGTTATTTCCCCATTGTATATTTGTGCATTTGTTTTTTCTTCCCCAAGTGTAACATCTTAGATTTGTCTTGCTTGAATTTTATTTTGTTGTCTATACCCAGTTCTCCATTTTATCAAGGTCCCTCTGAATTTAAGTTCCAAAGTGTTGGCAGTCTCCCTTAGCTTTGCGTCATCTGCATATTTGACTAGTATGCGCTCTCTTCCTATATTCAGCTCACTAATAAAGATGTAAAACAACACTGGACCCAGAACAGCTCCCTGTGGAACCCCAGTTAAGACCTCTCTCCATTCTGACATCATTCCACCGATAGCTGTTCTTTGTTTGCAGTTGTGTAATCAATTATAATGATAGTTCTGTCTCATCCTCATTTCTCCAGCTTACTGATCAGGATGTCTTATGGGACTGAGCTTTCATAAATGAAATCCCACTTTATCAGACTCTTAAATGTATATGCTCATTAAGAAGTGCATCAGCCCAACTGGTGAATGAAATCCTAGAGCAGATCTTCAGTCATGGAATTCTTTTGATTTAATAATACACTGTTTGCACCAAGAGAAACACTGGCTGATGTGTTGGGGTGCTGTTGTTTGTGCTTAGCATTTTTGTTTGGGAGAAGGAATGAGCCGATTGAAATTGATTCTTGAGTTTGTAATTTTGAACAACTGGCAGGGTACTCAGGATTTGTGGATGAGCATTATCGTTGTCCTAAATGGAAATAAATAAAAATGATTTGGATTGTCCAAATCAAAATACTGCTGTTTATTTAGAAAAAAAAAACCAAAAAACCTTGTTCATTTTCTTATATCTGTCTTTGTATCTGTTACTTCTTGGCAGAATCTCTTCAAAGATTCAGTAGTCACTGCAGGTATCTTCCCCCCACACTTTTGAAGCTTGTTGATAGCAGCAGTGACTGAGTTAGTACGTCTTACCCACCCAGGCATCAAGCCTTCCCTGATGTTTGGTGCTGCACCTCATCTTATTACTTCAGTTGTACCATTTCTTGTCACTAGAGTGAGTTCTGTTTCATCTTCTTCCTTGGTTTGAGAGGGGACACTGGAGTTCCAAAGAGGGTGATAAGGAGCAGTGTGTCATCTTTCCTCTTCCTAGTTCATGAGAAGGTACAGCCAGGACTGGGGGAAAAGAGGAGGCTGCAGGGTGATAGGGCAGGATTGTTTTGGGCCAGGTCTCAGCCACCTGGGGAGCAGTAAGGAAAGAGGCTGGACCTGGCAGATAAAGTCTGTGAGGATGCAGCATTTGTGTAGCAGCAGTACCGATGCCATTACTGATTTGAAGAAGAGCAAGGAATGCTTCAGTAGGGGCTTCTCTCAAACCACTTGTGGTTTTAGCATCCCTTCCATCCAGTTCACGTTTTAAGCTTTTTTTTTTTTTTCTCCACAACCATAAAACTTAGAAACAGTTTTAAAATGAAAGCTGAGATTCTGCAGATATTAAAATAATAGAAGATTAGGATTGGAAGGGACCACAGGAGGTCCTCGAGTCCAACCACCTGCTGAAAGCAGGTGCAAGCCCTATTTAATCATCCCAGCCATGGCTTTGTCAAGCCAAGTGACGCAGCCAGTTGAGGCCTTCAAAACCTCTCAGGATGGAGATTCCACCACCTCCCTCTGGTGACATTCTGGTACTTCACCCTCCTAGTTTAAAAAAAAAAAAAAAGGGGGGGGGGGAGGAATTTCCTAGTATCCAAACTTAGACTCTTCACTGTGACTTGAAACTCCTGCCCCTAGTTCTATCATCTTCTACCACTGAGAACAGCCTAGTTCCATCCTCCCTGGACTCTCCCTTTCAGGTAGATGAAGGCTGTTATAAAATCCCCCCTTTCTCTTCTCTTCTGCAGACTTAAAAGGCCTAGTTCCCTCAGTCTCTCCTCATAAATCATGTGCTCCAGTCCCCTAATCATTTTTGTTGCCCTCTTCCAGACTTTCTCCAATTTGTCCACATTCTTCCTGCAGTGGAAGCCCCAAAACTTGGCCCAGTACTCCAAATGTGGCCTCACTGGTGCCGAATAAAAGGAAGTAATCACTTCTTTGGCAACACTCCTATTAATGCAGCTTGTATGTCATTAGCTTTCTTGTCAATAAGGGCTCACTCTTGACTCATACCCAGCTTCTTGTCGCTATAGCTCTGAGGTCCTTTTCTGCCAAACTGCCAGTTGGTCCCCGTCTGTTTTGGTGCATGGGCTTCTTCTATCCTCAGTGCAGGACTCTGTGCTTGTTCTTGCTGAACCTCATCGGATTTCTTTTGGTTCACTCCTCTAACTTGTCTCGGTCACTCTATGTCCTAGCCCTGAAGAGCAAACATGTTCTATTAATCTATGAATGATACTGCAAAGCTGATAAACCCTGATCAAAGGAATAAATTGAGCAGAAAATAGATTTGATTACAATGAATTGTGGGGACAAGGAGGGACATTTGTTGCTGTTTAAGATCTAACTGGACAGCGTAAACTTTTCTTGCTAGCCATAGGTAATTTTTGTTTCTCATTTAGGGTACCACAAAAATCAACACCTTCAACTGGTCTAAGGTCCGTAAACTAAGCTTCAAGAGGAAAAGGTTTCTTATCAAGCTCCACCCAGAGGTCCATGTAAGTCTAAGCAATCTATGGCCTTGGCACAGTTTGAAAAGATCTCTGAAATGTTGATAGAAATGCTTACGTCCATACTTTTGTAAAGCAGGTAGTTTTCTTTAAAAGATACTTTTTGGCTCCATGGTTCATTTAGGATAGTAAAGTTCTTCTGCACCTCCCCAATGTTCATGCCTTGCTCTTCTAAGGCTTTCCACTGCGTTTATCTGCCTTAGTCCTCCTTAGACATAAGCATGTGTCTTTTTAAAATGTCAAATAGTGGTGAGAGTTATGAGGAAGATATTCAGTATGTAATTCTTGTGTATTTTCTTTTTTAATAGGAATGTTGCTTATAGAATTGTCCTTCAGATGTAAGTTAGCTTGTGTCTTAGAACTAGTGTTTTGGGGGCATATGTTTCCCTTGCTGTATGGTGGGGAGGGAAACAAAGCACACAAAAAAGTCTGGTTGGATTGGGTAACAAGCATAAGAGGCTATTAGGCAGGCTTGTCACCAACTGCAGTGACTGGCCAGTCCTATTTACAGTGATGTGTTTGTCAAATATGCAAGACTGAAGGAGGCATGGCTGCCATAAGTGGTTGCAGCTAATGCGCAGACACTCTGTATGCTGGAAGCCCAGAATTTTGGAACTCAATTATGTGGCAAATTGCCACACTGGATCTAATGCTGCTTGTTTCAACTCGCTGCTTGCTTCTTTCTGTGGCTTTAATGTACTGCTAAGTGTTACATAGTTTGCAGTTATGGCAGCTGTGTGACTCAGGCTACTCATTGCTGGAACAAGGGTATGAGAGGTCCATAAAATAGTGAACACTTGTCTCAGCATTTGCTATGTGATCTATAGGGTTTGGGGCCAGAATTTGCTTCAGATACTTAAGACTTCACATTGTTACCAGATTGTAGACTCTGCACCTTGCACCCCATTGTCAATCACATATCCAACGGAGGAATGTGGCATGTTTGCCCAGATTTTCAGCCCACTAAATTTTTTGCAGTGAACTTCTGTAGGTTTTTCATGGAAGGGAACAAACAGAAATATCCAAAACACGAGGCCTGGTAGGAATGGATGACTTGAACTACCAAGACATCTGTTGCAAAAGTAATAGGCAAAATACAACAGTTCCAATAAGTTTTTGGAATGTATCAAGCATGACTTTATGGTTTAGGAAGTGAGGGAAGTAAGGACTATGGGCTTATAAAAAGCAAACTTTTTAATAAGTTCAGAGAACTGGTATGTGAGGTTCCCTGAGAAGAAAATCTAAGGGATAAAGGAGTTCAGGATAGCTGGCAGTTTTTCAAGAAGCCAGTAGTAGAGGCACAGCTATAAGCTATCATGCAAAGGACAATAGGAAGACTAATAAGAGGGCAATATGACTCTATCATGAGCTCTTTAATTACCTGAAAGTCAAAAAGAAATCCTTCAAAAAGTGGAAACAGGAATTGCTAAAGAGGAGTACAAAAGAATAACATGAGCATGTCAGGAGAAAAAGAAAGACCAAGGCACAAAATCAGTTTTCTTTAGCAAAGAATACAAAAAAAACAATAAGAAGAGGTTCTTTAAAGACATTTGAAGCAAGAGAAAGACTAAGGAAAGTGTAGGTCCTCTATTTAGTGGGGAGTGAGAGAGAATGACATCAAGTAGGCTGAAATGTTTAATGTCTTGTTTGCTTTTCAGTCTTAACTGAAATTGTTATTGGTGATCAAATTCTCAAAATAATTGATATTAATATCAAGGAGGAAGAAACAAAAGCCAAAATAGGGAAATAATAGATTAAAGAATATTTATATAAGTTAGAAGTATGTTGGCAGGGTTTGATGGTAAATTAATCTTGAATCTGTTAACACTTAGGTTTTGAGAACTCAGGGAAGACAGTTGAGGTTTTAGAAAACTGGAAAAGATAAGTACAATCTTAAAAGAAAAAAATTAAGAAGAAAAAAAGAAAAAAAAGCTGGGGGAGGGGAGAAAGATGACCCAGTAATTATAGACCAGTTGCGCTAACCTCAATATCAGGAAAGATACTGCAAACAAATTGTTAAACAATCAATTTGTAAGTACTGTAGCAGGGTCAGACTCGCAGACCACCAGAGACTGTTTGAAGGCTAGTATTTCAGCCCCAAGCTCAGCAAGTCACTTTTCCTCTGGTAGCTGAGCAGGGGTTACTCCAGGATAATTAACTAAAAGCCTCCCCACCAGATAAAAGATGTGACTGAAGTTGTGAGAACAAAGTGAACTATCAGAGGGAGTGAGCAGGCAAGAAACAGTTAAGAGCCAGGAGGATTAGGAGAAGCAGCAAAAGCTAGCAGAAGAGAACTCTACAGGTACAAAGAAGGAGGGAGAGAAGAACTCTGTCCCAAGAGGGCAAAGGATGTTTCTCAGGCCAGGGGCTTAAGGGAAGAGACCCTCCCAGAGTGAAAGACTGAACTGTACATTTGGTTTGGGCACCACCACACCCAGTGGAGCTGTTGGGTCAAGAGCATTCTGAGGAGGCGAGAAGGGAGCCCTGTCTGAACAGGGTTTGGGCATTGTCAAAGGACATAGGGAAACGAGCAGCTTTTCTGAAGCCCCAGTGCGAGGCTGCTACTGGTAGGATCCCTCGGTTGTGGCCTGGAATCAAAGATGGGATTGGGTCCCTTGACACTGGCTGTTAGCTGGAGGTGCAGAGCCTCAGTGAAAAAGCAAGGTACTTCAAAACCCTGAGACTGGACTGGAAGCCAGCAGGGAGCAGCCTTCTTAGAGAAGCTGTACTACCTTCTCTGACCATTAGAGGACAGAAGAACACGAAGGGATAAAACAGTTCCCTGATCTACCTGTGAATTCACCAAGGTAGTGGAAGAGCTTGTCATAGTACACAGAGAGTAATAGTTATCTGGAATAGCCAGCATGAATTTAAGAACAAATCATGTCAAGTCAAGCTGATTTCCTTCTTTTATGGGGTTACTGGCCTGGTGGATAGGAGGGAGGCAGTAGATGTGTGGCATATCTTGATTTTAGTAGGGGTTCAGGCATAGTCCCACATGATGGTCTCATGAACAAACTAAGTAAATTAGTAGTATTAGCGTACAAGTGGTTGAAAGGCCACGCTCAGAATAGTGATCAATAGTTGGCTGTAAAACTAAGATGTTTTGGGGTTATGCTGGGGTCTGTCCTGGGGCTGGTACTGGTAGTCATTATTTTCATTGATGACTCAGATAAAGTGGGGAGCATAGTTGAAAATCTGTGGCTGACACCACAGTGAGAGGAGTGCAAGCACTTTGGGGGACAGGATGAGAATTCAAAATGACTGACAAATTGGAGAATTGGCCTGAACTCAGCAAGATGAAATTCAGTAAAGAAAAGTTAAAGTAAAAAGAAAATCAAACTGGCTAGGCAGTAGTACTGCTGAAAAGGGTCTGGTATTTGAATGGATCACAAATTGAATATGAGTAAAGAATGTGGTGCAGTTGCAGAAAAAGACAAATATTCTGAGATGTATTAAAGGAGTGTTCTGTGTAATACATGGAGTGTGGGGGTCAGGGGAGGGACATTGTTGCAATGTATTTGGCATTGATGAGACCTCTGCTGGAGTATGGTGTCCAGTTCTGGGCACCACGTTTTAGGAAAGATGTAGACAAATAGGAGAGAGTCCAGAGGAAAGCACCAGACATGGTAAAAGATTTAGAAAACTTGATCTCTGAGGAAAGGTTAAAAAGGGCATCTTTAGGTTTGAGAAAAGAAAATGGGGGGTGGGGGGGATTTTCAAACAGTCCTATGGTAAAGGCTGGTATAAAGTAGATCATGATCAGTTATTCTCCATGTCCACTGAAAGCAGAACACAAGAAGTAATGGGCTTAACTGGCAGCAAGGGAAATTTAGGTTAGATATTAGGACTAACTTTCCAGCTGTATGGCTAGTTAAGCTCTAGAATAGGTTTACCAACGTGTTTGGTAACCATCTTTAGAGGTTTTTAAAAAGAAATTGGACAAACATCTGTCTGGAATGGTTTAAGTTTACTTGATCCTGCCTCAGTACAGGGGCTGGACTCAATGACTTGTCAAGGTCCATTCCGTGTCTATCTTTTTATGATTCTATAATATTTTTCCCAGTACAATAAGGGACAAAGGCCTCAGCTATCTTTAATTTAGTGCAGGTCAGCTCTATTGCCTTTTTTTAGTATTTGAAATGTGTGCAGAATTAAAGTTGAAATGGAGTCTATGCAGTATACAGAATTACCATTTTGCTCTGTTAAAATTGTACTTAAATCTAATTATTTTAATAGTGAAACTTATGTCAGAAAGTAGTTTACATATTTGATTTCCATAGACATATAATTTTTTTCTGGCAAATTCACAGAACTTCAGGGGGTATAATTATAGAACACTGCTGTCTGTGAGCCCAGTTAAAATAATTTTATGGTACGAGTGTTGAGGAATCCCACTGCAGCTGAGTGTTGCTACCACTTGAGAGTTTTCTCTACCATTTTTGGGAGTAGCTCTCAATGGATCTGAAGAAAGAAATGTGAATATCAGCCTGGAATGGATCAGTGGTCCATCTAGTCCATTATCCTGTCACTAACGGTGACTAATGCCAGATGCTTCAGGGGAACATGGGGGAAAAATGCATTTAAGTTTGCAGTTCTATTCCATACAGGGGGACGACTTTATGACTTTGCATATATTGTGGAGGAGTTTAGAGTGTATATCCTGAAGTGTGAAGTTTGAACCCTGTAATTTTTCCCCTAATTCATGTGACTTTAGATGCTATTCATTTAAATGCCAGTCCTGTTTTGAAATGTATTGAATTATGCGCCTAAATAATAGGACTGCTACAGGATTTTACTATATGAGCTTAACTAGTAATGCTAGATGAATCATGTAGTGGGTTGAAGACCCCAGGGTATAGAGACTTCAGTCTAGGCCACTTTTTTTCTGTAGGAATAGCAATTGTGTATAAATGTTTTGGAGAATAAGGTCATTCTGAAAGCTTGAAGGACCTCAGGGAGCTGGTACTGAAGCTGTTTGTCCTAATTCAACCAGGCAGTCGGGATACCATGTTCTGCATAAACAAGCAGGAAATAAGATGTGTGCTTTCTTGTCTTGGGGAGCCTTATTAGAAAGAGTGAGCCATCTACTCTTTGACACTTCTTGCTGTCACTCAGCAGAAAAGGAAAACAAGATTGCAGAAAGGCCAAGGGATCTGTGAGTCCCTCGTCTGATCACAAAGATTTACCTGCTTCTGGCATTGAGAAATTTATTTAAGTCATCTTCTGCAGTAGCTTTGGTCATAGACAGCATTCCCAAGTCTCTTGGTATCTGAGCCTTCTCCAGGTGAGGGGGAGGGAGTGGTAAACCCCTTCAGCTCTGTCATATCAGCTGCCTAGGGGGAAGCTTGTGTTGTCACCATCCCACAACCCTCTGTCCCACCTGAATCCTCTCCCAGGAATGTGTCCCCCATGTTTGAGAAATTAAGGGTCCTGACCAGATCCAGGAGAGAGAGTTATTAAACCCACTTATTAAACAAAGTTAATGGCATCAGCTGTCTCAGACAGATGTGGGTCTCAGTCGATTTAAAGATTGAGTCTAGTTATATAAACGATCAGTCAGAAACAGGGCATCTTGCTCCATCCCAGGAATTCTCCCTGATTTCAGCATGATTCCTTAGATCCCAAGGTTAAGTATTTCAGAGCAGGTATCTCAATACCCACCTGGTTTCTTGGAAAGAGTCTGCGAAGGATTTGGTACTTTAAGTGGAAAAAACTTTTATGTTGCAGTATAAAAAGGCCCATCTATGTATTTCCTTTATAAACTTATCTGTAATGCTTAGATAAAAAGCTTTTCTTCTTTAAGTATTACTGCTATTCACCTTAGGTGTTTGCACATGAGTATGCCAGAGCTGGAGACGGTTACCTTTGATTTATGGTAGGGAGGATAGTTGTTAGGGTGATCATATAGAATTTCATGCGTCTGGTGTATTTCTTGAGATCACAAAGGGCAAGAATCGGTCTCATCCCTCCCTTGGGTTTGGGATCCGCTTGTCTGGGATCAGTTACCTGGGATCCAGAGTCACCTGCTGGTGGATCACCTTAGCAGAAATTTCTCCTTGAATCACAAATGATCCCTGCAGCCCATTGTCCTGCAGTTCATTTTTTTGCAGGTTGGGCAATCACACTGCATATGACGAGAGAAGTCAGGTCTTTTAATCCAAGTGGTGGAGTCTAGATCTGGGCTCCTTCACCTGAGCTGGGAGTCAGCACTGGTGTATGCCTTCCTTACAATTCTGATGATCCCACAAGTCATTCTCAAGTTGAAATTTGACTATGCCAGCTTGTTCCCATTGTTCAAATATGGCTGAGGCAGTGTTGTCAGTTCTCCAACCTTTGCATGTTACTGGTTTGCCTCATTGTGTCTGTTCCTTTTCATCCCAACCTCCTGACTTAATGTCATAGTCAGGTTTTATATCCAGCACTTAGCTTCCTGCATCTCAGCATGGATGCTGCATGGCTAGATGAGGAGGAAGAAGAATTGCAATCGGTGAAGCTCTTGGCAAGTCTTGTTCAATAGTAGGAAGTCCTCTGCCAAAGTGACCTGATTGTCCAAATGTAATCAGTTCTGGATTTGATCATTAGCCTGTGGAGTTCATCTGAAGCTGGCTTCTGTGCAGGGAGTTTAGGAGTTTCTGGTACACCTTCTGTGTTCTGGTTACGTGCTCAGTTTGTTGCAAGTCTGCCTGGCAATGACTCGGGGCTCATCTGCCCATCCATGGAAGGTTAATGGTTTCAAATCCCATAGCACTGAGGTTCTTGAAAGGAGTCATTCATTTCCCCTCATTGGTTAAAGAGCCGATCCTTCATGGGACCATGATATTACGATAGCTGCTCTTTGAGGGCCTTCTTTCCAACCTCTGGTAACTATTACTTTCTTCTTCGTGTCAAAAAACTGCCTTCTTTATGATGATGATAACATCTGCAAAGAAAGTGGGTGAATTCTTGGCTTTGATGATAAAGCACCCTCATAAGCTATTTTCCAAAGATAAAGTAACCCCTGGGCATACTCTGTTTATTCAAAGTGGTTTCCAAGTTCACTTGAGCCAAGCTTTATGTTTACTACTGTTCTTTCCTCAGCAGCACTGGACCCTAGAGAAACAATGTCTTCATACACTGGACGTTGGGAGGGTTTAGCTTTTTCTCAGTGGGATAATATAGGATCAAATGTCAAAAGCCTCAAACTGTTGCCAGTCTTTATCTTCTTTGTTTCATATGCAGACCAAACTCAGGGGTATTCTCTTCATAGATGATCTCCATATGGATAACTTCCTACATATGTTGTCAAGGCCCTTTCCCTGCTGTGGCACTTTGAATGCAGAAAGTGGGGGCCTGCAACAGGCCTTAAAACCTACTGTCCCTAAAGCCTTGTCTTAAAACTCTCCAAGGCTATCAGTCTCCTGGCCTTGGAGTGGTATTGCTGCCACCAGCCAAATGCAAAAACCTCTTGAAAACCCAGGAAGGCACACTTGGAAATTCCTTCCTGTGAGGTACCCTCAATCGCTTTTATTCCTCCCTCAGAAGAGCAATTGAACCGCAACTGTGCTCTCAGCTGGCAATGGGACAGAATACTCTTTAGTAGTTGGATGTACAGTCTGAGGCACATGCACATGAAACCACAAGCCTCTTAAGGACACAGAACTGGTGCTTATTTTAAAAGGGTAAATTCTTTAGTTAAGAAGAGCAGATAAGAAACACAGAGAGTTGCTTCTCTAGGATTTAACTTAGGTAGTTACAGGGTGGTAGGAGGGGGTACATGTGCTCAGCACAGAGGAATCCAGAATCAAAGAAATAACCTGGCCGCATCTAGCTAAACATTCCCTGTTCTACTCATGCATGAGCAGTTATAGACTTGAGCCTTTCTTGAACATGGATGTTGCTGGATCCTCCAGGCCTTTCCCCTGGCCTCATCCTGATTCTTCCAAGAGCTCTGCTGCCACCAAACAGAGAACAGGCAGGGCTACTGCTCCAATTCAAAAACCTGTACTTTGTTTCTGTTGGCTCTCCTGGGACTCACTGACCAGGGTGTTAATCCCTTCCTTCCCAAGGTTACTACATATGTCTCTTCAAAGTGTGCAAGCTGATTCCACAAAAGCCTAGTCAATGCTGATTGCGTTTCTAAGTGACATTCTTATATTGGACATTTGTAGGACTGCCATTTGGTGCTTTGTGTGTTTTTGTAAATTGCTATGGTGAGATCCCCAAACTGTGGAGCATGCCCCCCAGGGATGTGGAGGGCATGGCAGGGCCCATGTCTGCCCCCCATGGGGCCAGTGCACCACCACATAGCCTCATTCTGCCCTGAACTTTGCTCCAGCCCCGCCCTGTATCTGTGGTGCATGGTCCTTGGGCATAGCACACTGTTTCAGTGCCTGACTGTGGTTTCGGCACCCAACTACAGTCTCAACAGTTTCAGCTCGCAGTTGCAGCCCTTGGCATAAAGCCTCAACAACCTTTGTCACAGCTGCAGCACTTTGCCACTGCAAACCTGCTCCTCGTACTCAGCAGCTGTGGGACCACTCCTGGCCCCAGCTGGTGGGAGGGTGAGGTTGTGGACTGGAATAAAGGGATGACAGGTTAAAAAATTCAGAGACTGCTGCTCTGTGCCTTTACTGCTGTGCTTACTTTACTTGCACCCAGCTCGGGTGCAGACTTTGGAAAGACAGTCTTGCAGTCCTTGTTTGTGTAGACTCGAACTGCTCCACCTGAAGCAGTGCTTGTGAGCCACCAAACTAGAAAATGTGGCTGCCTCTATGTGAAGGAGAAAAACCAGTTACCTCCCTGTGACTGTTATTCTTTTGAGATGTGCTGTGGGCATGTATTTCACAACCTGCTCTCCGCTCCTGTTCATCGGTCTGCTCTTCTGCCATTCAGTGCGAAGCCATTGAGGGAGTTCAGGATGGTGCTGCCCTTGTATGAGAGAGATGGGGCAGGGCTGAGCCACAGGGCATCAACACTGTCCCTACAGGCACTGCAAAGCAAAGTTCTCTGGTGCCAGAGCCCTGGGCGTCCACACACTGAAGCAGAATACACATCTGCATCATGCCTCAAAGAACAACCATTCTACTTCGAGAAACTGCTCTTATCCATTCCACACACTGTGCAAGATTTGAAGCCTGGAGACTGCAGCAAGGCCTCTGGCCAGAAGGTCCCTTGTGGGACTAGCTACATTTAATACCTAAACTAAGAATACTTAACTGTGCTAATCTGGAAAACAAAGAACAGTAAAGACAATAGAAAACAGTCCAATAAGGGCACTTGCAACAGGACAAGATAGAGAGAAATTCCTGTGACCATCAGCTTGGGCAGAAGGGCCATAGGGCTAGTGGTGCCTGATATACCGCGGCATGGATGGGGCCTGAGTGCTAACCCTATGGGGCCTACTAAGGGCAAAAAAGTTTCTGGTGACCGTGCATGTGGATGCACGTACAAAAATAGTGGAATGGACATGAGCGGTGCATCTCAAAGAACCACTATTACTGGTAAGTAACTGCTCTTTTACAGGTAGGACCACTCATTGAGGGCTCTCCATTCTGACAAAAATACAGTGAATCTGAAAGACTAGGGAGCCTATAGCAGAGGCAGCCTCATTAGCTGTTTCAGCTGAGTAAGTTTGGTTGCTGTATGTGACAGGTTCACAACATATGAGACACATATTAGAGCAGGGGTTTCAAAAACGCAGCCCGTGGGCCTCATGTGGCATCTAAAGCTATTTCCTACGGCCCAGAATGACATGATTGTTACTGATATTTGCAATAGTTGTATGGAAAGGTTTCAGTGGTGTGGCTCTCAGGCTACCACAATAATCCTCACATAGCCCACTACTAGTCCTCATGTGGCCCTTGTGGTGATTTGAGTTTGAGACCCCTGCATTAGAGCTTCACCTATTCTAGGTGTCGATATAGCACTGGTGAGCAGAAGTACTTATTTTGTCTTCTGCGTTTGGCCATAAGACTGTGACACTTTGTGCAGATTTAGTCATGTCTTTGTCCCTTCAAGACTGGATTATTGTAATCTGCTGTATGTGGGACTATAGTTTAAGACTTCTTAGAAACGTCACAAGGTATGGAATGCCTGCTGTGATAGAGCCTATCAGAGACAGCACATCATGCCTGTGCCATCAAATCTACACCTGTTTCTGGCTTGTTTCTATCAGTACCTTACGATGATGACTTTTAATTTCTGTTACCCACAGTCCCCAGATATAAAGGGTATCTTTGAAGCCACCGAACTCCTGATGTGATACTGTGCAAATTGAGATAAGCCAAGACCCTCAAGCCATGTTAACTGGAAGGGGCTAATATGAAGTGTCATTTCAATGAAATATCATCCAGTTTGGATTTGCTTTCCCACAAATTTGCACCATCAGTTACAAAATCCTAGCCCTCTGTTTTTCATCTTTGGGACTTTTTTAGGTGTAACCAAGTATATAGTGGTTCTTGAGTTCAAACTGTTAAAAGAAATTTAACAAACCCCAGAAAATGAGATATACTACTTAGCTTTTCTTCCTTACTTCTTTCAGCCACATAACTAATGTAACAATCCACTTTTATCAGTATGCTGTCTAGTTCACATAATTTTAAAGGTTCTTTATCAAGTTTATTTTAAAGCACTTTTGCATTTTTCTAAAGCAAGAATAAAAACACTTTAGGGTGTTTCAGATTGCACATTTTTAAACACCTTTCGAAACTTTGCCAAATGCCCTGAGGGCTCAGTAAAATTGAGATTTTTATATGTGGTGTGACTCAAGTCATGTGGAAGCAAAAATATTGCAATTAAGTATCTGTGCCATCTGTGGTGAAGTGTATTTGCTGTTTTCCTGTCTATCTTCAGTGTTCTTGAGTGTAACCTGTCCCTCTTTGTTTTGCTCCTAGGGTCCATATCAGGATACACTGGAGTTTCTGTTGGGCAGTAGGGATGAGTGTAAGAACTTCTGGAAAATCTGTGTGGAATACCACACTTTCTTCAGGCTGTTTGATCAGCCCAAACCGAAAGCTAAAGCAGTCTTCTTCAGCAGAGGGTCTTCATTCAGATACAGGTATGGCACAGAATAGCCCAACTTTCTGAAGCCAGGAAATAAAATCAGGATGAAAAAGTGCTTTAAAATAATTCACTGAAGTTAAAAATTTCAGAATCTTTTCCTGGAGCATAAATGTTCTTTGTCCCAAGCCTAGACATTTTTATTTACTTCTTTCATGATGCTTTTTATAACATTTGTACTTTGCATGGGTTCACAGTGGACGGACACAGAAACAGCTGGTGGATTATGTTAAAGACAGTGGGATGAAGAGAACTCCCTATGAAAGGTAAAACTCACAACTTCAACAAGGTGGTAGAGTTTGTACTATTGGAGCCCATATGTTGATATCCTAAACCTCACTTTTAATGAAGTTACTCTTCGAGGTGTTTCTTTTTTTTATCATAAAATTTTAGGGAGCAGAACACAGTGGCTAAGTGACTTGTCCAAAGTCACACAGAAAATCTGGGCAGAGGAGGGACTTGAATGTGGGTCTGACAAATCCCAAACTAGTGTCTAATCCAGCACACCAGGGGCTTTCAACCTTTTGAGGGCTGTGACACAGCTGGGAGGGTTCCCAGCCATGCATGACACACCGGGGTGCCCCAGCTGCCAAGGCTCCCCCTCCCCAGCAGTGGGTTCAAATGACCCCCACTGCCAAAAGAAAACTACTTGCAAAGGAAATAAAAGCTGTAAAGACTGAAAAAGCGCCCCCCCCCCCAACTGCAAGTGCTGGGGGCAGAGCCAGATTAATACCCTTGTAGACCCTGGTCTATAAGATTTTGAGAGTCCCCACCGGCCAGCCTGGGGCAGGAGAGCGGTGTCTCTGGCACCTGTTGAACTGTACTTATTTTGGTGCTCCCCCAATCAGTGGCAGCGCACTATGTGAGGGGTCCATGGGCCCATGTCCCACTCTCCTCCCTCCCCTCTGTTAGCAGCAACCTGCGGGGTTGAGGAGAGTTTGTGGGCCCATATCCTGGTCTTTCCCTGCTGTGGGGGTGGCGAGAGACTCTCCGTGGGTCTCTTTTTATATCCAGGTCAGGGCTGGAGCATACTCTGACTGTATGAGCTGTGGATAGTGAGGCTCCAGCTTTCAAATATACCTGCAGCTTCCCTTGTCCTCCCCACATCCCGTTTCCACAGTGCGTGCCCTCCACTCACATCTGCCTCCAGGAATGTCGTTGGCCCTAGAAAAGACCCAGAGCACGGTCCCAGGCCATGTCCCCTTGGCCACGTTCCGGCACCCAGGCTCGATAATTCATCGGGCTTCTGCCACCTCCAGCCTGGCCCCAGATCCCCAGCCAGTTTTGGGGCCAGGAGAGGCAGGTGCCACCTCAAGTTTCCCAACCTCGATGCCGGGCTGGGGCCAGGGCCGGGGCCAGGAGAGGCGGGCGCTGTGGAGAGCGCCCTAGCCAGGGTCCCTGGTCTGGGACGGGGCCAGCCCAGACACTCAGGGCACCAGCGCTGAGACTCGGGGCATGTGCCCCATGTGCCAGGTGCCAGCGACACCCCTGTCTGCTTCTACTCCAGCCTCTTCCCCCCCAACTCCTACCTTTCCCATCCTCTGAGCTCCCAGTCCCCTGAATCTCTTCATCTGCTCTCCAGCCATCCCCTGCCCCTCCCATCCTGTCCTGGCCCCTTCACTTCCTTCAGCATCTCACACCTTTGTTCCCCACTCTTGCCCAGGGCCCCCATCCCTCTCCAGCCCCCTTACAACTCTGGGTCCCAAGCGTCCAGCCTGAAGCAGGCTGCAGTGCATCCCCAGGCCTGCAGAGGAAGTCAGCTACCACCTCTTGGAGAGGGGTGTGGGGGAACTGCAGGTAGCTCTGGTGGTAGCCGCCTGGAGCCAGTTCTCCCCCTGCAGCTGGGGGGTGTGTCCGGGGGGGTGAGGCTACCTGGAGTAGGGGGGTGAGAAGGTCTCTTAGCAGAGGTTCTTTAATCAAAGTGCCTCTGCTGAAAGCACGACCAGGGTTGCTTTTTTGCTGCTGGTCCTTTAAAAGCTGCTGGACTGGAGCAGCAGCTTCTAAGGATCCAGCAGTCCCAGCAGGGGAGCTATCCTGCAGTGCCACACCAACAGCAGTGTGGTGACACTTTCGTGCTGCACAGTGGTTGAGAACTGCTGCAGTACACAATGCTTCCTCTGTGTGAAATTGCATTCTGCCTTTGATTTACTTTATGACTGACCCTCTCTCCCTTCCCCTGCCCCTTGTGTTCATGTGTACACACACTCAAACTATTGGTAGAAAACATTTCTAAGAGATCTCATCTTTCCTTTCAGTCTATGTAGTTTTTTAGGAGTATGGTTTACATGAGTTAGTTAGAAAACAGTCCAAAGGCAATTTTCACAAAATCAGAAAATGTCAATGGGACATCAATTTGGGTGGTTAAAAAGTAGAAAACTTCATAAAGTTTATATGGGGTATCCAAAAAAAATGTATATAAACTGTTTAGATTTCTGATCAGCTTCCTGTCTTGAGCAGGGACCTTCTAATCAAAATCTGTTGCATGGGATCAAATCACAATCTTGTATCATTTATGAAAAGGGCTTTTTTTGCTGGGCAGTGGGGACTTGTTACAGTCCTTGCTATGCATTGGGTACAGTTAATTACTTTGCAGAAGTGTTGCCCATAGATTGGCTTGCTGTCTGCTTGACACCATCTTAATTTACAGACATTTGTGTGCTTCAAAGAGAAGGGAAGGAGTAGGAATCTTTATGCTGCCTCTTTCTTTTCTCCCATGCCCTTTTAGTTGCTTTTGAGTTCTCCTTTGAAGACATGAATGATCTGAATGTTGTCTCTCTTTTCTGTAATTGTGTTGTTTCTGTGTTTTGTAGTATTTCACAGATACTTCGTCCTTACTGTAGCTTCATTTAGTTGTTGCTGAAAGGGGGATATTGCATCTTCTTACTCTTCCTGTGTGTGGGTAGAACAGGTAAAGTTGGGTAGGGGAGAAAAAAGATGATTGATTTCTTAGTTCCTCACAGTGTGCTGTCTCTTGCAGGAGACACAGCAAAGCTAGAGTGTCTGCTCACTCTTCAAACACAGATGTGCCAAAACAGGTTAGTCCTGCAGAACTCTAAATGTTGTTGTCACCTGTCACCGTAAGGAAAGTGAATTGCATGGTCTTGTTACTCCAGGAATCATTTTTACTGTTTAATTTTCATTCCTGCACTTAATTTTTTTCCCTATAGTGCTGTTTTAAATGTGTTCTGCAAGTAGGTTGAAATGACTCACATGGTTTATCTTTCACACTTCACACACTTATTTCTTGAGATACTTAGTCCTGTTCCTGTGTTTCAAATACAATACCTCTTTTATACGAGCAAAAGCAGAGGTGTCGTCTAAGCGAGCTCTTCAGGATTTGGTCCAAAATGTTTAGTGAATTCCCTCTAATACCCTTGTGCTCAACTCCTTGTTTGCACTGTTAGCAGGGGGTTTACAATTTATGGGAGTAATTTGATATCAGAAGTTATAAAAAGTGAATTGTAATCTTTCTGGAGATCTGGGGATTTTTTTCTGCATATGAAGCAGTATTTGCAGAAAAGGTACATCTTTCTATACATACTCTTCCTAAGTCAGCTACCAGAAGTAGTAGTATTTCTGTCCATAATAAAAACAATTTTTTAAAAAATCTGTTCTGTTTTTCCCCCTTCAGAGTGTCTCATTTACTGAGGGCTTAGGAGCTCCTGGGTCCCATGCCTCAGTATCTGCCTCCTTCCATTCAGTTCATGCACCATCCACTATCACTACTGACCTACCCATCTCTACAGAGATGAATCATTCCTTCTTGGACCCTGGAGCACCATATGAAAGGAGCCCAACAACAGAGAAGTGTCCTGCCACACCAGCTGAAGAAACTGGAAAGAAAATGACACAGCAGCCTGGATCGCCGCTACTCCAATCACTCCAAGGTGTGGGGTTTTGTGATGTTGCAGGAAGCTGCAGCCCCACTTGTCCTGGTGTTGAGAGTAGTTGTAGTTTACGTTTAGAAATAGAGAAGAATAGCCAGGGGAGTAGGGTTATTTGTAAAAATGACAATGATGAGGATGACTTTACCACAGGTGTTTTCACTGCTGATAAAGAGCATCAGTATTGCAGTAGGGTTGCTACTCTTTTCCCATTGACAAACTCCCAGCTACAGATTTCTGAAGAATTTATTGATGATGACCCAGCAGAAATCTCCTTTTTTGCTGGGGGATCAGAGGCATTTTCATATGTGTATGGTGCCTTTGGCCTAAGGGGGTCTGATTTGTCTAGGCACGCAGCAGATTCAACTAAACTAACTAAGGACGTTCTTCAGCAAAATATGGTGTCTTCTCAGTCAAGCCCTGACAGGTACTCCACTGAAGCAGTAGATATGAACATGGAAGATGAGTTTGAATTTGAAGAAGGGAGTGATTTCAATGGGAATGAGAGACCATCAGATACCTCTGAATTGTTTGAGGTTAAAGCACAAGCAAGCAGAATGCAGAGCCTTTTGAGTCCTTCTGACACCAGTTCACTAATAAACAACCGTTCTGAAAGTAGTTCCCTCAATAATTTGCCACTGAATGGTGCATCATCCTTTCACACATATAGCTCTGCGAATCATTCTGAAGCTAGCTCCATGGTGAACTTCCCAGCCTATTCAGTTCGCTCTGAATCCAGCTCAGCCTTTCAGTTCACTGACATAGTTGACCAGTTGGAGCAGCTGAGCTATCCACCCACCACTACAGAAGACTCTAGCAGCACGGATACAGACCCCTGGGATTCAGAAAGCACAGCCCCGCTTGATGTAAACCTTTTTTTCAGCAACCCCTTTGCTCAAGCAGCTGGTGAGAACTTTACTGTAGATTTTCAAAATAATTTAAAGAATCTTGCCCAAGAAGACCGAACAGGAAAAACACATATCAATCATTGATTGGTACTTTGATTTTTGATGTATCCAACTATGCTGCTCAGAAGTAGGTTTCATTATGGAGGTATAATGTAAATCATTTTTGAGCTGGAAGATTATTTTGTGTCAGTGGTTGGATTTTCTTTTGCATTATATAGCTGATTTCTATCTTTCTCTTCCTCTTGATTTCCCATTGAAGCATCCTGGCTTTGATATCACATTAGATTGAAATGTATGTATCCAGAAGACTCTGTAACAGATTATGATTTATGCAATATGCTCAATTTAGCAAGCTTCAGAAAGGATTGGTATTGTCAGTTGGGTCAGCCAGAATTAAGACAGAGTCTGTTATAGTTTACTTTCCTGGAAGTGTGTTGGTATGTTGGATGTGTTCTAGGGTGCACTTTTAGTGACAGATTCATGGGATGGTCTCACTTGCAAGCCATTTATTAGCAGGCCACATCCAAGGCATAGGCTGTGGTCCTACAATGCAGTAAGGGTCTGTGCTGGTTCTTGAGGCAAAGATGGGTCATCTGTGAACAACCGTGAAGGTAATTCTTAAAACGTCAAGTTTATGCAACAGAAGTCAGCTATATGCCTCAAAGAATCAAAATCTTAAATGGCAATTTAGAAGAGGAGCACTTGTACAGGTACAAATGCATGCAGGGTGTCCCTTGGTCTACCCTGAAAAAGATTGTTGAACTTGAAGGCACAACATGATCAATAACAGTCCAGGAATGGACAACTTTCCTGCTGTTTCATAGCAGCTTGGAGGTATAGATTATAAAGGCAGTTATATCCTTATTGAATTTTCTTCTCTTTGGTGTCTTTATTTCATTAATTACCCTGCAGAAAAATGGCTACAGCATAATTAAATTAAGGCATATAAAGCTTGCTTGGTCTGGGAGAAATGCTAAGATACCCCTGGCAACAGCTATCTTTAAACTCTACCCTATATTCAGTAGAATCCTATTGAAGTAAGATGGCTCCTTTCAGGGAAGTAAAGACTTGGTGTAATGTTTGTTTAAAAAAAAAAAAAAAAAGTACAGTTGGCCACTGTTTCATCTTTGCTGCTTTTGTCGGCATTTTTAGCAAGGTGCAATTATGGCTGGAGACTGCGTTGTAAAATAATTCATGTTGAAGGCATAATTGAAAAGGTATAAATGCAGATTTCACTGTTCATATCCACTGTAATGATTCATTAAATTACTGATGGTGGAGATTATCAAATTTACTTGCTGTCAGTCCAGCCAGTAGGTATTATTGACAGGGGCCAGACTTCTGAGTTGCAAAATTTTGAGGGCCTTGTGCAAGAAAAAGATTTAAGTAGAAAATATTTCTTTAGGATATTTGGGGCCAAAGGTATTGCCTTCTGGTTTACATTCCTTGTGGTTTGGATTCTGAACCCCAAGGCTTTTCTTAAAGGGATGAAAGTGCAATATCACTTCATTGGATTCCCTCTAAAATAAACATGGGATATGAGCATAATTTATTCATATTGTGAGCTCACCATTAATGATCGTATTAGGTTTGCTGTGTATAGAGGTAATGTATTTAAAAGGAACCTTCCTACATGGTAAGCCACTTAAAACCTCTTACTAAATCTTGATGAAACTACAAGGAAAGGCCTTTCAATGTGCAATAAAACTTAATGCAGTGATTTGTCCCTCATTCACTTATTTTTCTTGTTTGTAGTCTATTCTAGGAATTGCTTCTGCAGACACAATCAATCCTTAAAACATTCAGTTTGTGCACTCGTTCCACTCATTGGGTTGGAGGGGAATCCTTACTATTGCACTAGAAGGTATCAGGGGTTTGCATTTATTGACTGCATTAGAAAATCAGAGCTTGCCTATAATGCTGTATAGGAGGGCTGGCCAACCTTACTGACTCAGAGCCACTGACAACAATCTTCAGAAGTGTGATGGCCAAGGCATGGCTGCTGGATCTTAGGGCTTCAACTGTATGGTAGGACTTAGAGCTGCTGCTCCATGGGGTGGGGCATGCTTGCTAGGGGTACTGGTCTGTGGGTGCATCTGTTGAAGCCTCTCGTAGAGAGAGGTCTTGATGACCTCTTACTCTACAATGCTGAAGGCCCAATAGGTGCACCCCGTGGGGCAGAATCTCTGAGACCTAGCAGATAGAAGCCCCTATCCCCTCCACCCTGCCACAGACCTGAAGTTTGAACTCCCCATCCTGGTCTGGTAGGTGGGGAATGGGGATACCTAGAGAGCTCCATGAGCCACACTTCAAAAAAACTGCATGTGATTTTGAAGCCACAGTTTGGCCACCCCTGCCATATGGTGAAGTATTAACAGTACTGATTTCCAAGTGTTTGTGGTTGGTCTGTTTTCTTCAATGGCAGTTTTTCTCTTTCTCACTCTTTTAGGGTTGTATGTTAATCATTTGCTTGTTGCTGAGTGTAGATTCCTATTCTGTGGTTGACTTGATTTCTGCTTCCAGACATGTCATAAATCTGGAATGTGACATCAGTGAGTAAGCAGCTGAGAGAGAGCTTTGATTGTGACAGTTTTTGTTCTTTCAATGTCTCATTGAGCTGGTGCTAGTTGTGCTATAATCAGTTTATTTTTCCATTTGAAGTAACTTGAAAAAGACTGTCATTGGAGAATAGTCCGGGGGGGGGGGGAAGAGTTGGGAGGCAGCCTTTTGGATAGTGACATGGGCAGGGACAATTTTTTAATGCTTTTTAATAGGTTCAGGATAATAAAGGTTAAAAATTGTCTTCTGTCTGTATGCTGGACTTGGTGTCACAAGGGCTTTCCTAAGGATTGACTGAGCCTAATGTGTTTAAAAAAAAAAAAAAAAAAAAAAATCCCACAGAGTTCTACTCCAGCTTCTCAAAAGAACTTCGAAAAAAGCTCTGTATAATCCTATATGAAAGCTTATTAATATATTATTTTTGAAATATAGTCAGTCTTAAAGGGTTGTTGTAAATTTTTCTACCCCTACCTGCACTTTGCAATCCTATGTATCTTCTAGTGGCAGTTACAAACTGGGGGGGGGGTGTTAGTAAAACAAAAAATATTTCTTTAATTTAAACTCGTGCTTTGTTCTTTAAAGATACTATAATGACTGGATTCCAGCTCCTAATTCTTTGGCCTCTAGCATGAGATGGGTAGTCAAACTTTCTGGCAAAAAATAGGAATCCATTCAAATAATAATTTCAGTGAAGGATAATGGCAGGTAAGTTTTTTCCTCCACAGCATTTGACTCCACTTAGTTTCTGAAAATGGGAGGTGAATACTGTGATGATAACGTGGTGATCAAAACCATAACACGCAAGCAGAGCTAAAAGGCAGGATCCAGCTACTAAGAGAACACACTAGAGTGGGCACCAGGTATTTCTCCTTTTATATAAATCTCCTCAAGGAAGCTGGGATCTGGCAGGAAGAATGGGAAGGTCTTCTAGTTCTGACCTAAATACTGTGAAGGGGCCAGGGAACAAAAACTGAAATGTTGGCTTGCACGCTGATTTTGATGGACTTCAGAACCTTGTGCTTTGGGTGGTGGGAGAGGGAGATATTTCTCTCAGGTTGCATATTGCTGCCCATTGTCCTAGTATCTGGGTGACTTCCATGTAAAATCAATTAGCAGTAGGAAGTCTCAACTGAATTTTAAAGTCTCTCTGGTTTTTTCCCTTTGTAGAGTACACAGACTTTGCTTTGTATAGGGTTCTTTGTGTCGCTGTTTTAGTTTTTATCAGTCTTGGAGGGGGGGAGTTGTTTTGGGGAGCAGCTAGAAAGTGGATGTTAGTGTCTTGTGACAGGCTTTGTCAAAGAAGATTTTGTGGCATTTCCTACAGATGGTCAGGCTTTAGATTCACTTGATCTTGCTGATTATTCCCGGGGAAGAGACAAACCCTCAGAAACGGCCTCATGAGTGGTGGAAAGCTAGACCCCTCTTCTCAAAAGATGATTGAGTTCAGTGCCCTTCAGCAGGCTAGGTATCAATACTAGCTTAAGCCAGGAGCCAGCTAGCTCTTTCCCCTGGCAGCTTTCACAGTATTCTGTCACATGTGCTCTTGTCTCCTTGTAGGGATCTCTGTTGGATGAGCTCCAGAAGGTGAGAAGGCAGCAGCTCAGTGCTCAGTTTATCTTACTATGCAAGTGCAGGAAACCTGTGAACTGTTTGTGATAGTGTGTGGCATGCACTTCAATAGCTAAGTGTAGCATCCTGCATTAGGAATGTGCTAGCATGTTTTCCATTTTTTTTCAGATTTTCACAACTTTGGTACTACAAAAACATAGTGGGCAATATTGGATTTTTTTCTTGGAGCATAAGTTATTCTTTAAAGGAAGTTAATAGTGCACTATGCAGTTTTGTAAATTGCTTGATACCTACATAGAGAACTTGCTCTTTGGAGTGGAGGAAGAACCTAGTATGGAAATAAGTCATGGGCACTAAGAATTGGGGGAATTCCATGGGAGACTTCAGAAGATGCTCCTTGTGGAGTCTCCTATGCAAGTTCCTCTGACGAGAGAGGATTTTGAAGAATTGCAGTGGGAGACCCAGACAAGAGCCTCATTTGGCTCTGATCTGGTCAGTGGCCGGAAAGCTAGTAGCCTTTCCATGGTGCTTCTGGCAGCATCACTTCTGAGGGTACGGCATGGAATGGACTTGCTGGTCAAACATCGGTAACTACTGCAGAGGTTTCACCTCAAATAGAGGAACATGATGCAAAAGCAACTATTCACTTCCAGATATGCCATTATGCTGTTCTGTTCCACACTCCGCATCCTCATACCTGCACAGCCTTCATTAAGTGAAAGGGAGCATGCTACCAAAATACTGTTCTCCTGTCTCAGGGGGATTGGGGCAGTTCATCCTTTCACTTTTCACTCTTTTGTGGCTTGGGACCCTGAGTTAGCAACAGCTAAATGTTTAATCAGGCATTTGTGTATATATATATATATATATCTACAAACGGATTTATAGCACAGACGTAAGTAATAGTGAGTCTTCAGAGCTGTAGCTAGAGCCTACAGTTTAACTTATGGTATTGGGTCTATCATGTAGCGATAAGGTGTTTAACTGCACTTCACAGTGCAATGGAAAGCCATTTAAAAATGTAGTGCATCACTTACACCTCCATAAAATAATCTGCACCTGTATTTCTGTGTATATATATTTGCACACACTGATCACTTACGAATGTATTTTTCACCAAATGTCAAGTACTGCAAGAGCCTTTTAGTCTTTGTATGTATAGTTAAAGGAGTTCATTTGACTTACAAAACACAGGTCACCAAACATTTTGCAATCAAACAGCCATGCAATGAAGCTTTAGTAAAGTTTAATACACTTGAATTAGTGTATTTTGGTGTATACTTTGTCATTTAATCATAATCATTAGTTATTGAAGTAACATTTTTGTATAGTTCCCAGAAATTATTTGTTTTATCATTAGAACAGAGTAGGAAATAGGCTGATTTTTCTATCAAGTTTTACTTTAATGTCTAGTAACCTCAGAGTTACTGGATAAAACAAGTATTGAGCTCCCATACCCTATGGTATTATGTGGTGGTGGTGGTGGTGTTTTCTTTCATTTTGTTAATTACAAAGCTTGATAAGATTGTGGGGAACCAGTAAGAAAAAAAATCCTGTTAATTATTTTAATGATGTTTTGGTGCAAGCCTGTCGGTAAGTCATTCCTATTATTGTCATTTTGCAAAGGGTGCTAAGCTTTAACTATCAAATACTAATGGCCTGAATAGGTATCTAGAACAGTTCTCAGTGCAAACTCTCATAGCTGTCATCTACACTGTGGCCATTTTGACTTTGAAGTCATCACCAACATTATGTGTATATGCCTGAGCATACATCTATATTAAATACATGAATATTGTAAGATTTTTACAGCTTTGTATCATAAAGTGCATTTAATTCATTTCCTGCTTGTGGGTTATTAGAAGATTGATGCACTCAGTTAAGAATACCTTAGTGGGTTTTGAACCTGCATACTTCTCAAATAATTAAAACTCAGACTTCCTGTAAATGCTGTGGAGTCATAGTAATCCACTAGAGCATCAGTAGACAGGGCTCTGACTTCAACACTGTTTGTAGCAGAGTTCTAAACATGGGTAAGAAGGTGCAAAGCCCTTCCACCAGAATGTGCAGCTGTACTGTACATTCAGCTCACAGAACTACTCATGCCTTACCGTGAAGTGACCCCAAGATCAATAGGTGCTAATCTTTGCAGGAAAACACTACATTAACACAGAGGGAGCTGGAATTTCTTAAAATATATTGATCTTTTGGAAATTGGTCTTTTTTAATACAGTAAATGTTTTGTTGAATTATTTGTTTGGGGATTTTTGCATCTTTGTTATCTTTTAAAATTGCTGATTATAAATCTACAGATTTGTACTTATTCAAATCTTTTAAACTGTTTATACAATAAAATGAGGAAACCTTTGATATGAATGACAAACTGGGCTTTTTAGCTTTTATTTTTATTTACTTTTGTGTTTTTCAAATAGATTAAATATTGATTCTCCTAGGCTGCCTTCCAGAAGCTTTATTATCCGATTTCTCAGATTTATTTTCTTCTTGTAGGCATTCAGAAGGATAGCAGAGCTCAGACAAATAGTGCTCAAGTTGCTGTTTTGTTGGAACCCCTTTATTATGGAGTGTAGATGAAAAGAAAATTTCAGATTTCATCCTAAGAACACCATTTATGTCAGACACATTTCCTCTTAGTTGTGATTCGGTCTCTCTGAGATGATCTGCTCTAGAGGAAGTCCTTATAATGAGTCGTCAGTGATTATAAGCATAAAACATGGTGACAAGTAGATCATGTACTTACATTTTCTGTTACATCTTCTCATCCAGAACTCCATATTTAACACACAACTACATGTTGCTTGCCTTACTCATGCAGGGTAGTCTCTTTTGAAATAAGTACAGCTAGTTACATGAAGGAGGTAAGCTGGATTTGACTTTTTTTTTTCTTTTTCCTTTTCCTTACAATTTATTCTGGTTTTTAAAGCTTTCTGAGTAGTAGAATCATTTTCCTTACCAAAATTACTTAACTGTTTAAAAAAAAAAAAAACCACCCAACCTGTTGCATTGTTTTCTTAGTAGTCAAGAAGAATTGACGCCTCTGATTGTGCACCGAAAGTGTGTGATCTAATGTAACAAGGTATTAGACCCATTGTTACAATATGTGAATTTGAACCACTGTTTTCTTTGCAACATGTAACTGTTTGTAAAGTTCATAAATTAGGTCCTAATCTTACATATCACTGGATGCAAACACAGTTGGCATGTATGATCAAGTTGAATAAAGGAGGGCCTCATCTTAGGCTAATCCATATCATGTGGAAGGATGCATTAAACTATATTAATATGACATTTTGCAAAGATTTTAAGTATTTATGATACTAAGATACAATGACAAATGAAAGATGCTTTTGAAGAAATTTGAAAATGATTAAGTTCGCATACTGGTCATAACCAGTAAAATTAAGACTGAAAATTTAGAACAAAATAAGGCCCTTCCAGTAAAGCATTTGCAAAATTTCTAGTGTAGAAGTAGTTCTAGTAAGTCATGTGCATTTAAAACATTTTATTGGATTGAAACCGAAGTGTGTGAAAAAAGAGGGGAAAATCTACTAACAAAAAAATTGTAGAGGAAAGGGAAAAGGCATATTTGATGTCTATGTAGCCCAAATATGTTTTAATTATTTTAAAGAACAGTTTGGCAGAGAATAAGTTCAGCTTATTGTCTTTTTGTTTTTTGGGGTTTTTTTTGTTTTTTTTTTAATTGAAAGCAGTGTTTTGAAATAGCTAGGATAAGGAACATTTTCCAAGATGATGTTATGTAATGTGTAGAAAAATATGCTCTTAACATATGTGTCAGTGTTCAAATAATACTTTTCTGCTCAAGGATCGATCCAAAGTTCTTCTGAAGTCAGTGGGAATCTTTCAGTGGCCTTGGATCAGATCTTAATAGTACAAAGTGAAACTTTTTTCCATGTGGTATATTTCTTAAAAGAAATTCACATGTAAAAATCTCATTAAAATGTTAGCGGACTGAAAAGAAGCAAAAATAAGCAATGAATAGTTAAAGGGAAACATAGCATAATGTATGTTTTCTGATTGTTTAGACCTATGTTTCTCAATGACTAGTGCATGGACCAATGCTCATCCTTGAGATCTCCCTAATATAATATAATAAGACAACAAGCCAGTCCCTGGTATCAAAAAGATTGTGGAACACCGGTGTATACAGAGTTGTACACTGCTTCTTAATGCTTTCTTTAAAGGGTTATTGTCTGCCAAATCTTGAGTTCAGTGTTCCTTCTTTTGCAGCAACTGATGACCTCACTATCAACTCAGCAATAAAACAACCTGCCTTCACTGCTTTCCTTATATTACTTTAAGTGTTAGTAATGCCTTCAAGTGTAGAATGTTTTCAGAATCTGACGAAGTGGGTTGGAGCCCATGAAAGCTTATGCCTGAAGAAAACTGTTAGTCTGTGAGAAGGGTCTCAAATTCAAATCACCACAATGGCCGCATGAGTACTAGTACATTAGTACAATGGCTGCACCATGCATGGGAACTAGTATGGTAGTCCAACAGCTGCACCACTGAAACCTTTTCATACAATGGTATTGCAAATATTGATAATGATAGTGTCGTTGCAGGCCACAAGAAATAACTTCAGGGGCTGTATGCAGCCCTTGGGCCATGAGTTTGAGACCCCAGGTCTATAAGGTGCCACAGGACTCTTGTCATTTTTGCTGTATACAGACTAACATGGCTACCCCTCTGGAAACGTCTTCAGAATGTACTCTTCAGATCCCACATTATTCCCTGTCTTTTTTTATGTCAATAAAATGTGGTTTTAAAATATATTTATTTGTAAATTTTTAGTTTGGGATCTCGGGGTAGAGAACTACACCGAAAAATGACTGTAAAGTGGTGTCATAGGTTCTGTTTATGTTGGGTCTCAGTGACTCTGAATCAAATGAACTTTGCTTGCATGGTCCAGTCTATACTGCTGGCAAAATATGGCAGCATTAAATGGGAGCTACGCAAATTATTTAGAATAGCTCGTGTAACTCCCATGGACTTTGTAACTTCCATTCTACATGGCACCTCCCCTGTGCTGTGCCAACAGGAAATGAATTCCTGTCAACACAGTGCTATGCCACTTGAGATGATTTAATTGACTCAACTTCTGGATCCATTGAGCAGGTCTTTCCTGCTGCCCAGTTGATCTGGATAGACTGATCTGATGGTGGTGAATTTGCTGCCATCAGTGTAGACCTAGCCCATGTCAAAAGACTTGTCAGACCGCAGCCTGAGTTCACAGGCAATAAAGCCAAGCTGTGTCCTCTTTGTTTTGTGCCTTACCAGTAGTAATTCTGCAGACCATGTTCTACTCTTAGACCTGGACAACCTCATTTTTTTGAAGTGAGGATATACATTGGTAATCAGGGGCAGAATTTGGCACTGGTAACTAGAAATTTCTTAATGCTGCTGTGAGAAGAAACAACTGAGCTCACTCTCTGAAACTAGAAGCTCGATGCAGCTGACCTGGTGGCAGGGGTGGAGGAGTATAAATATATTTTTGTCACTGTCAGCAGTATTGCTCTGAATGCACACAGAAAACAACTTTTGAGTGAGTGCTGGTTTTGTACAAGTTCCAAAGGAGTTGCCATGTTAGTCTCTTTCAGCAAAACAAGGAGTCCTGCGGCACTTTTGAAGACTAACAAATTAATTTATCACATGCGCTTTTTGTGGGTATAATCCCATTTCATCAAATGCATGAAATGGAAACTAAAGTATGTAGGTGAATAAATACTTTGACCTCCCCAGATATTCTGTAAAAGACATGACAGTTATAGTGCTTCCATCAGAAAAACTTTAAAACCAGGCTACAGCATGAAATTGCAGAACTGGAATTCATTGCAAATTTGACACCATCTGTCTAGGTTTTAATAGGGATCTGGAATGGTTCACTCATTACCAAAGGTGATTCACATTCTCACTTCCTATTGTTCCACCCTATTTGGCTCAAAACACTTGTTCAGTTTGCTAAAAAGTCTAGTCACTTACCCTTCTCTGCATTTATGTATTCACCTACTTATTGTAGTTTCCATTTTATTCGTCTAATGAAGTGGGATTCTACCCGCAAAAGCTCATGTCATAAATTTGTTAGTTTATAAAACTGCCACAGGACTCTTTGTTTATTTTTTCACAGTTTCTTTTAAAAGAAGAACCACCATTTAAATAGTCTTTTATGTATTTTATGTATTTTCAAATATTTCCAATTTATCTTGCTTTTCCATGCTGTTGCTTGGGCAGTGGAAGATGTACATATTTTCCTTCCTAATGACTGTGAATTTGATTTTTTTTTAAGTGTTTCCTACCCATATCGTTAACACTGTGTCTTAAGATGTATGTGAATATCTTTTAGCAATTGATCATATCTCAGTAAACACAGCCCTTGGCTCTAAATTACAGGGATTTTAAGAGGTGGTATCTCCTGATGGCTTTCCACTTCAAATTATGGAATATGCATGTTGCAGGAAGGGAAAGTGGCAACCTTGCTGGTAGCACAAGAGAGAAACATGAGAGATTTACAGAAATTTGCTGTTGCTGTGCATCACCATGAGCTTTGCTTTGATCTTTAAACCTGACCAGTAATAATGGTGAACTCTCCCTAGTGTGGCCTCCTGCTGTTCTCCTTAATGCTGAGCCAGAAGCAGTTTTCTATTAACAGATATGTGCCTGAAACTTTGAACCATGTGCCCCTAGGTGTGTCCCCACTTTCTTTGTTGCAAGCCCTTCATTGAATGAGCTCTTGGTTTTTCATACCATGTAGCAATTTTCCAGATCTTTGCCTCCCATCCTTCTCCCTACACTCACTTTCAGGTTCCAGGGAAGTAATAACTACTGGAACCATGAAAATGCTAGTTGACCAAACTGACAAGGAACAATTGCTCATTCTTAATCTTGTGTTCTGGCTTGATGCAGAATATTCAATATGCTCTGTCAACCTGTGTAGGTACCAAAACTTGCCTTCCTTAAAGAATGTAATTATCTTGTATCTATGGATGATGCTTGATATTTAAGATGGGAATACTTCAGTGGCCCATGATATGCCCAGAGCAGAAGCAAGGCAAACAGTCTGATCTTACTGCCACCTACTTGTAGCTATTTAGCAGGTTTTTATATTAAATAGCCACTGAAAAAGCTGAATGCTTCCTAACTACTGCTTAGATCCTTCCATTATCATCCCTCCACTGTAAGGAGCCAAGGACTTCCCCATTGCTACTGTAGGAGAAGCACCCAATACATTTGTAATAGGCTTATGAGAGAATGGAAATTTAAATCCACTCTTGTAATTAACTTTAAACCCTCCTTTGTAACAGGTAATATGTGCATTTGTATCAAACTTTTAAAGTCATAATTCAAATTTTAAAAGATCTAACATAATTTGGGTGCTCTATGAGATTTTACCATACCTTCTGGAAAAGTGAAGAGTGGGGTCCTGAATAGGTTGCTACTGTCCCTTTCAAGAATTCACTGTTAGTCTGATCCTACAGTTTCTAAAACGGCAGTTGTTGCAACATATCTTCCATGAATAAAATTACTTGTATCCCAGTGACACAAACATGATAAGAAATCTCAGTGGTGCACAAGGACACAGAGAAGCATGGTCACTGACCAGAAGGACTGAAAGTCTAAGAAATTAATTGCAATTTTACCTATTTTTATCCCTTTTCTAGAACTTGAAAGAAAACACCAGGCAGTCTACATTTTTAATATATTTTTCAGACTTAACTAGTTGAGTAGGCCCCTGATTTTCATAATGTTACATTGCTTTCAAGAAAAATAGTATTTGAAGTCAGATAAAGAAGAACATCTACTTAAATGAATTTCTTGGGTTTCGCCCCAAGTTTTGAGCTGGCAACATGAATCATACTGGAACAGCTCCTTTGAAATATGGTACATGAAATTATACCCCTTTCTCCCCTAGTTTCTAAATACTATTGCTTCCATTGAGAAGCAGTCCAGGCCACAACATTTGGAGCAGTTGCAGCCTTTGGTGCTAATGTCTTTTGCAGCACTTTTCTAATGTTAAAAGCAGTAATTATTTTTCCAACTCATTTTAACTTTTTTTACTCATATAAAAGAAAACATCCAGTAAACAATTTTCCCTGCGGTAGTTTCATATAGAAAACAAATGTTAGGTGTTGGATCTTTCCTGAGTTGTTCAGATCTGGTAGATACTAGAAGCAACTAAAATGAGGAAAAAAAAAAAAAAACAGCGACAGAAACAATATGCACTCCATAATGATTTTGCTGAAGAGTGTTAATAGTTAACCTTACAGTCTTGATCACATGAATCTCTTCCAGGTGACCGAGTGCAATGGCGTTTAGTTTCCTGCATTTGTCAATGTGAAAATATTCATTCGCTTCCTCATTTTTGTCATGCTGCAGCCACGCAATGAAGTGGTTTTGCTTCCAGAGCCAAACAAATAGCAACCAATAGTGAATCAGAAAGCTCCTCACTGGCTCTCCTCCAGCCAGTTAATCTCTGCTGTTTTTTATTGTTGTTAAGATATTGGGTGTCTCATTTACAGTTTTATTCCTGTGCTGATACTTTTGAATGCATGTAATGTAGGATTTTAAATTATTTTAGTAGTCTGATTACAGGAAAAGCAAGTGTTGGATCTAACAAAGGTCCCAATATGTGCTGAGATTACACAAAGTGGATTTTGGAATGGGAGTGGCAGTGCAGAAATGAGAATAACTGGTATAAACTGGAGTCTTTTATATGGGCCATCTGCTGGAAATCGCAGGCCTATAAAGGGAAAGATAGATCCTTGGCTATCCTATAGGAAACATTCTGTACATTCAAGCAAAATCAGAAAAATGATTGAGCTGTGTCTTTGAGGACAGGGCACTTGTTGTATAGCCCATTGTTTCAGTAGTAAGTCTCTGAAGCAGTGTGATCCATGGGACTGAACGCAAGTCTCATGGGAAGGAAAACTCCCAAGTTCCAATCTTTGACTATCACTGATTTGCTGGGTGGCCTTGAACAGCAGGGCTAACCCCTGTTTCCTGTCTATAAAACAGGAATAATAATACTTACATGCCACAGTGGGGTGTTGCAAGCATAGATTAATGTTTGTACTTTGAGGGAAGAAAGCAAGCATTATCTAAGTGCTTAATACTGAGTCAAAGGTCTACAGTAATTGAGTCCTTATCAAAGGGATGGGGCATGGGAAAACAAAAATGTTTTACCTTCTCTGAAAAATTGTGGTTATGATATTTTTATTGACAGATGTTCCTGTATTATTTTCTTGCCCCTGCAAAATAAAAGTACGGGAGTAAAGTTTTTTGGCCACCTCTTCCATTTATACTGTTTGAATTACTGAAGAATACAAGATTTTCTTCCACCCAAATAAAAATTCTGTCTGTTATGATGTTAAAAGATCACTTTCTTTTGTTGAGGCCAGTAAAACATTTAGCTCTAATATTTAACAAATTTTGTGGATTTAGAGACCCCAAAAGGACATATACAGTATGTGGTCCCTGTGTATCTAGCAATATATTTCCTACCCCCACAAACACAGATTTTGAGATCATATATTCCACAAATTCTGAGCGCATGAAAGATTTTTTTTTTCCATTCTTTCTGTCCTCTTCCCCCTTTGCTCTTTGCTTTGTAAACATTTGATTGTTTGCTGAAGGGTTCCTACTACAATTGGATGGCTTACCTTCTCTGTGGCAAAAACAATTTCTAATTTAAAAAAAGGAAAATTGTAACAATGTACCTTCTGTAAAAGTAATCCCTCATGATGACTAGTTAGCACAGGAAGAGGGAACTGAGCTATTTTCCTAGTCTCTATCCAGTTGCTGTCCAATAATTCAAGCTATGCCTACCCGCCAGCTAATAGATGGTTTGTACATTGTGTAGATCACTCAGTTATTACAAGAGATTCCAATGTGCTTGAAAACGTTTGTCAGTTTCGTTGCAATTTTTGAAGCAATACTTAAGACTATTGGCTAATGATGGTAGGCAAGTGGGGTTTTTAGGCAACCCTTGTTGTAACATAATCTTTTTTCATATCCCAATCCACCTTCTGTTTTTGCTTCAATTCTAGGTCTCTCAGTGGAACACTCTCAGCTGTCTTGCTTCACATTGAAGAGTCCACTGAGCTTGAATGCAACATGCCAGATGAATTTGAACCCAGCTGGCCAGGGTTCATCTCCTCTTCTTAGCCCTGTCCTGAGTGATGCTGGCGGTGCCAGAGCAGAAGAGGAAGATGAAGTAAAACGTAAGGTAATTGAACTACAAGAAAGTCTAAGCAATGAGTGGGGAGTGTGTATTGATGCTGTGCATTGTACATTCTTCATTATTATGAACAATATTCTGCTGTGGTGATCCAAATGCAGTTAGTGTTAATGTCTGCAGCTCTACAATGAAAATTCAGTGCAAGCTTGATGCTTAACATTTTAAGCACAGGATAGTCCTTGTTTATGCTGGATGCTCTTGTATTTAACCTTGCCAACTTACTGGACAGTCCTCGTCTACACTAGGTGCTTAACATCCTGTTAGTTAAAAATTTATTCTAACAGGATTTAATTTCCCAGGGTAGACAGGGCCTCGGAGGTAAAATTGGGTAACTTACAGCAGAGGTTCTTAACCTTCTGTGGGTTGTGACACGCTTGGCAATGCACAGTAACCTTACAGGACACAGCAGCCCACCCTTCCAAGCTGAATCCAGCCGTTTCCCCACCTCTTCATGACATACTTACCACTGTGTGGTGACACAGTGGTTGAGAACCGCTGTCCTACAGGGCATGTGGCAAAAACTACTTAGGCTTTATCAGAAGGGGAGGTTAGAGTGGGGAGCTTTCAGTTATTTTTGTGGGTTGATCAGTGGATCTGTTATATTTTGACTCTACAAAGATTTTGATATGGTCTCCCACAGTATTTTCATCAGCAAATTACAGAAGTATGGGTTGGATAAACAGAGTATAAGGTGGATAGAAAGCAGGCCTAGGTCATTGGGCTCAACAACAGGATCTCCGGCTCAGTGTCTAATTGGCAGCCAATAACAAGTGGAGTGCCCCAGAGGTCAGGGCTGGGTTGGTCTTCTTCAACACTTTCCTCCATGATCTGGAAGATAGGGTGCACTGCACCCTCAGCAGGTTCATGGATGACACTATGCTGTGGAGAGTGGTAGGGCAAGGATAGGATAAAGAACGATCTAGACAAATTAGAAGATTGGGCCAAAAGAAATCTGAGAAGGTTCAACAAAGTCATGTGTAGAGTCCTGCACTTAGGATGGAAGAGTCTCATGCACTGCTACAGACTGGGGACCAACTGGCTAGGTAACAGTTCAGCAGAAAAGGAGCTGGGGGTGACTGTGGGCAAGAAACTGGGTATGAGTCAACAGTGCGCCCTCACAGCCAAGAAACTAATGGCATATTGGGCTGCACATTGGCAGGAGCATTGCCAGTAGATCAAGGGATGTGATCATTCCCCTATATTCAGCACAGGTGAGGCCACATTTGGAGTATTGTGTCAGTTCCTTCCCTCCTACCCACTACTGGAAGGATCTGGATGAATTGGAGAGGGTCTTACTGGGAGCAACAAAAATGATTACAGGACCGGAACACATGATTTATGAGGAGGGACTGAGGGAGCTAAGCTTGTTTAATCTGCAGAAGAGAAGAGTGAAGTTGGATTTGTTAGCAGCCTTCAACTTCCTGATGGTGATTACAGGGAGGAAAGAGGTAGGCCGTTCTCACTGGTGACAGATGACAGAACTAGGAGCAAAGGTCTCAAGTTGCAGTTGAGGAGGTCTAGGTTGGATATTAGGGAACACTTTTTCCTTAGGAAGGTAGTAAAGCACTGGAATGGATTACCTTGGGAGGTGGTGGACTCTCCATCCTTAGAGGTTTTTGAGACCTGGCTTGACAAAGTCGTGGCTGGGATGGTTTAGTTGGTTTGGTCCTGCTTCGAGCAGAGATTGGACCTCCTGAGGTCCCTTCCAACCTGAATCTTCCATGATTTGAAAGCATTTACCCCTATTGCATCCACATGGTCCTCTCTATGCGCCTTGTTCCTGCCTGCAGTGCAACAGGACAATAGTGAGACTGTTGCATACATTACAGGACTGAATTTGTATGTGCCTTAGTTTTAGATTCTCTAGGAGGTTTATGGCCCCTTGATACCTTTAAACCAGTAGATTTAATAGAAATGGGCTTGCCTGAAATAATGCAGCTAATTTTATGTTTTAGTAAATGAAATCTTTCTTCTTTTACTTGACATACATGTAAAAGACGGGGGAAACATTTTTAAAGCTGTGTTACCTCTGAGGTGAACAAAAAGAAAACCAGATTTCTTAGCTGATGTAAATTGGCTTAAGCACCATTTATGTCAGTGGAGCTGGACTGGTTGACATAAATTGAGGCTGTTGGGCTCACAGCAAGGTGAGCTAAGGACAAAGTGGCATCATAATTGGAAATGTGATCAGACTCTCAATATTACTTTAACTTAAGAACTTTTAAATAATATATATGTTCAAGCCAACTTGACTTTTGGTTTGTTGCAACCACAGAAAATCTGTTTACACCATTTCCTTCATTCTGCCTTTGGTGTCCATCCCTCTGTCTCTTTTTTTAAATAGCTATTTGGGGTTTTGCGAAACTAACTCCAGATATAGTGGAAGAAAGTGATTGTTCGGAGGGGTTTTTGACATAGATGAAACTGATGGCAGTTCTTCTTAAAAAAGAATTCACTGCCTTTTCCAAATGGTATTATATGCAAGTCTGGGATTTTTCTGTTTCCCTTGCAATCTCTTGCAGTCCCAGTCTGCTGTACCTTGGCACTTTATTTGCTTAGGCTACGGATACGGTGGATCTGTTTTCTTAGAACAGTGGTTCCCAACCTGTGGTCTGTGGACCACAGTTGGTCTGTGAGGGTACTGCAGGTGGTCCGTTGAGGAGGAGGAGAGTTCAGTTACTGCTGGTAAATATACTGTGATGAGTGCAATATGTTTGTGAGTGAGTATAATAAATTATTAGAAATAGCTATGTTTTTAATACCCTTTGATGTATAAGTTTGACTCTGTCAGCCATAGGCTATGTTAAAATGTTTAAAATGGCTTGCTTATGCTGTGGTCCGCAAAAGCTTTCAATGACAATGTACTGGTCTGCATAAAGGAAAATGTTAGGAACCACTGTCTTAGAAAAAATGGTATTGCAATTACAAAGTCAGCTATCCCAATCAAGTGTCTGTCTTAAACCTTTTTGTCTCCCTGTTGACAGAAAAATGTGCTAGTCTTGTGGCCCCCCCCCCCCCCCCCCCAACAAGCAAGCAGCAAACCTGTAGTTTGATTGCTGTGGCTTCTTACTGTGATATATCAAGAGCAGCAAGCACTCTGAGAGTGAGGGAAGGAAGGAGTGTAAGCTGCAGAATGCTGAGAGCTTTGTTCCCTAGTGGCTAGCTAGGGTTACTGTAGGACACCTGAGATCAATTAAGACCCAGCCAGGTGCCTGAAAAAAGCTTCCCTGTTACAGACAGACAGTACACAGGCTGGAGGTTAAGAGAGAGGAGTTCTGTGCTGAGCAGAGGGAGTTTCTATGTGGTAGAGAAGAGCAGTGTTGAGCAGAAAGAAACAGAGGAAGGCACGGGACCCCAGGAGGGGAAAAGTTTGTGTAACTAGACTGAGTTACTACCCAGGCACTGGGGAGCTGGGACAGCAGAAGCTGAAAAGACAGAGGGGAGGAAACTAGCCCAGGGGATATTAGTGCAGCTGAGAATACAGCACCTGCAGCAAGTAGCTGCCATTAGTAGGGCCCCTGAGCTGGGACCCAGAGGACTGGGCAGGCCCGGGTCCCTACCCCACCTCCAGCCCTATTTGACCCCATTGGAGGACTCACTATTACTGGGGAGAGAGGACAACTGGTGGCACCCTAATCAATAGCAAGAGGCAAAAAGCACAAAACCAACAAGGGGGAACTACCAGCTTGCCACATTACCTAATTAGTATCACCTTTGTGTATATGGAAGCAGAGTGATTCCAAAACTGCCAAAACATGATGCCGTTGTGTTAGAAATGGTGGTAGTGCTTAAATTTATTACAGAATTACTTAAAATCTTTCGAAGCTGAAATAACAACTTACCCACTTTTGTAAACTGAAATTTTGGAATGAAAAGTTCTGGTTAACTGTAAGGTGTTTGTATTTTCTAATTTAGTCTAGAAGTTCCTTTTAGACTCGCATGAAAAATACTTTACAACTAATGCAGCATTTGAAAAATCCAACACTGATCTCACCAGTGCTTCAAAAAGGAAATATTCTATTTTTCCCCCGAACAGCAATAATTTTGGCAAAATAAGATTGCTTTAACTCTCCTCATCAAGATACCATAGCTGACTGAAAGTGAATTTGTGATTAAAAATAAGAAATGCAATATATGGAGAGTAGGTTAATTTTAATTTAGTTTTCTTTTTCTTTCAGAGATATCCAACCGACAAGTCATATTTCATAGCAAAGGAGATTCTTGCTACTGAACGGACATATGTGAAAGACCTAGAAGTTATTACAGTAGTAAGAGAATTAAACTTTCTGTAATGTTCTTGTTCCTCAAGGCAGATTTATAAAAGGGGTGGGGGGGGGTGTGTGAGAGAGAGAGAGAGAGAGAGAGAGAGAATAACAAATCTTGTTTTTTTTCAAGGGTTAGTAAAGAAAGTTCTATGAGTAAAGTTTAACACTTATGTGATTGTGACAAAGTTTCTCTTCTACCTGCTGGGTCCCGCACTTCCCTTTAGCAGCGGGTTTGTTTCCCTCAGGCCTCCAGGTCTGGGAAAGGTCCTTTGCCCCTTCAGGCATGGCTTTTCCTTTCCCAGTCTTTGTGCCTGTGGGGCTCTTCTTGACCAGCATTCTGCTCCTTCTCCAGATCTGCTGCCTTCCAACTGCACCTTGCCTCCTGGCTCTCATACTTCAGCCAGCTACCCCCTTTTTCTGGAGGAGAGGATTTTTTAATAAGTCATGTGTGGGACCTTGATTAGCTCCAGGTGTGCCAATTAACCGGGAGTAACCACTGCTCGGTTATCAGGGGAAAAGTGATTTGCTGAGCCTGGGGCTGATACATTGGCCTTCTGTTACTTTCTGGAAGCCATCTAGACTGACCCTGTCTCACCATATATAGATACTTTGTCCTTTGTCATATAAGCCATCGTGCTTGTGTACCCATTCTTAGTGGAACTATATTCATGATGTCTCCAAAGACGATGCTGTACAGTAGAACCTCAAATATACAAACACCTGAGGAATGGAGGTTGTTCATAACTCTGAAATGTTCGTAACGCTGAACAAAATGTTGTGGTTGGTCTTTCCAACGTTTAAAACTGAACATGGACTTAATACAGCTTTGAAATTTACTGTGAAGAAAAATGCTGCTTTTAACCTTATTAATGTAAATAGAACAAGCACAGTAACAGATTGCTTTAAATTTTCCCTTTATTTTTAAAAGAAACAAACAAGGAGTCCTGTGGCACTTAGACTAACAAACAGCTGCCCCTTTGGACCTTTATTTTTAGTTCTCTCTCTCTCTCTCTTTGTGTAAAAACTATATTGTAATTTTAAGTAATTTTCGTTGCTGCTTCTTTTAATGTTTGTTATGCATGGAAAAAAGAGCCAACACACAAGCTTGCTGATTCAAATGTCCATTCAAATAACACTAAAAATAATGCTGCTGTAAAATGAACTGGAACTAATCTTTAAAACTACCTTTGGATACTTTTTTAAAATCCTGTGGTTCCTATGCATGAAAATTATGCCATGGCATATCTTGGGTGTCCAGTGCCTGGGGACCACTGTTGGTATTTGTACCACAGATTCCTGTCAGTGACAGGAGGGGCCTCTGGGGCCCATTCTTCTACTCTCACACCCCCACTGGGATGGGAGTGGGGTGGTGGCAGTGGCATATCAAGAGCGCCCTGCCTCCAGGTATTGGCTGGGTCCTCATAGGAGGAGCCACCCCCTTCCCACCTGACATCCACAGTAGCTGTGCTGACCTGTCCCCTCCAGCAGGGAGCAGGAGTGAGAGGGGCAGGTGCCCCTTTGCTGCCTGGCAGCAGGTGATGGGGGGGGGGGTGTTGCCTGTCCCATACACATCCAGGATCCCCACAGGCCCCTTGAGGCACCCAGCACTTGCCCTCGGTATGCCACTGAAATTATGTAGACTTGAAAAAAATGTTAATGGTACTCTGTGTGGCCACCAGCCCACTGCCATGCCCCTCTCTCCCCATCCCACTGCAGTGCCCAGGGTCCCAGAGCACAGCTGTAGGCAAAGCTTGGGCTGTCTCTGGAGGCCAGCTGTGGCCTTTTCAAACTTCTCCAGAGTGCAGGCTATAGACACCAGCTCTGATTCTGGCTCCTTCTCCCTCTCCAGGCTAGGCTTTGGCTGCAACACCAGTAGTTCACATGAGGAGTAGAATTTGGGACAGAAAGCCCAGAGATGCTGCTTGTACCCTTAAGATGCAATCCAGGCCCTGTTTAGTACCCAGGTTTTGGGTTGTTTCTTTATTTTTTTATTTTTCTCCATTGCTTACTTCCAGGTTCACTGAGTGTTTGGTTGACTGTTTAGTTCATCACTCTGGTGTTCGTGTCTTTAAGGTTCTACTGTATATCATTTGTATGTTATCCATGCAACTTCTGTCTCCAGAAATTGTGATGCTGGGGTAATGTGTTTCACATTCAGACCTGCGTCCTATTTAAGGCTCTCAGGAACAGGTTGAAAATATCACGGCATGTATTTTTGTTTCTAGGCATTGATTGTAAAGTTTATTTGCTTTGATTACTTAGTTTTGTGCTGGTTTCAGAAAAATTGCTCACTTTAAAGGGGCACTAAGAAGCTTGCATGGGGAACTTATGCCTCTGAATCCTCCGTCTTCACAGCAGCAATCTCTAGTGCTGTTGGTATGGAAGGCTAGGTCATGCTCCCGGCTGCATCAGACCCCAGCTGAAACTGTGTCTGCCCAGTGCCACTAATGGTGATGGCAGCGAGGTGAGCGCTGCAGTACCACTCACCTTGTCACTAAGAGCCTCCAACGCTGGCCCATAGACAGCCTGCCTAGGGGAGCAACTGGTACTGGTCTCCAACACTCCACAGCACGGCTCCGCCCAGTCTCCTCACAGCTGCTTTTCATCAGGATCAGATGAGGACTCAGCGTTTTCACAAACTAGTAGGGACAGGAAGGGTAACCATGCCTCTTGCCCACAATGGCCTTAGTGGCAGATCCCCTTACAGTGGCCTTTTTGGATCTCCTGGGCTTACCATCAGTCTCAGGGCTTGGTAACAGATCACTCCCTGTCTTTGGGACCTAGACCACTACCATCACTCATGGCTAGTGCCCCCCCCCCCCCAAAATTTAGCAGGTGACTCAGACCTGGAATTGATGAGTACGGAGTGCTGTAGATCAAGTCCCCTCCCCCCCCCCCCCAACTTCCTCAGCCTTCCGCCCAATGGACCACATCAAATCCTGAAGACAGCCAAGGGGAGTCCTCATCATCCCTACCCAATAAGGCAGTGGCAGAAGCTACCCCCACAGATACCCCAGACGATAGTAGGGCCCACCAAGAACTGCTCAGGAGGGTGACAAGAAATATGGGACTGCAAACAGAGGAGGTAGAAGAGGATGTTGATCCCATGGTGGATATTTTGACACCAGAGGGACATTCAAGGGTAGCACTCCCTCTGTTAAGATCTTAAGGGATACCACCAAGACCCTTTGGCGCACCCTGGCCTCTGTCTCGCCAACTGCCAAGAGAATGGAGTGAAAATACTTTGTTTTAGCCAAAGGCCATAAGCACTCTTATACATATGCAAACCCAGACTCATTGGTGGTGGTGGCAGCCAAAAAGAGAGAGCATCAAGGCCACCAGGGCCCACACTCCCAAGTCAAGAGGGACAAAGAAACTGGACTTGTTTAGAGAGAGACTTATTCGATGGAGGGCTTACAGTTGAGGATAGCAAATCAACAATCTATCCTCAGGTGCTATGTGTTCAATTCCTGGGGATCCATGGGAAAATTCACATCAGCAGTGTCCCCCCCCCCCCCCAATGAGTTGAGAACCAAACTCTTGGCAGTGGTCAAAGACAGCAAGATAATGTCAAGAGCTCTGCTGCAATCAGCATTGGGTGCGGCGGATGCAGCTATTAGGGCCATGGCCTCAGGCATCATGGTGAGGCAGAGCTCTTGGCTTCAGGCCTCAGGCCTACCACCTGAGGTCCAGATGATGATCCAGGACCTCCCCTTTGAAGGGCAGGAGCTATTCTCCCAGATGAATGCTAAGCTTCAGACCTTGAAGAACTCCATCACCATGCTCAGATCACTAGGCCTACATACCCCAGCTCCCCAGAGACGTCTGTTCTGGCCCCAACCACCACTGCACCCTTATCTGTCCAGGTTGGATTTCTCCTGTCAAGAAAACTGTATTGGCCACCATTCGAGCCAGAGGCTGGCCAGACGTTCCAAAGGCCAATTTCAAGGCCAGGCATGGCTCGAAGAAGAACTTTTGAGGGTGTGCCTGAGGACGACATACCAGACTTGACCACAGATTCACTTATTTTCCCCTTTGGAAATGGACTATCCCAGTTTTACCAGGCATGGGTCCAACATCACCTCAGACCAGTGGGTCCCTCTGCATGGTGCAGTGGAGGTACTCTCTCCAATTTTCTTCTGTTCCCCCATCCCACCTGCCCTGTCCCTCCTTGTCCCTCTTCAAGGACATCCTCACGAACTTCTCCTCAACACAGAGGTGCAGACTCCTCCCAGCATGGGAGCAGTCCAAGAAGTCCTGGAAGACCAAAAAGGGAAAGGGTTCTACTCTTGCTACTTTCTAAGCACAAAAGTGAGGGAGGCCTGTGCCCCATCTTGGACCTTTGGGAGCTAAACAAATTCCTCTGCAAGATAAAATTCCGCATGGTTTCCCTAGCTTCCATTATCCCATCTCTGGATCCAAGAGACTGGTATGCTGCCCCTGATTTAAAAGATGCATATTTTCATATTGCCATCATCCCACACCACAGGCAATGTCATTGCTTTATGGTAGGAGAACATCCCTTCCAGTTCGTGGTCGTTCTCTTCAGTCTCGCAGCTGCACCTTGGGTGTTCACAAAGTGCTTAGCGGTCATAGTCATATTCCTGCAAAGACAGCGAATTCAGGTGTTCCCCTCTCTCAACAACTGGCTGATAAAAGGTCGCTCCCTCCAGGAGGCTCGGACCCATCACTGAGTAGTCTGTGCTGCCTTTGCCAAGCTTGGCCTAATGATCAATGAGGACAGATCAATGGTGATTCCCACACAGCATATAGAATTCATTGGGTCCATCCTAGACTCAAAGGAAGAGAGAGCCTCCCTGCTGCAGGTCGGGTTCCTATCTATCAAGAGCCTAATCAGAGATATGAGCGAACACCCCCTGATTTCAATAAGAAATTGCCTGAAGCTAGTAGGCCATATGGCTTTGTGCACAAGTGGTGGAGTAAGCCTGCCTACATCTCAGACTCCTGCAAGCATGGTTGGCCACAGTGTACCGCCCAGAGAGGGACCCACTGGAGGGCCTGCTGTCGATTTCCCCACCACGTGTGAGTTGCAGTAGTTGGGTCCACAACAGTGTTTTCATGGAGCATCCGTTCCAGGACCCAGCACCATCAGTAATGCTAGTTATGGATGCCTCTGACGTGGGATGGGGAGCCCACTTGGATGGCATCAAAATACAGGTCTTTGCTCCAAGGAGGAGGTTCCCTTGCACATCAACCTAAAGGAACTCAGAGGAGTTCACTTTGCTTGTTTAGCATTCCAAGGCAGAGTGACTGGCAGGACAGTACCCGTGCAGATAGACAATGCCAGGACCATGTACTGTATAAACAAACAGGGTGGTGCTCATTCTTCTCCACTCTGTCACAAAGCCCTCATTCAGTGGGACTTTTGCATTCAGCGGTCCATTTGTCTAATGGTGACATTCCTTTTGGGCTGCCAGAATACCCTTGTGGACAACCTCAGCAGGCGTTTTTTGATGCATGAGTAGTCCCTCCAAGTGGATTTTACAAGGGATGTTCTCCAGAGGTGAGGACTTCTGCAAACAGACTTGTTTCATCTGAAACCAACAAGAAATAATATTATGTTTTCTGCTCATTTCAAAAGCACAGCCCCAGGTCATTGTCAGATGCCTTTCTAATTTCATGGTCGTATTGCCTCCACTACGCATTCCTGCTAACATCCCTAATCCATAGGATACTTTTCAAGGTGAAACGGGGCAGGATGAAGGCCTTTCTGTTTGTCCCAGAGTGGCCTCGCCAACATTGGTTTCCAATGTTGTTAGACCTGTCGGCCAAGACTTCAGTCCTAGTACCTCCATACCTGGACCTGCTCGCTCAGGACCAGGGAGTGTTGAGGCATCTGAATCTCTGGGCTCTCCACCTCAAAGCATGGTTCCTCAGTGGTTGACTCATGAGGCAAGGCAGTGCTTCTCATGGGGACAGGAGGTCTTGCTTAATAGTTGGAAGCCCTCAACCAGACTTCCTTACCAGGCAAAATGGAAGAGATTTTCTATCTGAGCTGCGGAGAAAGGGGTTCAGGCTTATCTAGCACCAGTTCCACTGGTTTTGGATTACCTCGTAGAGTTGAAGCAGCAAAGTCTGTCAGCATCTTCGGTGAAGGTCCACCCGGCAGCTATGCTGGTGTTTCATGATGGCTCTCCTAAAGGATTCCTGTTTTCAGACCTCATAGTCAAGCAGTCTCTGAAGAGCCTAGACAGACTGTTACCACACATCCAGCCCCCAGTGGCTCAATGGGACCTGAACTTTGTCCCCTCTAAACTCACCAGCCCTCTGTTTGAGCCATTGGCTACCTGCTCTCTCCTTTACTTATCATGCAAGACAATCTTTCTGGTGGCAATCACTTCAGTCAGAAGAGTGTCCAGAGCTACCTGCATTCACATCAGAGCCCCCATGCATGCTCTTCTTTAGGGACAAAGTACATTTCGACCTACATCCATCCTTCCTGCCCAAGATGGTATCTCATTTTCACACCTCCCAAGACATCTTCCTCTGAGTTTTCTACCCGAAACCTCACACCTTGGATGAGGAACAACAACTTTGCACTCAGGATGTTCATAGAACATTAGTCTTTCATATAGATCACACAAGACCCTTTCGGAAATCCTCCCAGCTGTTTGTGGCGGTTGCAGATAGAATGAAAGGGCAGCCTGTGTCCTCCCAGCGCTTATCAGCTTGGTTTACAGCCTGTATCAGGCAATGTTACCTGCTGGCCCTGGTCCAGCCTCCATGGCTAACGGCCCATTCAACATGGGCCCAAGCCTCTTCAGCAGCATTCCTGGTGAAGGTCCCTATTACAGACGTATGCAAGTGGCAACACGGTTGTCAGTGCACACTTTCACTACCCGTGACACAATTACCCAGAAAATGAAAGACGATGCAGCAGTCAACACGGCTATGCTGCAGATGGTCAAGCTGCAGAATTCCATTCCTGCTCCAAGGTAAGGCTTGGGAATCACCTGAGTTGGAACTGACGTGAGCAATCACTCAAAGAAGAAGAAAAAGTTACTTACCAGTAGCTGGTGTTCTTCAAGATGCTTTGCTCATGTACATTCCAACACCTGCCCTCCTCCCCTCAGCCAGCATTCCGGCAAGAAGGAGCTGGAGGAGAAGGTCACCAGGGTTATATATAGGGGATTGTGAGGTGCCCCCAGTGGCCACAGCTGACCCTGTGGGTAGTCTAGAGGAAAGCTTTCCAGTGATCCATACAGTTGGAATGTACATGAGCAACACACCTCAAAGAACACCAGTTACTGGTAAGTAACCTTTTCTTAACTGCCTCCGAGGATTTTAGGCATGAGACCTTACTCAGTAAGTAAACAGAATTATTAATAGCACTGAATGGAAGTGGTAATCCTTGAACTCGCAGTCTCTTCCCAGCCCAGTCCTCCCTTCCATAGGAGTAGCGGCTGTGTTTGGTCTGGAGTTCAAGCTTTGTGCCTGCTCTGAGCAGGTAGAGTGTTTGGTGATTCTGGTAGCAAGCTTCAGAGTCTCCTGAGCAGCTGGGTAGATTTCCTGGTGACAGCAAAAGAATCCTGTCTATGTCAGACCATAAGTTCCTACTCTCAAACATGGAGGCCCTGGAGCTTTTCGAAGAATCATAGAATCATAGGGTTGGAAGGGACCTCATAGGTCACCTAGTCCAACCCCCTGCCAGAGGCAGGACCACTCCCACTAAACCATCCCAGTCAGGGTTTTGTCCAGCTGGGCCTTAAACACCTCCAAAGATGGAGACTCCACCACCTCCCTAGGCAGCTCATTCCAAGGCTTCACCACTCTCCTAGTAAAAAAAAAAGTTTTTTCTAATATCCAGCCTCGACCTCCCTAACTGCAACTTGAGACCATTGTTCCTCGTTCTGTCCTCTGTTATTCCTGAGAACAGTTGAGCTCCATCTTCCTCAGAGCATCCCGTCAAGTAGTTGAAGGTTGCTATCAAATCCCCCCTCAATCTTCTCTTCTGCAGACTAAATAAGCCTAATGCTGTCAGTCTTTCCTCATAGGGCTTGTGCTCCAGCCCTTTAATAATTTTGGTTGCCCTCCTCTGAACTCTCTCTAGCATGTCCCTTTCCTTTTTGTAGTGGGGAGCCCAAAACTGAACACAGTGTTCTAGATGTGGCCTTACCAGTGCAGAATAGAGGGGAATGATCACATCCCTTGATCTGCTGGTAATACTTCTTTTGATGCAGCCCAGTATGCCATTGGTCTTTTTGGCAGCAAGAGCACACTGCTGACTCATATCTTGCTTCCCATCCACCATGACCCCCAGGTCCTTTTCTACACTGCTGCTACTTAACTGAATGTTTCCCAGCCTGTAGCAGTGCATGGGGTTTTTCTGTCCCACATGCAGGATTTTACACTTGTCCTTATTGAAGCTCATAAGATTTCTATTGGCCTACTGTTCCAATTTATCTAGGTCTCCCTGAATCCTGTCCTTGCCCTCCAACGTGTCTACTGGTCCCCCCAGCGTGGTGTCATCTGCAAACTTACTGAGAATGCAGTCTATTCCATAATCCAGATCATTGATGAAAATGTTGAACAGAAATCTTTTAGTAGACTCTTTAATATTTGTAAAACTTCTTTTGTCCCAAATCTCATTCTTTGAAATCGTTAAAGCATTAAAAAATCAGACTGAAACGAAACCAGGCATGGAAAATTTCAGCCCACGTGGTCGTTTTGTCAAAGATGTTAGGAGCTAGAAACAGGCTCATAATAGAAAGAGTTAAGCAATCTTCATTTTAGACATCACTATTCACTCTACCTACGATAAAATGATCACAACTTCATCATTTATTACAAGGATTCAGACAGTGATTGCAGATGACAAATTAAAAGGAATACTAATAGGACATCAAACTACATGCTCGACTCGATATTTTTTGAAATGGTTGCCTAAAATTAGTCTATACCCATATTTAGGTGCCTGCAAAAGTGACATAATTTGAAAAATGCAAAGCATCAGTAGCTTCCATTGGCTTCTGTTGATGTTATAATGCCCAACTCTTCTAAAAATCAGGCTACTTTTTGTTTAGTTACTCCAGGTTTTAAAATTTTGGCTTACCTATTTTCTTTAAATCACTCTTCCTCCATCTAAGAGAGGAAAAATCCACTTTTTGTGCCATGTGTCTTTGAGACAATGTCTGGGACAATTCAATGAACACCATGTAAGTTAAGTTCTTCCACCTGAGCAACTCTAAAACTGTACATAAAATAACAGAATAAATAAAATAAGAGAAGGTGTGTTCCTGTTGTCCTCCTAAAAGCACCAGGAACTAAAGATACTGAGGAAAAAAATATGTAATACAAAGCAAGATGTCTTCGAATGCTGAGTACGCTGTTATAAGCTTTACAAAAGAGCCATTATGTTGGTGTTGAAATAAAATCAGTTATACAACATTGGTTGCAGGAAAGTCCAAAGAGCACATAATTTATTATGGTCACAGAACGGTTTATCTGCATCTCACCACTGAAACATGGAATATTTCTATGGCTGGGGTCAAATGACTTGCAATTTCTCTTCTCACCAAGCTTCAAAAAACTGGAAGCATCTAGATGATCTTTTTTCTAGGCATTTCCCCGCCTCTCCTGCTCTCTTTCACATCTTTAGGAGCTGAAATTCAGATTGTCTTTTACTAATGTGTAAAATTTGACAAATGATTGTTGTTTGTACTTTCTCCTGCAGTGGTTCCGCAGTGCAGTCATCAAGGAGAATGCCATGCCTCAAGGTCTCATGACGCTGCTCTTCTCTAACATTGATCCAATCTATGAGTTTCACCGAAGTTTCCTGAAAGAGATTGAGGAAAGGCTAGCTCTCTGGTAAGAATTAAAAGTGAGTTCTGTATGTGAATTTTTGACATTTATCTGCTGAATCCCCAGGTGAAGTTGGCAGATAATTCTTCTAATTTGTACAATTTAATATTTCTGAAACTGCTTAAAAGGAATAAATGAAGGGGTGTTTTTAAAAATGTATGTTATGGAAGGTGGGAACTAAACGAGCATACTCTTCAGGGCTGATTTTCATGCACTATTGTACCCACAATCCCTCAGATTTGTATGTGTAAATTTTATATAATAGCATACCTAGTTACTCAATTTGTGTACATAGTTATGTACTCAGAATAAAAAGATATGAGTTTTTGCAGCATAACTTATTGCTCCTTCTTCCAAAAATTTGATCACACTTAACTGTCTGTAGCAGAGAGAAAGGAGCACAAGGTGAAAAGGATAATAGGACATTTATTTGGGTATTTTACTATGTCAAGTGGAAGTAAATTATACGGAAACTAAATGTCTTTATCAATAAGAGTTTCGTAAGCAAAACTTTTAATTTCTCGCAGCACAGCTTTTCTGATTTCAGAGAAGAGATTCCAGAACCGTTAACCTTTGTGTTATTTTCTTGTACCAGTAGACTACTGGAATGCAACTAGCCATCACAGGTTCAATATGCTACATTTTGTTCATGGAATTTAACTGATTTTTTTTTCCTGCCTCTTTACCATAGCAAATCAAATTGTCTCTGTGTAGACCCTTGATTTCATGACTTGAATGTTGTGCCTCAGGCTGCAAAGTATTCCGCCAATAAGGGTGTAAGCCAAATAATTGTATAAAGTTACAGCCACCTAGTTCCTGGAAGAGCAGAAGTGAACAAATACAGTGTACAAAAACAACAGAAATAACTCAAACTTAAGTGATAACACGTCAAGACCATTTTTTACAAATCTCTGAAGGGTTATAGCAACATAATGATGGGCATGGTAGTGTTAATTTCTTTTCCTTTCCTCCAGTGATTGTGCAGTGGTTGTGTAGTATGTTTTCTTTGTGCCCACCTTATTTGCTGTTGCCTATGATTTCAGCTAAAACAGAAAGTATGGAGAGACAGATTGAAAAACAGAATACTAACCTAGTCTCCTTTCATTATCCAAGAGTTATCTTTAACACACTCTTATTCCTAGGAAGCCTATATTAAAGATTGTATCTGAAGCACTGGAGGAAAAGAATTATGTATCCTTCATCTTAATACAATTTCTCATTCCATTTGTTTGTGTGTGTTTCAGGGAAGGACGGTCCAGTGCTCACGTGAAAGGCGATTACCAACGGATTGGAGATGTCATGCTAAAGAACATGCGTATGCTGAAGGTAAAGGAAATGACTCCTAAAATTATTAGATTTTCAGTACCCATCACCCAATGACAGGGTGGTGGTTTCATTTTCACCCAGCTCAGAGATGTACTAATTAAACTTAACTTAACAGGAGAATATTCTGCCTTTCGGTTTTGTACCATCTACATCTGAGACCAGATAAGAGCTGGCTGCTTAGAAGGCCAAAGGTTTGTTTGCTTGAGGAAATTAACTAGCGTAGATACAAAGAAGTAGTTCTTCCACTAATAGAAAGGCCAGTATAACACACGACTCCTTGGTTTTTTTTGCTGGACTAGACTAACACGGCTATCCCTTTGGAAACTGACAGTATAACACATAACAATGTGGACATTCTAAAGTCACTTTTATTCCATGGTGTTCTGGAACAATTCCTCTATCTTTAAAAATAATCCAAAAACAACACTGGAGCCATTATTCTGGAGTGAAATAATTTTTGTTTTGAAATAGTGTTGACACACTACCAGGCTATCTAGAGAGTAGCTATTCCACCATACTGATAATCTACCCCCATAGACAAGTCATAGGACAGGAAACTGCCAGGACTGTCCTGTTTCGATTACCATATTTTCCAGACTATAAGTCGCATTTTTTATGGAGATTTTGAAATGTGACTCATATAACAGTGCGACATATCGAATTTACAAGAAAAATGAAATAAGTGGTCTTTGGAAAATGGAGATGATAAAGGAACTGAACTAAACGATATTCAGATAATGTCTCTGTCACCAATGTTGACAGTCTCTGGCTGGCTCATTTAATTTGTGTGTGCTCTCTTCCCGGCGTGCCCGGAGGCAGATGTGGCTGGGGCTGCCTGGCCACGGCCTCCCCTTTGCCATCCTGGCCGCCCGCTCCCACGGCGCCCGTGGCCAGCTGCCCAGGGTCCGCCAGCAGCCCGCACACTCGCACATGCTGAAAAGAGGTGGAGGTAGGTCCCCGAGACTGGGGCAGTAGGGCAGCTGCACGCAGTGGCGGGGGAGCAGAGCAGCTCAGGTGCGTGCGCATGGAAGGAAGGTGCTGAGGCAACCCGGCAGCAACCTGGCGCTGATGGGGACAAGGGGACCCCCTGCCCTCTGCCAGCAGGTGCTCCCTCCCTTATAGCAGTGCAACTTCTTTAATGGTGTGACCAAGATATGAATTTTTTAAATTGTTTTTCTATCAGTGTGACTTATATAACGGTGTGACCAGTATATGAATTTTTTAAAGAAAACTGATTGCTTTTCTATCAGTGCGACTTATATAATGGTGCGACTCATAGTCCGGAAAATATGGTACTGTTTGTGTGTTGGGTTGGGTACTAGTGATATCCCTCAGTCATCCTCTTTTCCTTTCTCTCATCCACAGTATACTGTGGAAAAGTAACTGTATCCTGGGTTGTTTAGTGGTTGGAGTTGTCTGTGTCTACTTTTCTCATCTGTCTTCTGTTTCTTTTTATAATATGAATTACAAGAGATCATTACAAATATTATGCTTTTGGTGCACCAAGTCTCTACCATAGTCACTAATTTCCACAGAATATGTTATCCTCTCTCTCAGCAAACTTGTGGTTTTTATTTGATTTTTCTGGCCTGTGTGTGTTTGTTTCTCTGTCTGTAAACTGCCTTAACTTTGGGTTCCCTTTCAGGTTCTGGAGGGGAGTGTACTGTAGTGGATACAAATTCTTTGGCCCATCTCTTTCCCATCCCTGGCTTCTTGTCCCTGTCTTACCCCAGGCCCCCCCCCCCCTGAGTTCTAGTCTCTCTCCCCTTTTTGGGCTTGCAGTCAGCCCCAAAACTACCCATCTTGAACTGGTTTTTCATTTGCTTGCACATATTACATGTTCACAACTGCTAGTACTCGTCCCTTTCTTTCTCACTGTTAAATTATAGATTATAAATTGTAATTACATCAGCAGCATCAGCAACTGTGTTGTAATTTGTTTATTTTTAATTCCCAGATTCCTATTGTTTTGTTTGGCATATCATGAAAAGTTAGAAAACACCACAGTTGAGTAACTCTGCAACCCCATATCAGCCACCTTGAGCTCTGTGCATTATGATGGTATTAACTATCTGATCACATGCTATTTTTCCCACTGGACGCCCACCTCATTCAGTGCACAGAATGGACCATGCTGCCTTCATGAGCAACTATTAAACAACTAGGATAAAAGGCAAGATTGAATATGCGGCCCCAGGCCCAGGAGTGATCTTAGTGATTCCGAGGCCCAGGGCAAAAGTCAAGGATGGGCTCTCACACACTATGTGGGGGCCCATCCTTGACTTTTGCCTCCCCTTGCTGGGGTGGGGGGGGGGTGGCCCAGCATCTCTGCAGGCTCCTGCCAAACCCCCAAGCCTCATCAGACCCTTGCTGGGCTCCCCAGCCCCCACTGGCCTTGCAGGGCCCCTTGCTGCCACCAGCCCTGCTGCTGGCCGCTATAGGCCACTGCTGGGCTACCCAGCCCCACTGTGGGCACCCTAGCCCCGCTTCCAGCTCCCTGACCCCAATGCAGACCCACCAGGCTTCCCAGCCCTGCCCTAGGGCTCCACAACCCCACATAGGACTGCTTCCGTGGGCTCTCTGGCACTACCCCCAGCCCTGCTGCAGGCTCCCCGGCCCCACTGTGCTTCCCAGTCCCACCACAGGGCTCTCTGGCCCCTCCACGGGCTGCCACCACAGACCCCTAGCCATGCTGCTGGCCCTGCAGCAGGCTTCTGTGGGTTGCCACTGGCATACATGGTCCTGCCAAGGAGACACCACCAGCCTGCCATGGACTCCTGTCATCTCCCAGACAGCTAGCTCCTCCTGAAGCTGTGTGGGCTGCTCCCCCTGAGGGGTCCTGGGCAGCTGCCTGCGCTGCCCGCCCACTAAGACTGCCTATGGCCAGGCCTTATCTACTAGGCACTCTTCGAGACTTGCCCTGAAAGCAGAATTATTAGTGACTTCCTTTTCTATGGTGTTCACAAGCATTAATGAATTTCTTTATTTTCCATCTCACAAGGTGGTATAAAAACAAGGAGTCCTGTGGCTTTAAAAGCACCACGGGACTCCTTGTTTGTTTTGCCGAACTAGACTACCATGGCTACTACCCCTTTGGAACCTGTGAGATGGAGTGTCAGATGGGCATGAGAAATGAATATCAGAAATATCCCTCATTTTGCAGTGTCCAGTTGGAAACACCTTACAGCATAATTAGCACAATATAGCACTTGAGACATTCAAAGTGCTGCTCCCAGTGATGTCAGTTGCAGCTGTGAGTGCTCAGCGCCTCTGCAGCTGAGACCCCAGAGTCTCAAGTCTGGCACCCTGTTGTGGAGTAGATCCCTCCTCTGCTGCCCCCTGGTGGGAGTGACCAGGGTTGTGCAGATGCCAGGCATTTCTGTGAGCTTGTTCAGGGCCCAAGTCTTTCTTGGGCATCATAATCTGGGTCTAGTCCTACCAGACGTCCCAGTGGCCATGGTATATGGCTTAATGGACAAAGAGTCAGTACAAAACCCTGGGGTCAGGGCAGCATGGCCTGGGTCAGTGCAACACCCTGGGTTCAGGAAAACACAGCCTAGTAGCCAGAGAGTCAATGTAACAGCCTGCAGTCAGGGGAGTACGGCCTAATGGCCTGAGTCAGTACAACACCCTGGTGTCAGGGCAGCATGGCTTAGTAGCCAAAGAGTTAATATGAAACTCTGGGGTGAGGGCAGAGCAGACGAGTAGTCTGAGTCAACAGCAAAGGGGGACATCTACTGTGGGGTGTGGTGCCTGGGTAAAGGCAACTCAGGCCCTCCCACTCCACTGAGCCCCAGCCCAGGGCCCTATTGGTGCCAGGGTGTATGGCACCAAATCAGCAGGAATCCAGACAGAAGCATGCTTACCTTTATCATGCACCACCCCTGGTGTGTGTCTCTCTCCCTCTCTCTCTCACACACCCCCACACCCACACCCGGGGCTCCAAGAGCTACTTCCTACCCAGCCACTGTGGAGTCTTCCCCTGGGGTTCCAGTCTGTCCACTCTCCCCTTCCAAATCAGCCACTGTCTGCATCTTCAGACAGGAAAGTCTCTGCCCCAGGGAAAGACCCGGGGCATGGGCCCAGGCATCACCCCCTGAGCCTGGGCCCGATCTGGTGTCAGGTTCCTGCCACCACCAGCCTTGTCCCAGATCCCTGGCTGGGGATGGGGATGGGAGAGGCAGGGTGTGGCCCGGGCACTCAGGGCACCTGGCACCGAGACTCAGGGCAGACACCTCATGTGCCAGGCGCCAGTGACACCCCATCTTCAGAGGTTCCTTGACCCAGCTGGCTGGGTGAATGCCCCTCAGCAATTGTCAGAGAGTACCTGCTCCTCGGTGAGATCCCTGGAGTTGCTCCCTCTCCCCGGCAGGGGCTGATATGGCTCCAGAAAAGGAGAGTCCAGCGCACATCCTTCCTCCATGCTGGTCAGCCCTGAATGAGCTGTACTGTTCTCTTTTATACTGGGGCAGCATTTGGAGCATGTCCAGCAGGGCTTCTGCCACCTATAGAGTGTGCTCGGCTTCTGGAATGCAGAGTAGGCCTACCTTGTCATACACCCAGAAAATGAAGACTGTGCGATCAGGGATCACCAAGTTTGGTTTAACTGACATGCCCAGCATCACATCAAACATAGTGTCAGAGGCAGGTGTGGAGTCCACTTTTCCAAGGCAGCATTCAGTGCTGTAACTTGAAACACCTCCTGTTTCTTCCTACAATTCCCTGCCTCACTGCTACACACCAGACAACTTTCTGCACCAAACGAGGCAGGGGTCCTACAGACAACCTGCCTCCTTTGCTGCACAGTGTTGACACATCCCCAGAGCAGGCCCAGCCTCTTCAATGAATGAGGCAGAGGTCCTGTGGGAAAAATGGCATGTGATTATATAATTAAAGACAGTATAATGCACACAACTGAAGGGAGAGGCACATTGCCTGGGAGGAGATGCAGGACTTCTTAGTTCTTTTTCAGACTCAGAAAGAGGGTGTGCTCTAGTGCAGTGTTTCTCAATAACCAATCTGTGGACTGGCACTGGTCCCTGAGATCTCTCCCAACAAAGTATAGGAATCCAGTCTCAGGTATCAAAAATACTGAGAAACACTGCACTAGTGGGCACAAACTTGCCTGTCCTCTTCAGCTCCCTTTGAGTTTGAGTCCTTTTGCCCCATCCTGTCCCTAGTCCTATATCTTCCACGCTCCTGGCTCATCATCTCAGTTTCCTCCACTTAGGCTTCTCATCACAGTCCTGGTTGTCTTGCCCACCCTGTCTTAATCTCTCCCTTTTTGCTATCAGTTTCACCCCAGTCCTAGTCCCACATTCCTTTTGTGGACAGTGCCAATTTTCTTCTGCCAACTCCTAATTTTATCTCTTCCTCTCCACTCTTCCCCGCATCCTGTGTCCTCTAGTCACGTCCATGTCTCCCTCACCACAGGCTCACACTATCCTTCCTTGGATGCCTTCTCCAATCTTAGTCTCCCCCATCACTTCCCTGGCTCTTTATCCTAGTCTCTTTGCTTGGCAATCCCAGTTCTCATCTGTCTCCTTATCCCCCAATACCATTTGCCTCCCACTGGTTTCAAAACCCTAATCCCTTTATTTTTGGCTAATCTTAGTCTCACCTTCACTTCCTAGCTCCTACTCCAATCTCAGCATTCCTCCCTCAACTGGCTCCTATTTTCCTCCCTGGTTCTCTAATCCAGTTCCAGTCTCTTTCTCCTATGTGTCCCAGTTTCTTTGGCCACCTAGTCCCATCCTCCCCTCCATCCTTTCCCCAACACCCAGTCCCAGCCTTACCTATCTTCTTGTACCATTTTACTCCTTTCCCTTCTTCAGTCCAACTCCTGACCCCTTTACATTCAAGTCAAGTGGCTTCTTCCTCCACTCTGCCTGCCTCTCAGTAACAGCTGAACTGTTCTGACTGAAAGTTTGCAAAAAATATTGAGCCGGAGGCAGGTCCCTAGCATGAAATCTTTCAACCTAAGTGGTTTAAGTTTTGCAAAGTTATAAACAACTGAGACCAGGGGCTTGTAGTGGGTAGTTTCAGGCAACTTTAATAAGAGAAGTTGCTAATACCCCTGCCTCTAAAATATTACACTGTCTGTGTGTATAGAAGTAGCATCACTTCCCAGGGAACAAAAGTTAGCTAGTCATATTAATATATTTTTATTACAGCTTTTAAATAGCACAGTTACAATATATGGCAGTGATCCACAATCAGTAGATCACAGTTTACTTCTGAAGGGAAGTTACCATTGAAACCTATGAGCGTTGACCATCTGCTGGTGAAAGATTGGAGACCAGTGATGTGTGTCGTTGTGAATGTTGATTTTTGCCAATAGTCAGGGCTTATGCAGTTTTTGTTTATATCATTCATGTTTCAGTTTTGTAAATAAAACTGAAGCTGAGGGACCAGGGATACTAGTGTTTCCTTGATATCCATTCGTCAAATCTAGACAGTATTGTTTGTTTTTTCCCATTTCTGGTCATCATTGTGTCTCTTGTGGTCCAACAGGATTTCACCAGCTATTTACAGAAACATGATGAGGTCCTTACCGAACTGGAGAAAGCAACAAAGCGCCTCAAGAGACTGGAAATGGTTTATAAGGAGTTTGAATTGCAGAAGGTTTGCTATTTGCCGCTCAACACTTTCCTGCTCAAGCCTATCCAGAGGCTGATGCACTACAAGCTAATCCTGGGAAGACTTTGCAAGCACTACACAGTAGAACACCGGGACTATGTCGACTGCAGGAGTGAGTGAGCAAACAGTTGTGAAGATGCTAGTGTGAATTCTGTTCTCTCCCCAATGTTGGTTCTTCATTTCAGCATCTCTCAGTGCCAGGGCCAGATTAACTGGCTTTGGGGCCCCAGGCTGCCCCGCATTGTGAGGTCCCTGTGGCCTGGGGCCCCCACATGAGGTGCTGCCGCCCACCATGGCAATCTGCAGGTGGGCCATAGCTGAAGTGGAGAGGTCCTGTGGCCACGGGTACTCCTGCGCTGGTCCTGGCCTGGCCAGTCTGCCCCTGCGGGTGGGGTAGGCTGGCTGGCATGCAGCACAGCCTCTAGAGCAACCCAAGGACCATGGGCCCTGGGGTGCTGAACCATGTGCCAACTGGCCCCGCTCCCCAGGTAGAGTGAACAGGCTCCCACCTGCTGCAGACAAGTCAGCCCAGGGGCAGCATGGGAATGTGGAGTTTAGCCTCTGGGTCCAGGACCCCACCCCACCCCCAAGCCCCACCAGCACTGAGTGGGATGGCAGGTAGGTGAGGACAGATTAGGAAGGAGTCTTATGGGCTAGAGCCCAGGCCCCACTTTAGGCCAGTGTCCAGGTCTTTTGCCCCTATAGCCCTTTAATTAATCTGGCCCTTCTCAGTGGATCCAGAAGTAGTGTAGCTCAGAACTAAATGCAAAACTCCTTAATTTGACCTAGCTTTCCTCAAACGTTTCTTTAGAGACACAGCTCGCCTTCTCTTTCTCTCTGTCTTGGGCATGCACAAACAAACTCCACACGTAGAGCTATGCCTTTTCTCCTGCAGGCATGTTCTATGTTTAGATATATGGGAGTCACGCACATAACTATGGAGATGCGGGCTGTATAGGTGCCTAGCTCTTGGTTCAGATTTGTAAAGCAGTCTGTAGGGATTTAGACCTTTCTTCCATTCAATTTCATCTCCTAGGTGGCTCTGAAAATCTCAGCCTGAATATGTATTTCTCTTATGAAGATATGTGTTGTAACCCTTCTGTCTGCACTCTGCCCTTTAGCTCAGGAGACATTCTTCAGAACTAATGAGCAGGCAATCAGGTTCATTCTCCCTCTTCAGTATTTCTGCTTCCACTGATGAACTCTAGAAGATCACCTGCCCAATGTCTAAGTGGCACCCACACCACTCCAAGAAGTGCCTAGCAGGGAGTTTCCTTTGCATAGGCCACTATGTTCTCAGCTGTATTATAGGCAGATGCCATCTCCCTGTGCACTACTGACAGATGCCATTTGAGCCCCTTTAAAGCAGAGAATTTCTGAGTGGTTACCTCTTTGTTCAGCTACTTCTAGTGAAGAACAGTATCTTTGCTCTCACTGGTGCCTGTGATGAGATGCCTAGGGTGCAACCTTGAACTGTGGGACTGCTGTGCCCCCTTAGTTCTCTAGTCTGGGGTGTCTGTCTCAGTGCTTTGCTAGTGACAAGCAGCAAACTCCACCGCATGCTGTCATTCATCACCAGCATCTGGGGACACCCACAGCTAAATTGCATGAATGCTCTTTAAGCCACTTATGCACTATACAGAGGGAAGCACCAGCAAAGCCCCCCTGCCTTGCACCCACCCAAAATACCATTGTATACTATGCAAGACCACTGCTTGGACAAATGCAAGCTCATTCATGAGTTTGCCACTTCATGAAAGGTTAATGGATCTGAACTGGCCTTGTTAGTCTGAGCTGATTCCCTAAGCACTTCAGGCAAACTCACTCATAATGAGAAACATTATAATAAATGTATTAAACTAGAGGGAGACATTTTAAGTAATAATAAGTAGTAGGCATATAGGATAAAGATGGTTACAAAAGAAATGAAAGTAAAATTGTAGTCTAAATTCTAAACTTTATCAGACTAAGTGTGCATTCAAACCACTTTTCTTACCCCGTTGATGGTGACAGTTCTTAATACACAGGCTGAATTTCCTTCTCAGTCTGGGGTCAATCTTTTCAGTTCAAAGTCTGTCTTCCCAGTATTCTTGTTGTCAGAGTAGGTGGGAGAGCACAGTGATATGGTACTGCCCCCTATTTTATACTTTTAATTCATGTCCCAGGGAAGATACTGGCTAAGATGTGTCCTGATGAGCTTTACTGAGTCACAGTTGTGCAGTCTCCATTGTGTGATGCTTGGGCAACTGTCTCTTAGGGAGTTGGAAGTTTCTTGTTTACAGTTCCACTGCTTGCTGGTCAATGGCTTGTGATGGTTACTTAATGCTTTTTGGGTGTGGGTCATCCCTTTTGTTGCCACTGGAGAGATAGCTGCACGTCTCTCAGACACTCAACACACTTCAGTAACAACCATATCACAGAATACTAAATTCCATATACAGTGATGATAATATATATTGACAGAACAATGATTTTGAGCAGATTATATAGTATCTTGCAAGGCATGCTTTGTATGAATTATCACAACCATATATGAGTGATTAAATGGGGGTTACACAGAATGCCGGTTTGAATCATAGGAATGGAGGGAACGTTGCAAGGTCATCTGGTTTGAATCATAGGAATGGAGGGAACGTTGCAAGGTCATCTGGTCCAGTCCCCTGGACTCAGTACCCAGAATTACCTAGACCTCTGACAGGTGTCTGAAGTTCAGCATGTCACAGTGCCCTGTTGGTGTGGTACTCAAGCAGTTCTTTTTTGGAGTGGCTCATCTCCCACTGTTTGGTGAGATTAGAAGCAACCTCCTCCCAGGCCACTGAGCTCATGTTTCCAGGCAGTCCCCTACTTGTGGTCACCCTGTCAGTCACCTTCCCACTACAGGGTGCTTTGTAACATCATGTCTGTGGAACCTCTTATCATCCAAGACAGTGGCAGCAGTGAGAGCAGGGGTCTGAATCCCCACTAGCCAGTTGGATAAAAATGAGAGTCCTGTGGCACCTTAAAAACTAACAGATTTCTTTGGGTATAAGCTTTTGTGGGTTCCAATTCACTTTGTCCTGGATGCAGTTGAGCAGCTGCAGAATTGTTAGAGGATTCACCACCTTTCTGCATGTGGAAAATTGTCTTTAGCCCAGCCCCCAAGTTCCTGAAGGAAAGGAAGCTGTCAATCATCTTGGGAAAGCTTGTAGACTTTGATCCTGATAGACCTGGTCATCTGAGACCCAGTTCAAATACCACTCAGACATAGCCTCCAGTGTCTAAGCTCAGTGCTTCATCACAGCACAAAGTTTTGACAGCCTAGATTATGAAAGACTGTTTCTCAGATCCAAGGGATATTTGAATCAAGCTGATGTTCTTTTTATGATGGCAAAGCACAAATCCATTCCCGTGACCATGCCAGGGTGTAACCGAAGTTCAGACATGGGGCATGGAGTCTCAGGCACAAGGGTTTCATCACCCATAAATTCTGCCATTCAAACTTTTTGACCTAAAATTAGGAGCGTTTGCTAGCTTCCTCCAAGTGTCGCGTCTGCAGTGGGTGACGTGACAGACTCAGATATCTGAGGCCATTCACATGACTGAAGTCTCCCAGCCTTCTTCCTTCCCTGAGTGAAAAGTGATTTCAACCTTTCCAAAAAGTATCTTGCCACTTTGCCTATAAAAATCTGTTTCCTCATTTCTTTTTCCAGGAGGGCATCCTTCAAGGATAAAGATCAACAGAGTTTCTCTGTTCGCAATATTTTGTTTTTATCATCTTTTTGCCACTGCAAGAGAAATAAGAGAGAGTGGCACATGCTTAATGTCAGATCTGTCTCCACTGAGCTAAAAAGCTGGGTAGGCGGCAGCACTTTTCCTCAAAATGGAGGAAAAAAGACTTGGATTCCCACTGATGAGTGGAGTGTGGTTTGCTTCACAGAATCTTGTATGGCACAGAACATAATATGGCTACTCAAAGGATGGTCCCCAAGCGAGCACCCCCAGCTCTAGTTACTTCACCAGAAGCCACTGTCTTACAGGGATTGGGACCCACTCCCGATCACCATACACTCATGTCTGTCCATTTAACAAAGAAATGGATCATGCCCAGCCTTGTCCGCTCACTTCCTCTAAAGACCACACAGCTTTAGATAAAATAACTACTAGTTTATCGATCAGAATACAATTTTAAGTGAGAAAATGGCCAATAAAGGCAGAATCATAATATAAAAATAGAAAAAAGTAAAACACGCATACTAAACTAATACCTCTACCTAAACTGACCTCATAGTCCAAGGTTATGCTCAAGATGTTCAGCTCCCAGATGTTTGTACAGTCAGTCTCTGCCTGAGACCAGACAGGGCCCAGATCTTGCTTGAAATTGCCCAAGATGGAGATTCCCAGGTAAAAAGCCAAAAGGCCCTCCAAGTGTCTTTCTCTGTTTCCAAACCGATACGATCCCTCCCTTTCTGGGTAAGAGTGATCTCTCTTGTCCACCTGAGTCAGAGACTGCAATTTGCATATTCTTTGTTACCTCCAACAGGTACCTGTTTGCTCACAGCTTTGGTTGTTTACATGATGCTGGGAGAGCGTTCAGTCTGTCTCCCATGCCCCTGAGCCAAGCAAAACATGCTACACAGCTGTACACATACATGATGTTGCAAGAAATATGATACCATAATAATCCTGTAGAAAGGTTATGAGCATCCATAAAGAAACCTTGCTTGGTGTAATTTGCATCAAATGATACAATCACAGTGCACAAGTGAACAGAAAAATCATATAGATCATAACCCAGGAGTGCACAGTTGTGCATCCCGTGACAGTACCACCCCAGAATAATAGCATATATCGACAACTGTTAGTAACAGAAAGGAAAAGATAACTTTAATAAATACTGTCCTGTTTTGATAGAAATGTCCTTTTCTCTAAAGTTGTTTTTCCTTTTCACTTTTGATAGACTTTAATATTTTTAACCCAACTTGGAAAATCAACCTTTGCTTCCTACTGTGGAGGAAAAGATGTAATGCACATTCAGAAATTCTTACTTGGTTACGTACCTAAATGTAGCAAAGAATTTGCCATATATCATCATATTTTCTAACTTTGAAATGGGAGTACTGGTTACATGGTAATTGCTTTTGGATTTACAAATTGTAATTACCAGGTAATCTCCAGAAACATGTAAATACCATGAAGTTGCATGATATTCTCTATGTGATTAAAAATAAATGCATACATAAATCTGAGCCCTTTTAATTGAGTGTTACAAAATAACTGATTATAGATTGATGTTTAGGGCCTCTGGTTTTGTTTGCAGAGCCTTAATCCGTGTGGGTGTTGCTTTTCCTACAGATGCCCTGAAGGAGATTACTGAGATGACGTCTCAACTTCAGAACAGCCTGATCCGCCTGGAGAATTTCCAGAAGCTGACAGAGCTACAGCATGACTTAATTGGCATTGATAACCTCCTAGCACCTGGCAGAGTAGATAACTTTCTTTGCTCAACTTCTAAAGCTCTTCTGGATTTTGACTAGTTAGGAAAAGCTTTTATATAACATGTTAATTTACCTGTCACACACTTGAACTGTGTGTTTGCCTTAAAGCCTGTAAGGATTCCATAGGAAGGATATTTGCCTTTATATAAGGTTACATTTTCCCCTTTGTAATTTCACTGTAAGGAAAACAAATACAAGTAGTTCAAAATAAAGCAGAGTAATAAAATATCAGTCTAAGTACAACAAGTACTCAGAGTGGTGTTATGCTCAATCCCTGAGTAAGAGACAATAAGTCTGGTCACCCGACAGTGACCCAACTGCTGGGTCTGCTGGTTCAGTGTCTCATTCATCTCTGTCAATTTTAAAAGGGATAGCCGTGTTAGTCTAGTCCAGTGAAAAAACAACAAGGAGTTGTGTGGCACTTTAAGACTAACAGATTTATTTTTTGCATGAGCTTTCATGGGAGAAGATCCCACTTCCTCAGATGCTT